>VYXF01003836.1:6986-126547 GCA_013397295.1 Polioptila caerulea | reverse complement strand
TTCTGTGCCCTGATCCATCTCCAGGCTGCCCAGGGAGGGAAGGCAGAGCTCTGATGTTGTTTCGCTGCTGGCACAAAATGACTAGCAATTGTCAAAAAGTGTTTATTTTTCTCTTTTTACCTTTCCTCCTAGCAACACGTAGGATATACATTTCCTATAAATTATTAGGCCTTTTTTTTCCTTCTCTAATTTTTTGTGAGTCAACAGTGAAATGTTGGGTACAGGGAGAGAACACACAAACACAAAGCAGGTGTGTGGCCTCCACGGCCTGCACAGAATTCCTGCTGTGAACCCACAAGCTGTGGGCTGTTTTCAAGGCTTCAGATTTAACTCTCAGCTCTTCCAGCAGCTCAGAAAGAGATTAAAAAGCCTCCAAGAGTTTTGCAATAGCTCTTGAGAAGCTGAGAGCACACAAAACTCAACTGAACCAAAATAACATTTCTTATACCTGAATGGGTTTAGAATTGGTGTCATTTACAAGAGAAAAATAGAAAAAACAAGGCAAGAATGTTAATAAATGCCACAGTACTCCTTAGCATTGATTTACATCAAATAGTGAAGTCAAGGGTGTGTGTGTGTTCATATGTGAATGTGTGCAAGCCATAATTTATTTAAACTTCCCTGTGCCACTGGTGCTTTCAGGAGCTGGATAATGAGATGAGGACGTTTCACCTTAAGGTCATAATTTACAATAAATTCCAGATATTACTTTTTACTTCTTGAGGTACCTGTACTATCTTAGGTAATTTAAAAATACTCCATAAGAATGTCACAGATTGAAATTTAGATGGACAACTGAACAGTGGGAAAGGACAGGATTGGTACAGAGTTTATTTATCCAAGGCAAGTCATCGTGTTTCACCTGGGAGAAGGTCTCTGAGAAAGGTCTGGCTGAAGCCAGGGAAGGTCAGTGCAGGTGGGGCTCTGGGATGAGCTTGCTTTGTGCTTTAGCTACACCAGGCCCCGCAGCAGAAATGCCTTGGAGATGGTTTTTGCTTTGTCAAGATAAATACTGGAGGTGGGCAGGGGACAAGGAGATTTAATTAAGCTGCACCCCAGCTATCTCCACGCCTCCTTGCTCACAGAGCCCCTGGAGATCGGTGCTGTCCCTGGGCAGCTTTTCCATCATGAGCACTCTGTGCTGCTGCCCCTCCGTGCCAGGGGCCAAGGAGCCGCCTGGGGCTCCCCTGGCCCCTCCTGGAACATCTCTGACCCTGTGCAGCACGAAATGTGGCCCTGGGTCCTGCTCAGACAGGACTGCTTGGGTCAGCTCCACTCCTGGGGCCCCACAGCTGTCCCGGTTCTGATAGAGAATTTATCCTTCTTTTCCCATCCATTTCTTTCCCACCTGCACCTCTGCGTGCGTTGTTTCTTTTGGCATCTCAGGCTGGGGCTGACCTTTGACCATTCCACAAGAATCCAGGGACTTCTTGGCTTTTGAGCAATGCTTTGGTACTTCATGTAAAAGGAACAAAGAACAGAAAACTCAGCAATCCTGCTCTAGGTTAGCTCTGAGGAAGGCTTGGGGCAGGAGCTGAAACAGGGGCTGGGAACATGGCCAGGGTCCATGTGCAAAATCAGACACAGATGCAGACTGAAAATACCGTAATAACAAAACTGAGCCCGACAACATTTCACCCAAACATTTACAAACAGTATCTTGTTCTGAATATTTGTGTCCCTAATGCTGTTTGGTTTCCTGTTTTCCCATATAGATAAGCAATAGTCGTCTGACACTTGTTAAACCGTTTCATCTCTCACTCCAGGAGACTCACATTGAAGCAAGTTGCTCCTTAAAATTGAAAGTGTGAAAGGTTGTANTAAGCAATAGTCGTCTGACACTTGTTAAACCGTTTCATCTCTCACTCCAGGAGACTCACATTGAAGCAAGTTGCTCCTTAAAATTGAAAGTGTGAAAGGTTGTAAAATTGCCCTCTGGAGGTCAGGCGGCCGCTCAGCTCAGGTTGTGAATCTTCACCTCCTTTTTCTGTGTTCCTGGTGCTGAATACCTCCCCCCTCCAGTGCTGGAATCAGAATTGCCTGTGCAGCATTCAGGGGTGAGGCTGCAGCTGGCACGTCTGAAGGTGTCCCCTGCTCCCACTGTGGGGTGGATAATTGACAGTAATGGCTGTAAAATCCTGAGCTCAGGGGCTGGTTTTTCTTTTATTTTTTTCCTCCCAAGCCATCCCTCTGGAAGAATTTGATCAATGGCTGAGCATTTCACACTGGTATTAATAAATGCAGAATGCTAAAGAGCCACTTTAGGAATAAATAATCAAATTCAGTTTATAATCCTAACTGTTGTTTAAAAAGAAATAAGAGTAATAACGAAAACAAATTACCCTTTATTTAAATATTAATCTTTGATGGTAATTGTGCCTGAATAAATATTTCAGTTGCTTGGAGCGGGTGGTATTGTCAGGCACTGAAAGCTGTGACTGAATCCTGTGTCCTGTGCTGGTGCCTGCTAGAGGAGAGCTGCAGCTCTGAAAGCTTTCTGCTGCTCTGTGGCTGTCACTGTGCATCCCCAGCAGGCTCCCTGAGGGATGGAGGCTTGCTGAACGGGGGCAAGGACACCAGACTGGCACAGAGTGCTCGCTGGGGGTGCTCCAGTCACATCAAAATGGGGTATATATATATATATATATACATTCAGAAATCCCAGCAGCATTCACAGCACTGGGTGTTTGTGTTGTCTGGGAGTGCACAGCGAGCTAAAAATCCACTCTTGTACTTTTAGGGGGAGCTGGTGCTCAGTTTGTGCTTCTCACCTAAGCTAGTTGCAACAGGACTTGAGAACAATGAGCTTTGCTTATTTAAACAGGACTTGGATCTCTGCTCATATAAAAAACTGCATTACTGGCTACTGCTTCTATTTCTCTTCATTTCTCTTCCCCTGTGAGCGTTGTGGAATGCCAGTGCCCTGGTGCAGACCAGAATTACCACCCAAGGAGTCCCCAGAGCTGAAGGGCTTCAAAACAAACTGCTGGCAGACTTAATATCTGTATTTTAAAGGCTGCCAAGAAGGCAAATGTTACAGTGGCCTAATGCAGATTTAAATGCAGTGGAGTGGAATAACCCAGCTAGAAAAGAGCTCAGCTTCTGCCATCTGACTCTCTCATTACGGACTGGCATGAGCTTTGCAGCTCGTGGGGGTCAGGAAGGTGTGAGACAGACCTGGCCCCTCTCCAGGGCATTCCCCTGCTGGACGTGCTGCAAACCAGGCTGAGCCTTCCCCGGGAAAGGAGCAGCGTCTGCCCTTGTAGGGCCCCACTGATCAGGATTTGTCCCGTTGAAAATCTCAATTTAGCCCTGACCTGTTCCTTTTGGCCTCTGCTGACAAATCAGGGAGGCCTGACCGTGCTCAGGGTGCCAGGAACGTGCAGGGATCAGTGGGGTCCCCCAGCACAGAGTGACAGAGCCAGGCGGCTCCGGCGCTCCCAGCTCAGTGTTTCAGGTCAGCAGCAATTTCCCGTGGCTCTGTGGCTGCTCCTCTCGTGTTCCTGCTTGAAATCAGACCCAGGCCATGGTATCCCTGAGCTCAGTCCATTCTCATCCTGGCTTTCCCTTGGAACTTCAGCAGTGCTGTGGGATTAGTGGAAGTTTCTCTTTCTACCCCCTGTGATTGCATTTCATGAACAGATGAGAAGAACAAAGGATCATCATGTTTGCAGCCTGGGACCTTCTGCAATTAGCTCACTCTAATTTGTGGTTTGCACTCCTCAGTACTGATGGAGATGTCACTGTTTTGTACCTATGGGAGAAATGTCTGCTCTGGAGCCTCTCCCTGCTTCAATGCTCTTCATTTCTCTTTCTTTCACAAATTGCTTCCAAGTTGTTTCTACTTCATCTTTTCTCCACACAATTCTTCTGCCCACTTCTCACATTCATGCAAAAACTTTGGCACCAATCCTTGGCTCTTTCATGTTTTAGATTATTTTGCTCCTAAGCATTGGAAAAGTCTGCACCAGTAATTCAGATATGATTTTGTTGCTTCTTGTCTTACATCTCCACAAATTCTACAGAACACAATGTTTCTTTTATGAACAAAGAGTAAGAGTTCTAAATTATTAAACACAGAAATAAGAGCTAGAGACATATTTTGCAGCGCTTTTTTTTGGAATTGTCAAAGAAAAGTTTGATTCATTCATGTTATTGCATGTTTTTACCATGAAAAAAAAGTTATTCCTTTCCCTTCCTTCAGTTTTGGAGTCCCTGCTGTTCACTGCGTGTCCTAGGATGCTCTGATACAGAAAATAATCCGATTGCATTTTAAATTTTCATTAGCTGTGCTAACAGTCAGGAGCAGCCCACCAGACACCCAATGTACTCTGCTGGGAAGCTTAATCAGAGAGAAAGGCTCATTTATTCCTGATAACCCAGGGAAGTTGGCTTTGCTGCCTTCCCCTGCAGCCAGGATGTCTGGGAGCAGAAGCCAGGCCGAGCTCTTGGTTCTGTGGGAGCCCTGATCCCAGGTCCTGTGTCCCTGCAGCAAAGGGGCAGGGATGATTGGCTGTGAAATGTGAATTTCCCGAGTGGAATTGCAGGTGTGGGGGATAAATGAGCCCAGCTCAGCAGGCTGATGAGGTTCATCCCTGTCCAGCACTTGCACCTGTGCCTAGCTGGGGAGGCCGAGCCCCAGCAGAGCTGAGCAGGGGCCACCGAGGGACTGGTGCTCGGAGCAAGGTCAGGATGCACAGCAGCCTGCTCCCTCTGCACTTGCTGCTCAGCAATGGGGGCACTCAGGGATTCTCTGCATCTCTGCTTCCAAAAATTTAATAATTCTTAACCTCTCCCCTTCGCTCTAATTTGGGTGAAATGAGTCTGATATACTGGAGGGAGTCACAGAGACTCAGATGGATTGATTGCATAATCCTCTCTTTATTAAGGAGCTTGGAAAAAGAAAAACAACCCCAAACCAGCTTGTTATAGCCATCTATACCACCACAAAAATGATTTCTTTCTAAGCATTTTATCCTGACTGCTTTTAAACCTTCCCAGATACTGTGTTTGCCATTTCTTTCTGAGACTCTTCCACTGTCCTTTGAATTTGCTCTATATTTCCTGTTGTTTCTAATTATACTCTCCTGCCTACCTGCTCTAGCAATTTTCTCTCCTTGACGCTTAAATCCTTGAAATATTTGTGGAAATTGAGCACTTTCTGGTTCTTCTGCCTTTTAAGCCTCACCTACTGATTTTTTTCAGAAAATCACCAACCTACCTTCTGCTCTACTTGATGTTCCTTCAAGTGCTGCACATTCAGGCCCTCTGGAAATCTGGCAGATTATTTCTTCTGCCGTTTTTCTAAAAATCCCTGCCCATTTCCTGCGGTCCTTGTGGCTGCTGTTTGTACCTTATCCTGCTGTGCAATGACAGCAGAACTAAAGTCAAGCAGCTTGAGCAAAGCAAATGGAAAACCATGCCTAAAAACCCTTTTTTATTCACAGACTGTAGGAATAATTCTGGCAGTGCTATGTTTTAATTCTTCACATCATTTGGTTGCTTTTAATATCCATAACAGCTGCCCGTTGGATTTCTCCACACAAATTCCAAGAACCATGCTAGTTAGGAGGTTTGGAAGAAGTTCCCCATCCAAATTTTCCATTTTGCTTGCTTGGAGCAGATATTTTAAGCCCACATTTTTGGTGATTTTGTGTCTCAGCTCGTACCCCCTTGAGGATTTCATTGCAGTGAAAGAAGAGCAGTGTCTGTATTTGCAAAGGTTCATGTTAGCCTTGCAAAGAAAGAGAGTTTACATTCAATTAAGTCATTAAAGACTCATAATTGGACTCTCAAACTCTGGGGCAGTAGCAGGAAGAGTCTAAAGTAAATAAGAGTGAGTAGTTGAAGCCGTCCAGTGTTTAGAGGTGTGTGCTATGAAATGTTAGTGGAGCAGAAATTGATCTTCACTTACTGCTTCTCCCCGTATGTGAATGATTTATGAACCTGTTGAAACTGTTAATGATTACTAACATTACTGAATTCATAATTATAACAATTAGGGTGTCTCTTCCCCTGCCTCCAGCTCAATAAAATCCATTTGTCTTTTGCAAGGGCTGGATGTGCACCTTTCACTGCCGATTGCAAAGATTTCGGAGTTCCCTCGCAGATTCCCAGGAGGGAGCAGCGCTCTGCTGGAGCTCAGGCCCCGGAAGGGGAGGCTGCTCCCCCCAGGGTCAGTGCCTGATCTGGGCTCTGAGGGTGCCTTCCAAGCCCAAATTCCGTCAGCTGAAGTTGGCCACGCAATATATATACATTCAGGTGCCTTCTGTGCCCTGTGCCCTGTGCTGTGGGCCCTGTGCTGTGGGTTGTGTGCCCTGTGCCATGGGTTGTGTGCCGTGTGCCCTGTGCCGTGTGCCATGGGCTGTGGGCCCTGTGCTGTGTACCCTGTGCCGTGAGCTGTGGGCTGTGGGCCATGGGCTGTGGGTCCTGTGCCCTGTGCCGTGTGCTAGGTGCCCTGTGCCGTGAGCTGTGGGCTGTGGGCCCTGTGCCGTGTACCCTGTGCCGTGGGCTCTGTGCCATGGGCCATGGTGCCGTGGGCCCTGTGCCCGGTGCCCCATGCTCTGTGCTCTCTGCCCCGTGCCCCGTGCCTCAGGCCGTGCCTCCCCCAGCTGGCAGCTCCCCGCTCTGGCTCGGTGATGTCTCTGTTCTCAGGGCACACTGCCTGAGTATTTCACGGAGCATTTCATGCCATGTCTGCCTCTCTGTCTCCTCCACTTTTCTAGTGATTACTCTGATCGTGTTATTATTTTTACTGAAAGAGTAATTTCCTTTTGGGAATGGCAAACAACTGCAGCCACGTTCTGACAGAGTGGATTGAGATAAGGTGGTGAGAACCCACCACTTCTCGGCCTGCCTCCTCAGATCAGTGAATATTTAAAGTCCATTTGAATTTATCTGCAGTAATGGTTTTGTTTACAGCTGTACTGGGGTAGGGAGGGAGCCGGCTGGCTGGAGGTGATTTGAGGACACACAAACTTGGATAATTCTGGCTGAGGGAGCTGGTATCAGCCATTGCATGTTTCCAGGAGCTCTGCAGAGTTAGTAAATGTTTTACTGAGAGCACTTGCAGGAGTAGGATGCATTTGGCCATCATCCCTGCATGTCTGGGGTGGGATGGGCTCTGCTCTGAGCAGTGGCCCTTGGAGGACTTCAGCTGCAGCCAGGGCGGCTCCTCTGGCTGCTTCAGCCATCTGAATTATTATTATTATTATTTCTTGGTGGTTTTTAAAATTTGGTGTTGTTGTTGTTGTTTTTTGGTTGTGGGTTTTTGTTGTTGTTTGGGTTTTTTTGTTATTTTTGTCACTCCTGAGAGTACCCAAGGGTTGCCAGGCCCGTGTACGCCCTTCTCCCTGGCCAGCCCTGAGCTGGTGCTGCACAGCCTCGGGCTCAAAGGGGCAGAGTGCAGCAAACCCCAAAAGCCTTGACTCCAGCAGTTCCTGCTGGTGGGGCCATGAGTCCTGTGAGCTTTTGAACTCACACAATTTTGAATGTCACAAGTCCATGCCAAGCTGAGATTTGATCTGACAGGAGCTCGTGCTGAGCTGCAGACCTGCCCATCGTGCTGTCTGTGTGATTCCCTCATGGCTGTCACGTTATCCCAAGGTGTGTGGAGGGGAAACAGCTGCTCCAGTAAGTGTCCCACAGCTGGAGCAGGGACAGGGAATCGTTCACTGGGAACTAATTTACCTTGGGAAAGCTGTTGGACCAGACGGCTTTCAAAGGTCTCTGCAAACCAAGACTGCCCTGTAATTCTGATTTAAAATATATTTCAGCCTAAAGCTCTTTCAAAAAGCTGGGTTTGGAGGGAGGCAAGGTGTATCTTCTCTCTTCTGTTTATTTTATATATTATTGCTTAAAAATAACAAACAAATGGGATTCTGGAAGCTGCTGTTTTAATATTAAGAAAGCTGGAAAGTATTTCTTCTTTTAATTTTGGACCTGGCAAACACTGAACAATTCTGTAAAGAAAACTCCTTTTAAAATTTTTATTTTAATTGAAAAGAACTTTGCAGTTTTGGAAGATGTATGAGTTCAGCAGAAATACTTGCTGAACAGTTCACAGCAGAGGAAATTCCTGTAGCTGAGGGTACTGATCTCATATATTGGATGTGCCTTGGCAGGGATCTCTGAATAAGTCACTAATTTTGAAATGTATTGAGAGCTTGAGTCTTGTGGAATGCAACACTGCTTTTATATATAATTGCATTTGTTGAACCAGTGTGGACACTAATAAGCAAGGCATAAAAAAATGTGTTCCAGATCTCAGCGTGGAGACATGGCTGGAACGAAATGCTGAGATACCAGATCTTCCCCTCTGGACTTCATGCCACAATTAAATTTAAAAAACATTAGTTGGGAGCATAATTTCAAGATCATTCTGAATTCCATAGTCTAACCCTCCATATATTTATGCACTGGTGTAAATTTGCTGCTCATGTATAAGAGGGGTTTTTAGGTGGATAAATACTTGTAGGATGAGGAGTGAATTTTGCTGCGGGGTTGTGTGCTGAGCACAGAGCTTGGGCTCCTGATTTGGTGTGCTGGGATTGCTCAGCAGTGAATGTTTGCAGTGCTGGCTCTGGCCTTCCAGCATGGAGATGCTGGGGCTCGTTCCCTTGGCTCAGTGCAGGTTTGTGCCACTGCTGCCCCTCAGAAAAGGGTTTCTTGCATTCCCAGGAGACTGTGACTGTCCACAGTCTGCCCAACCGTAATGGGACTGAAACATCTGAAGCTGTTTTTAGGGGTGCTGGGGAGTGCTGGGGACCCAAAGGCTCAGTCCGGGGCTCTTGGTGTGAATTCCCTGCCAGTGCTGGGCAAACACCTCCCTCCCCTCCCCTTGCAATGTGCTGAGCTGCTCTTTGACTGAACCTTCAGACCTGCTTGTCCTACCCTCAAATGACAATTGTGTTTTATTTTTCCCCCTTGCTAAGACAACCATCAGCACCTTCCCTGCTGATCTGGTACAGTGTGGGCTGAGCCTTGGCTGCATCCTGCAGGAACTCCTCCAATTCATTCCCAGCACTCGTGCCTGCTCTCCTCTTTTGCAGTTTTATCACACTTCCAAGTGAGTTATCCTACATTTATTGTTATTTTTGTGCTGAGGACAGTAAAACAGCAGGTGGAGAAAGGTGGATTGAGTGTATTTGCAGGGTTTTATTAGACTTTGCACTGCCAGTAAAATCATTTTTGTAGCCCTTCAGCCCTGCCTCCTGCACAGGAGCTGTTCTGCTGGAAGGACCTGATGTTCCCTGGCTGCTGGGGGATCATTTCTGGAAGGATTATCCGATGGGATGGAATAAAGTCAGTGTTGATTTACCCTTCCCTTGGCATAACCTGGGAAATGATCCCTCGTTACCACATCAAGGGATGCTCAGAACCCTGGTTCTGAACTGCAGTGCTGACCCAGTGGGTAATTGTGTTTTAAATTGATATTATATTTAGAGGTTTGCTAATTTTTGCTCACTTTTGAATTGAGTTATTTGGGAAAAGTGCTATCCAACAGCTGGAAAATCATATAGTGAATAATTTATTTGACAATAGGAAAAAAAAAAAAGTCAAATAAATAATTCAGCAAATATTTCTCAACCAACACTGCTGATGTCAAGCTCCAGAGAGATGGATCAATTTTTAAAAATAACTTTATTACATGATTAGCAGACTCATTTCTTGGTGATTTTTCTTGCTAGTTGGTTCACTTCATGTGGTGATTCCCATAGAAAAATGACTTTTCAACCTGCCTATCCTGAATTTTTAATAGTAAGATGACAATGAATAAAATGAAATTTCATGTAGTGCTATATGTATCACCTTCTCTTGATGTATCACTGGTGAATAATGATCTTTGCTGTGGCACAGTGCTCCAGGATCTACAGACACTGGGTTTTAGAATGCCCCCTGTGACCTTGGGATGCGCAGAGCCCCAGGTCTGACCTTCCTGTCTAAAATGTTTTTATTATTTGTGTGGATTGGGTGACGTGCAGGGATCAGCTGTCAGCACATGGGGCAGGCGCTGCCCCACCCTGGTGGGTTTGGGTTAATAAAACTCCCAAATTCCACCTTGCTGGGTAAACTCAGACCTTTGAAGTGCCAGGGAGGGCTGGGAATCCTGCTGGCCTCGCCAGGCAGATCCCACCCNAGGGCCTGGCCCCGCCGGCCCATCCACGGTGGGGGGGATGTGCCCCTGCCTGTCCCCCCAGGTTGTGTGGGACCCTCAGCTCTCCCCACGGCAGCAGGGGAGCTCCTGTGCTGTGTGTCCCAGCAGACCTGCCCAGGAGAGCTGAAGGCAGCAAGTTCTGGAGCAGTGACAGAACAAACACACGGGAAAACCCTGGAGAAGGGCAGAAACGGGCCCGTGACCTTTACACCATCACACCTGAGGCACAGGGTGTGCAAATCCCCACTGCTGGGGCTGGGGGAGGTTTCACCAAAGGCCTGGCTCGGGCTGTGAGGAGAGGCAGGGAAAGCTCCTGGGTCAGCCTGCCAGGACACACAGAGTGCTCCTCCTGAAAGCAATGAGGGATTTGTCTTCACTGACAAACGGTGGCTCTGCTGCTGGGTAAAACTGACACCGAGATAAAAGAAACAGGGGAAGCATTCACTGATTGATTAAAGGAATGAGAGATTCGTCTTTACAAACGAACTGTGGGTTCTGCTGATAAAGGTGGATGTAGGGAGATGAAAGAAACAATGGGGAGAGCCCTAAATTCTGTAGGAATTCCACTGAGTGACACAAGGAAAGACAAAGGGGGGATACATGAGAAGGGGGTCTCTGGTATGAGGCATTTCAGGGAGTCTGTACCCCTCAAGAACCTCAGCCAGTGGGGACGGAGCGAGGGAAATTGGGGTAAAAAGGAGGCTGTGCCCCCAGAATTGTGAAAGCCCTCAGGGAAATGCCCCAGGGCCTCTCCCTTTATTGGAATGTGGTTCCAGGACCCTCTGTCTCGTTTTGGGCCATAAACCCCTGGAGTTTGTGGGCTCGTTTCCCTGGCAGTGCCCTCAGGTGCTGCAGCTCGGTGCAGGCCCCAGAGCCCATTGCACACCCCCTGCACGTCACTGCGAGGGTGCTGGCAGACAGGGCAGCAGCAGCAGTTCATTGCATTGCAAGGAGCTGTTTATTCCACAGAGATGGGATCTCTGTCTCCCCAGCAAATGTGGAGAGGAATGCAAATGTCCCTCCTGCCACAACTGTTTGACTCAGATGTAAGGGCTTCTTAAAACAAACCAAACCCCTCACAAAGAAAAGGATTCTCTCTCCTGAGACCAGAGTTGTGGATGGTTTTTTTAAAGAATTCAGCAAAGACTAGACAGACAATCTTTTCTTGGTGAAGAAAAACTAAAAGATTATCAGGATTCTCTCCTGACTACTTTAAATATAGATGGATCTACATATATATATATAAACATATTCCTTCTGGTAAAGGAGATTTTTCACTCAGTCATTTCTTTTCTCTTAATATCTTCTAGTTTCCTCCTCCTTTTTTCCCCACCCAAAGTCTGTTTAGGTGTGAAGACAGTTTGTTGCTGGGCTGCATGTTCCCAGAAGCACTGCAAAAATATGGATAAAATCCACTTTATTTAAAGACTTTGGCACTGCTGGGGATCTGCTGCTCTAAGGGGGAGGAAATGCCGTGCCCATGTGCTCTAGGGGACCTCCAGGGCTGGGGAGAGAAGGGAAGGAGGTACCAAAAACCAAATACTCTGGAGGAAGGGCTGATTCTCTCATGAGCCTTTGATTTCCTTCCCATCTCTCATTCTTGCTTAGGAAAGATGTTTAGTGATGCTATCAGGAGTAATGGCTTAAAATTCCAGAAGAGAGGAGCAGAGAAAGTTTGTAAAATCCTTTTAGTGAAATTGTTTACATTCCGGAGAACATACCATAGGAAAAGATTTCTTTTTAAATTTTAAACAGAATCTATATCAGAAATGAAATGTTTTTTAAAGAATCCAGAGCTTTGCTACAACATGGCAACGCTTTGGCTTTTTAGGCATTTATCCTTCATCTGGGTTGCTGCTGTTTCCTCCCACATGGGGAAGGAAACTTCATGATTTTGTCTGTGTAACAACATAGCACGTGACCTTCCTTTAACCCAAAAAATTACCTGCTTTCTGAAATGCCACCTGTTTCCACTTGGTGCTGCATAAATCATCTCATCCCTTCTTTTTATGGGAAAGTAATTTTCTGTTTAATTTTCTCTCCTGTGACACGGGGGTAATGGTTTTCACAAACCCCTTCAGGCCTCCTGGGGTCAGCTGTGCTGCTGCCACCCTTCTCTCGTGCTGGGAAGTTTTCCCAGTTATCCTGGAAACGTTTCTTCCTTTTCTGAGCTCTGCTGTTCCACCTCTTGCCCTGGCCTGTGCAGCGTTTCGGGAGGTGTGCTGGGCACGTTTGTGGAGGTGGAAGGAATTAAATTGCCTTTCCCTCCTCTCCCGTGGGCTCTTCCATTAACTCTGCTGTGATAGATCCTGTTTGGCACGTCCATGGCTTTAGGCTGCTCGTGTCCATCCCAGCCTGCCGGAGCCAGCGGTGGAACTTTGTGCATTTTGTTGTGAGAGCCTTGCCAGGGAGGTGTGGGGAGGTGCAGGGGGGCTCTGCTGTTGGGAGCATCACCCAGAGGTCACAGCTCAGGAGGGGCCTGGCTCTGGCCAGCACTGCCCACAGCCAGGAGCTGCCCCTGGATTCACAAGGAGGGGCACATCCCCGAGGAGAGGTTCTGTGGGGTCCCAGCAGAGGTGTCACACTGGCCCAGGGCCTGGGGCACAGCCAGAGTCAGTCCCAGGCTGAAACAGCAGAAGAGATGTTGGTTATAAAATATCTTGCCTGTGTCAGGGTTGTGCCAGAAGCAGCAGGGGCAGGATGGCTCTGTGGAGGTAGGAAACACCTCCCTAGAGACAGGACAGAGCCCCCCTTGTTCCTGGTGTGTCAGAGCTGCTCGATCTCTTGTTAGGGAGTAGAAGACAGATGAAGAAATACAGAACAAACCAGCCTGGCTGGCAGAAGGAAAGACCTGACTACTGCATTCCAATGAATTTTTGGGGTTTTCTAAATCATCCTTGTGTCCAGTTTGGGCTGAGGTGCTGTAAAGATGTGCCTGCCTGGCACAGAGCTCAGCAGGGCCCTGCCCTGGAGCAGAGTTCATTGGCAGCACAGCCAACTCCAGTGCAGTTCAACTCTCACCTATGAACCCAGGTGAGGGATTTCACTTCCAATCACATCCAAGACCCATTTTGCTTCGACCCCTCTAAAACTGAGCCTGAATTGCTGTTGTGAGCCTTGGGGTTTGTCCATCCTACACTTTGCACCCTGGACAGCAGTCGTGGCTTCAGTGGGAGCAGAGACAAGCTGCCAACAAGCTGCTGCTTTGTGCTGGCCATGAGGTGGATGTGCACCTTGGGGAGGGCTGGGCACTGCATCATTTCAAGGAGCAGGCACTGAATGTGTAGAAATATCCTCGTTGTAACAAGCAGCCCTGACTTCAACAGAAAAGCCACAAATATTTTTACGTGGCTGAACTCCACGGGTGGATATTACTTGTGCAAATTCCTCCATTTATGTTTTCTGGCTGTATTTTCTGAAAGGTGACTTCTGTGCCTTATTTCTCTCTTGAGAAAGCTCAGTTGCTGAATTCAGCTTGGGAAGAGTGCAGGTTGGGAGCGGATCCATGGGACTTGCACGTGGGAGGACTGCCATAGTTGGTGATGAGTAAAGTAACTGCACAAAGTTCCTGACCTGGTGCTGGCAGCCCAGGGCTGATCACAGGTCGTGCAATTCTTTCACATTTTTAAATACAGCTTTAGTAACAGTGATGAGATTCTTACTGATTTTTGTGGTGTGTTGTTATCTTCTTTCTTGGAGGTGTTTAGCATTTTTAAGAGGAGCTAGTTCAAATAATTTCTATCAAAATCACATTTGGTAGCTGGCAGCAAGGTGTGGGGTTTTGCTACAAGAAATGCTTCATTCAAATACCTGCTTTGAAGGAGAACCTAAAAGAAATATTTCTGTGCCTTTGGGCTTCCTGTAGCTGTAGTTCATGAATGTGCTCCACTTCTGCCTCCCCATCTTTTCCACGGCCTTCCACTCCCTCCTTTGTTTTACTCTGTCCTAATCACTTATTTTCTCTGAATCTCCAACATACCTGGAAGGGCTGTCGGGGTTTGCCTTTCTCTGAGAGTGTTTTGGTGGTTCCAAGGCCTGGCAGGGTGCCCTGAGTGCCCCCCTGTCCCTGTGGCAGCACAGGGAGCGTCAGCCAGCGAGGCAGTAATGCAGAGAGGCACCCAGAGCAGGATGCCAGCCCCAGGGCTCGTTGTACCAAGATTCAATTAGCTCCTTAAACACAGGAGCTGGGCTAGAACACACTGTACAAACCAGGCTCTGTGCCAGGGATTTATAGGCAATGCACTGCCCGTTCCTGCTCACACAATTAAGGTAACTGAGATTCAATAGTCACAGCTGCATAAAGCAGCTTCTGATCCCACCTAGGTCAGCATGAAATGAGCCTGCATTCAGGGCTAGTTTAGAAACCGTGCTCTTTTCTTCATGACATGGAGAAATGAGAAATTGAACGCAGTGTGTTCCATTTTGGAAACAGAGAGGCTGGCTTTAAATTCCATCCAGGAGAGAAAGAGCACAGTGCATCCACTGAAATACAAACCTTAAAGATGGTCAGATCAGCCTCTTCACCAAGTGGCACTGGGGAAAGCTCTGAATTTAGTCAGCACAGTGGAAATCTGTGAGGATCTTGCAAAGGGTCCCAAACTGGGGCAGTTGTCATGAATGATCCTCATAAAAGTGTATCCTTAGTTTTAGCTCTTTGCCCACATCAGCTGGGGAACCTGCTGGGGTGTGGGTGCATTTTGGGATTCTCTAATCAGTTGCTGAATGTTCCCTCCAGCAGAAATGGCTTGTGACACTCCAGTGCTGTGCTGGTCTTCCTCTCCTTGAGGATTATCCCACAGAAAGACATTCTGCTCTCTCCTCTCCCCTCCACGCAAACACAGAAGCTGGTTCAGCATTTAAAAGCGTTCTCAGTGTCCCCTGGATTTGTGCACTGCTCAGAAATTCCCCTTTCCTCTCCAGCTCTACAGGCAATGGAGTCTTTTCTTGTCTCTCTGGGTGCCACTGGCCAAAGGAGCTCACCTTGCCAGGACACACAGTGGAATCTTCACCACCTTTCCATGCAGTAGCTGGTTTTATGACAAACTTCACAGGAATTGCATCCATTCCCTTCCCAGCCTTCCCTCTTTGCATTTGGGCTGTATGGACTCCTCTGCCCCAAGGTGGGGCCCCGGGGAGGACAGACAGCTCCCAAAGGCAGCGTGGCACTGGGGAGCTGCCCCCGTGCCCCCCGTGCTGCCCCAGTCCCACCCAGCAGGGCTGGGCTGGGCTCTGGGCTCTGCTCTGGGCTCTGCTCTGGGCTCTGCCCTCGGCATCCTGGCAGGGCTGCCTGGTACTAAACAGCCCAGCTTTGTAACTCTCTCACAACAAGCTCGATTATCTGTAATTCCTGGTTTAGCAAAGGACAAAAGGAGCTTCCCACTGACATTCACAGCAAGGTAGCAGGAGAGCCAAAAATTAATTCCAAGTTTTCCAGTCTTCTGCTCCCTGCTGCCCTTGTTCATGGACCCCATCCCGAGCTTTGACCTTTCTTCCATCCTGTCTTTTTAATAAACAGAAAAATACTTTTGATGCAGTGGTTTCCCCTTTCAGGGATTGATTCCCTTTAGATTTGTTCACGTGCTGCTTTACCAGGGAGGAAATACAATGTGCTCATGAAAGGGAGGGTCTGGGAGTCAGTTTAGGCTGGAGTTTCAAAGGTTTGCCTTTGATCTGCTTGTGTTTCTCTCCCCATGAAATGATCCATGGCACAAAGTGTTACTGAGCCACTTGAATTGGTGGGAAATACCCTGAAATCTTAAGACAAGTGCAAATGATTAATTCATTATTAAATCCATCATCCCCCCAAATCCACTCTTTGAAGGAGCCTTAATCCAAGGTTTTATTAATATAAAAGCAATTATATTCCTGGCTTATCAGCCGTGTGAATGAACATTTCTTTTGCTTTCTTTGCTGCAGTGCGGAGGGTCCTTCCTCTGAAATCATGCAGATTGATTTTGAAATTGAAGACCTGGCTGACCTCCCTGAGACCCAGCTCATCACCTGGCAGGTGGAATATCCTGGAGACACCACATCTGATCTGGGCATCACCAAGATCTACGTCAGCCAGAAGGACCTGGTAGGAGTTCTCCCTTTGGCTATGGTAAGGAATTGTTTGGCATTCTGCAGGGTTTTAGTGTTTTGGACCTTGACAGCTCCAGTGTGTGAGAGGTGCAAACGAGAGGGGAGGGAGGGACAGGAGGAAACTCCCTGAGAGTCAGCTCCTGCCTTGTGAGGGGAGAGCACAGCGTCCCTGGGGGGGCCACGTCCTGCTCTTTGGCTGATTTTGGGGGGCAGAAGCTGAAAACTCCCCCTGGATGCAGCCTGAGGTGTGCTTGGACATCTCTGACCTGAATCAGGAGTGCTCTTACATTGGTCTCGACCTCCTGAGTGACAGGATTTCCAGGTTTTGAGTTCTGACTCCATTTCAGAGTGAGAAAGGAAACAAAAAGGAATGGCATGAACTCTGAGTAATTTTTAATTAGCTGGGGAGCACAAAATGCAGTATTTGGCCAACTGTTCTACAGCAGTGCATTCAAACAGGCTGCCCCACGGTCACAGTGAAAACTACAGGGCTTGAAAATTCCCAGATCCTTTAGCCCTGTTCTTACCTAAAAATCCTGTTAGAAACCACATTGCAAGGGCAATCAGAAATTTGTGCATTTCCTCTCCTCTCCCTTTCACATTTCCTTGTTGTTAGAGATGAAGCAAACTTCCATAAGGTCTGGCTGTGCCTCATTTCTGTTCTTAGGCAATCTGTTGGACAATATTGACACATTATTATTTAGTGCCGAAAGAAAAACAAAAATCAATCTGAGAGCATTTAAAAAAATGTAACCTGGATGTTTGCCTGGTGATAGCAAGTTAATTATGCCATTACTGAAAGCTGAAGGTGTTTTCTGCACTTTCAGACTCACAGAACTGGCTGTTCTTGTTATTTATTTTACCAGCTCCCGAACTGCTGGGATGTTGTGGTTCTTTATTTTACCCAAACCACGTTTGGCTGGGGCCGCCATTGCCAGGGAGTGTCTCACAAACCAGAGTTGTGTAACCTCTTTGCAAGGCTGCTTCCTCCTGCTGAGCTCTGGCAGCTGACGGGGAGAGGCTTCACAGAATCCCAGAATATTCTGGGCTGGCAGCCGGGCCCTGGGGTGCAGCCACACGAGCTCTGGGCTCTTGGGGGTTACGGCCGTACCGTGATCACATTTACGTAATCTGAGGTGTTGGGGTTTCTGTTCTCTCCACACATAATTGAAAAGATAAAAGGTTTCCTCCCCAGTGGCTCCAGAAAACCACAGCTCTCCTCACGTGTGCCCACCATCCGTGATTGCTTTATTATCAAGTGATAGAGTGGCAAAATATAGCTGCTGAGAACAAAAATAGATTCTGCTGGCACTTGCTACAAATCAGTTCACTCTCTTAATTTCCATTAAAGATGAAGAAAAGCCCATTTTGCAGCAGCACAGGATTGTGCTCAAAGGTCACAAGCAGCCTGTGAAGTTATCAGGAGATGGCATTTGCAAGGCAACAGGTGTGGGGATAATGGGGGAGAGAGGAGCGAAGATAAATGGCAGCAGTCCCTGGCTCAGTGACAGCCTGGGAATAGTTTAACCTTCTTTGCATTAGCTGCAGTGTCAGGGAGGGAGCCCCAGGGTGGTACAGACCTGCACATCTTTGTCATGCTTCACTTTGTGCTCAGGAAATGAGGATTCAGGTGCAGCCCTTTCGAGGCATCCAACTTTGATTAGTTTGATACTTCACTTTTCCCTGTGGGCCTTGCAAAGCCGGCTTGTAATTTGCAAATTAAAAAGAAAAAAAAAATCTCCTCTTCCATTTAGGAAGAAGCACAATGAAAAGAATGTGTTATTTCTCTAGTTTTGGAGACAGGGGTAATCTGGGTTTGTTTTTGGCTGGTCTTAGCAGGACATATGATTTCATGTATAGAAGCACCAAACAGAAATGATTGTTTATATTTCCATTACGGGTTAATTAATCTTTCAAAGGAACAATTTTGCTGCTTTCACATTAGGCAGAGCTTTGGTTTTTTTGAAGGACTGTCACATGCCACCTCTGCACCACCTCTGCATCCTGTAGCCCTTTCTGCTCACTCATGGATTTGTGAATTGTAGAGGAGATTGGCCAAGTTAGAGGTTCCTGGTTTCTTGAGTCCCAAAATGCTGCAATGAAAATATTGAAATGTAGACATTGGCATCAGGGGCCAAGCACAATGCTGCTGCTGCTGCTGCAGTGTTGGGGCACTTGCTGCACTCACCTTGCTCTTCTCCAGCTCCTGTTTGCCATTCCTGTGGCACAGCAGCACCCCAGCCTCTGATGGCCCTGCAATAATGGCAGCACAGGGTGAGGTGCTGCTGCCAGGGCTGATCAATTCATTCTTAGAGTAGTGAGTTCACTTTCTCCTGTAACAGAGGAAAAAGTGGGTGCAGGATGCTCAATGTCCCTTCAGAAATTTCTTGAAAAGGTTGAAGGTTCACAACCTTCAGTTTTTGATAAATTGTTGTCCACATATATCTTCTAGATTTCCAGATGAGAAAGTGAATGCTAGAGTATATTATCTATTATATTCTAAATCCTAGATGGGATTTGAGACTTCATTAATGGCTCGCTGGTGAGGTTGCAGTCTGCTTGGCAGGGACAGGAGCTCCAAAGACAGCCTCACATCCCTGGCAGGAGCATTTCAGCAGGCTCAGGTGGGTGGTGAGCAGTGAATCACAGCTTGTTTCAGCTGCTCAGTCCCTGGCCTTGGCCCATCATTTATTGTCCTCGAGCCCTGCAACATCGGCTCGAGACACCCTGTGAGGGCTGGGGCAGAGAGGGGTTTAAATCAGGGTAGGCAAAGCTCTGAGCAGAGCCTGCTGATTGGAGAGAGGCTTCAGCAGGGTCAGTGCCCCACTCCAGCCCTTCTCCAGCACACAGGGCTCACTGGGGACACGGCATTGGCCCCCACTGTGGGCGGCTGTGCCCTGCTGGGCTCTGCCCTGCTCCCAGGAGCTGCTGGGGCACAGGGCAAGGGGGTTACACAAACTCGGGGGAGCATCCCCTCCTCCTGCATCTCCTGCAGGCCAGCAGCCTCCAGGGAGGGATGGTGGTGGAGCAGGAGAACCCTTCCCACCAGTGCAGGCGTTCCTGCAGTGCCGACACGGGGAACGTTCTGCAGGGTCAGGTTCAGCAGCTGGCTCTGAGGAGCCAAGGTCCTTGCTGAGCAGAAACCTGTTCCAGCACACAGCATGTAACAAACTTCGTGTCTGAAATGGGATTTGGTTCAAGCTCTGTTTTGGCATGTCCTGACAGTGACCAAAGCTGGGCTGACCCTAAACCCATTCTCCTCTTGCCAAGGAACGTGCTCTTGTCCTCAGAGCCATTAGACACATTTTGGCTTCTGAGAACTCCTATTTCTGGCAGTCATATTAATAAATAAATTGTATCCAAAGCCTCAACACCAATTTAACATTATTCCTTTTAGATAATTCATTGGTTCAACCTGCTCCTGATGTTCTGTTTAAAACATTAACCAATATGTTGGCAGGAAGTAAACTCTTCTACTCTTACCATCAGCATGAGAAGCTGGTTAAGCAGACCAGGCAAATAAATAAAATCAATTGTGGCAGTAAAGAGCCTATTTGTTATAAAGGAATTTTTTTGTATTACAGTTGCTTCTAATAATTACAGGGATCAGCTGTCGTGGCAGTGGCTGTCACTGATGGATTTTATAAATACCCAGGGTATTAATGCCCTTATAAACACATGTGCCTGACACATGTCATTGTTCAACAGTGCTGCTCATGTTCTGGTAGGGACTGGATGTGCAGCTCAGGCTTGGCCACCAGAATTCCCAGGGGCTGCTGGAATGGGATCCTGGGGTTGTTGCAGCCTCATCTCCCCATCCACCCTCTGAGCTGACAGTCGGGGTGCTTTTGGGTGCAATTCTTGCTTTTCTCAAAGGTGGGTCCCCCCCTTGTGAGGATGTAGAGGAACAGATTTCAGGGGGATCTGCTTGTGGCTGGGACCAGCCTGAGTTCTGCCTGGCAGCTGAAGGGTGCAGGATCACATCAGGCAGAGCCCTCTGCCCTACTCAGACCCAGTGAGGGAATATTCCTAAAGACTTCCACTGACAGCTTTATGAAAAAGAAAGAGATGTCTGGAGAGTAGATAAAAGCTTTTACCTTCCTAATTCATAGCTTTTAAATTGCAATTACAGTATTCGGCAAGTTTTCAAATATTTAATTAAAATGTTACCCAGTGCTGAAAAGGAGCTTTTAAAATCAAAATGATTAGTGAATCACAGATGAAATCTGCTCCTAAGAAAGGGAGAAACCTTGGGATCATTGTGATACTGCCAGCAACCATTTTCTTTTCTGAAATATATCTATTGCTTCCTGAAATTAGACAGGTCAAGGACTTGGAATTTCACACCATAAAACAGGCTTGCCATTCTCCCAGCAATACATCCGACTGAGTTCTGATTTTGAGCCACCTTTCTCAAAAATAGACATCCCAGATGATGTCAGAATACCAGATAATGTCTCTTGCCATTGCTGTCCAAGTGTTTGTGTGCTGGAAATGTTTAGTTCTCTGTCTCAGAAGGTGCATGCCAGGGTTTGGTTCTGGTTCTGGTTCCTGGGGTTTTGTTGAGTGGTCAGGGCTTGTTCTCTACCATGGCACAAAATTGTCCTGTGTCTCCAGGTATTTCTGCAGCTGTTTTGTTTCAGACTGGAGAGCTCTTCCCTGATGGCTGAAATTCTGACTGACCCGTGATTAAACTTCTCACTGTGACTGCATTCCATTCCATTTCTCTTTTCTGAATCCTTGGGTTTACCTGTTGCTTCTATTTAATGGTTCAAACTTCTCTATTGACAATGCCTTCCCAACTGATTTCATCAGCAAATTTGAGCAGCAGTCTGTTCCAGGATCCTTACTGACAGCAGTAAAAACAGGGATTTGCCCTGGGTTATTCCTGGGATGTTGTATCAGCCTGATTCTGGAATGCTGGCAGTCCAGAGGAACAGAGTGTCTCCCTGCCTGTGGCTCTCCCAGCTTTGCCTGGGTCCAGAATCCTCCCTTATGGATTGGTTCTTGTGCTCAGGCAATTTCCACAGGAAGGACTGTGTCCTGCAGAGCTTGTTAATCAATCTTTGAGCAGTGTGGGAGCCACATTCGATCCTGTTCCACATGCTGGTACCTGCAGTCAGCCTGTGCAGCTGACAGAAGGAAGGGTTCCCTTAGCCTGCAAGAGTCTGTGGTGCTTCAGGAATTAATTGAATCACAGGGATCTGAAGCTACAAGACATTTTCCCATACGTAGATGTTCATTATTTAGGCTTTTTCAGAGCTTGTGGCGTGGGCACCTGTCTGTGATGATGGCTCAGGCACCTGGGCAGTGCCCTGGGGTGTGTCAGGTCTGGTGTCCCCACCAGTCTGTGCTCCACCCCTGCCTTGGGGCAGATCTTCAGGGCTCATTTCCAAGTGGAACTGTCTGGAAGCACAGCTTGGTTTGTTCTTCAGCTCCCCATTGCTGCTGTTCCCAAACTCTGGCCGTGCTGTGGCAGCTCTGCCGTGCCCCTGCTGCCACGGGGACAGCTGAGTGAGCCCCAGCAGCAGAGCTGGGTTTGTGGACAGACAATGGAAGGAGAGAATCGTGCAGGCACTTGGCAATGGAGCCTGCCCCATCCCCAGCATCCAACACACGCCCTGTTCTTTGGATTTTTCCTTCCAGAACTAATGATGATCCTGGGGTCCTTCACATTTGAAGTAGCAGGCAGTAGCTCTTTCCCTGCACTATCAGGTGCTGTGCTGGCGAGTGGAGCCTGCAGTGAAAGCAAAGCTGTGTTCATTGCAGCAGCACACACACCTCTGGCTCCCTGCATCCCAGGCAGTGACAAGCAGCAGATCTTGTTCAGTGCAGTCCTGTTCCTGCCACCACTGCCACGGGCTGATGGAAAGGGACCTTGATGCAGTTGTTGCTGAGGATGAGAGGTTGGGAATGTGGGGTTTGTCCCTGGAGCTGCAGAGGGCTGAGTGATCCTGGAGCAGCAGCCAGCCCGGCTCTGAGAGGGCAGTGAGTGATGAGGGCTGGGGCTGCCTGCTGGCAGCTGCTGAACCCCCACAGTTTGGGGTGGAACGTGGAGAATCAGGTTCCCCAGAGGAGCAGGAGCAAGCACAAGGGTATTTTCCTTGTGAATTAAAGCCTAAGAGAAATGGCTTTGCATGAGAGCTGCTGTTGTTTGTGAAGTGGGAGTTACATGTGTTCTCTTTGATTAGACACACGTGGCTGAACTGGGTTTGAGACAAGCCCAATCCTTCACCCTGACAATCTTTGTGTTGCTCTGGAGCTACAGAATGCAGAAGGATCAGGAAAACACAGCAGATCTGAATGTAGAGCAGGCTTCACCAGAACTTGTCCCTCCTTGATGACAATGAACACAAGATTGAGAAGTCCTGGCCTGTTTTCACTGTTTTTGCTGTAAAACCTCTGTCATTTCAAATGTTCTGAGCTTAAAACAGAAATAATTTGGTGGTGAATCGAGTTTTCAGGATGATGGTCTTGCAATTATTTTATAATTTGATGATTTTTGTGGAGCCAGTTCCAGCTCTCCTGGGCCTGGGCAGCCCCAGCTCCCGTGGCTCTCTCGGGGCTTTGGCTGCTCCAGCCTGGACCAGCTCAGCTTGGTGGCCCTGCCTGGCTCCAGAGCATCCTTATCCTTGGCTTCCCACCCTTAACTGGCCTGCTTGTGGAAAGATTTTCCCCTTCTGGCGTAATGAAGGGGATGCTGCCTTAATTGGTTCCCTTCAGATTAGTGATTTGAATAAAGCATTGCTGAATAAGAGGCAGAGTATTCCTCCCCACTGAAACAGATCGTCAGCACTGTGGTGCTGCTGGAGCACTCCAGGCTGGGATCTCTCTTTTCACCTTCTTGACATTATTTTGAGATGTGTTTCCTAATTTTGAGGTACCATTTGGGGGCTGGGGGCTTCCTTTTTTTTTTCCTTTCTTTTTTAAAAATTTTCTTCTGGGGATTTAAGATTTTGAAATTATTTATTTACGAGCCATGAAAATCTCCCCAAAATGGATTTTAACAAGTGTGTAATTGGATAATTTGACAACTGGTAAGCTGAAGCCCCAGAGATCAGGAATTACACTTCACCACAGAATAGTGGTTCTTCATGTAGAATTAATTAGATTTCCTCTAGATTACAAGCAGTAAGAAGAGCAGTCAATTAAGAGAATTATTCCCTGACTTTTCCATCCTGCTTCCAGCCAGTGGTTGTAAGAATTCCTTTTCCTGTGTGAGATGTCCTCAGAGGCAGCCCCCTGGGTTCACGTGCATGTCTGGTCATACCTGGCCCTCCCTGTGACATCAGGCACCCTCCCCTGTGCCCGGGCAGGAACTGAGCCCGTGCCTGGTGCTCAGGGGTATTTTTGGGTGCTCCCAGGGCTGTCAGGAGCAGCAGCACAACCCCAGGGCCTCCGAGCATGGTCCTGCTCCCTTGGAGAAGGGCAGAGGAGCTGTGCCTAAAGGGACGTGCCCTGGACCCACATCACCCAGAGCCAAGATCTCAGAGTTTAATGTTTCCTGAATACAGAGAAAATCGATTTTGGAACAGCACATCTGTTTCACTTTTATTGTGACCTTCAAAGAAGGGATGAGGGAAAAGTAAAGCAGGAAATCTGTGCAGCTGAGATTTTGGAATACCTAATGTTGTTTTATAATCGCTGATGTCATTTCTAATTGTGAGGAGAATACAAAAAAACCCAACAACATCAAAATGTAGAAAGTGCTCATTTGAAAAAGCTTGACATTTAAAGAGACTAAATTATAGGCATATAAGAAATGTAAATGTTAAATAAAAAAAGTCTGGTTCTTTTTCATACCACTTACTAGTAGTTCTATCATAAAATAACAGAATCACTACCCTGGAGTGGGATTCTGCAAAATTACTCCCCTGGAGACACAGCAGTTACAGTTCAAAGTGACTTTTTTCTGCAATGCTAAACTTCTATTTCCTAAACCCATCAGCTGCAAACAGGCAATGCCAATATTTAAACCACTCTGCACCTGGCCTGCAAATCAGTCCCGACAATTGGAAAATAACTTGCTGGACTTTCAAATGTTCCAACTGGCTGTAGAACCCAGTAATTGCTAAGTTATATAGAAATATGAAACTTATATAGCTTCATAAAGAAAGGCAAGACACTGTAGTGATGAGACTTTTCATTGTAATTCAGGGTAAAAATTCCAAATTCTGGTTGTAATATTTGTGAGGCAAACCAGCTTGGGATTTAAAAATAATTCTCCCCATGTCAATGGAATGAAGGTGTGTGGTTTTCACATGTGTATTTTCTCTTTGATCTTCAAAAGATGTCAGAAAATGGAGTTAAGTTTCCTTGTCAGAGCTGGGTACAATCTAATGTATGTATATAGCTCTTTGCTGATAAGGTGATAACAAGAACCACTGAAAAAGTGAAAAGCTTAGACATGAGGGGGAAAACAAAACATTTCAACATTTAAAACAGAGAGGAAAAAAGCTGAACATATGTAAAAATATGTAAAAGTATACATCTAATTTTGTCCTGAACAGGAGCAGACAAGAACAGATCTGTACTGCAGCTGGCATCCAAGAAAGCACAGCTCTTCTTGGGGGACTTGGTTGAGCAGATGCAGTAAAAGCCAGTGTCAAATTCTAGAGTTTATGGATGTGGGTTTTGTTCTATGGTCTGTCAAATGAGTTAAGAATTTCTTATTGTAAAAAACGTAAATTTTTTAGACTTGGCTTTCTGCAGCAATTGTGAGCTTTGTGCCTCAGTTCTGTAGCCTGAGTGGGGAGTCTTCAGGAGGAAGCAAAAGTGCAGCGAGGAGTGGCCAGCGAGGAGGCACTTGAAGCTTCAATGCCTTTTTAATAATGGTTTGGTTCTCCTTCCTGAAAGAACTTTGTTATGCAGATCTTAATTGCGAGAATTGTTGCTGCTGCTGCCTGAGAGCAGTTAGCAAACCTGAATCTTCTGGGGAAAAAAGACTGAGCAAGGAGCCAAGCAGTCAGTCAGGCACATTGTGGTGACTGTCTGGGGCTGCTCGTGCCTGTAGGTGCTTGCAGATGAAGCAGGTGAAGCTCCTTGTGCTGTTCCCTCGGTCACTAGAAAGCAGTCTGGCTGTACAAACACAGAGCTCTGCTGCTAGAGCTGTTCTGGGATCTTTTTGTTGCTTTTCCTGCTGTGGAGCAGCGTGGCTGGCTGAAGGCTGTGGTGCAGGTCTCTACATCCTAATCCCCACAATGGACAGCCTTAGAGAGAGTAGCAACAAATTTATTCTTAAAAATGGAGTCACAACAACGCTATGACAGTTAAAACCCAGATTGCACGTAGGGATTTGATGGTGTAAAAAAAGCATTTGTTATCAAATAACAATATTATTGTTATTTGAGCAACCGCCTGAGACTGAGGCTGTCACAGGTTCTAGACAGGACCAATTGCATAACTTAAAACATGGCAGAGAAAAGCTCTGGTATGGAAACACATCTTGGGAACATGAGGAACAGAGTCAGGAGAAGGGACTTGTAATTTGTGCTCTGACACCGGCTCTCTACAGTGCCTGAGTAATTCTGGCACAACGAAGGGGTTTTAACCCCAGCTGACCCTTCTGTACATCCCCTCCTCACTCGTTTCCGGACCCCACGGGGGGCTGGTTCCTCTCTTCTGAAGCACTACAGGTTTCACTCAAATAACCTTTGTCAAACAGTTTGACTCCCTCCAGCAGAAATTTCACTAAGGCTGAAAATGGGAGAAGAATTTGGATGCTCTGACACTGAACACGCTAATTGTCTTAACTTCATACCTGTCTTCCCACTGCCCTCTGCTGGGAAGCGTCTCCAGCCTTCCCCTGGATGGAATCTCATCACTTCACACTTGTCTCTGTGAGCATCACCCGGGAGCCCCTTCCTGGTGACCTTTATCTGGTTTGCAGCATCCCTGAGACAGGAAAGGATGCCCGGTCGTGCCCTTTCAAAAGTCACTGCTTCCTCCAGAAAATGTGTGTCTGTAAAATGCCTTCAGTAATGCTGGTGGGTGCACAGAAGGGACATAGGGTGGGAGGGAGGAAAAGGAAGGGTGGGGCTGCAGCAGCAGCTGCAGTTCGTTCTGTTAGCAGAGTGCCAGTGGACTCTTATCTCCTCTCATTGTTTCTTTTTTATCTTAAATGGATTCAATCAAGAGTTGCTTCATGGACAAATAGCTCGAAGAAAGCATTTAACTGATTTCCTGTTTTAAAAATTCTTAATGCTAAGAAGCATTGAAGAACAATTGCATAAGAGGTACTTAGAGTCGAATGTTAAATTTCCTTCCTGCCTGTGAGCCCCAGCCTGGGACTGGTCACCCCCTCCCTCCAAATCTCCAAATCCCCGCCCGCTCTGGGAGTTCCTGGAGCGAGTCCCACCTTCCTCTTCCCTATCAGGACCAAAAATCCCTCCCCACATCTGTCCCTGTTTTGTCATTGCTGTCGGTGGAAGGAGCTTTCTGTGATTTCTGGGAACATCTGGACCTTGGCTGGAGCAGGCTGGTGGCCCCCAGACCCGTGGCCGGGGGGACTGCAGCAGCTTTGCTTTTGAGCTGCTTTGAGCTTTGCTTTGATGGTTCACTGCAGGCATTGACAAATAACTTCAGATGTCAGCCTGTGAAAACCCCTGTGGAAAACAAGTGTTAGTCCAGCTGCCTAAAGGGAGCATTTTACCTGTCACTGTGGCCCTGAAGGCAGGGAGAGAAAACTCTGTTAATGGGCTCTGATTGGTTTGATTTCAAGAAAGACCGATCTCTCTGTGGCCAAAGAGCAGCTTTTGTTTTGTTGTTTCTTTTTATGTCTGTCTGATTCTCTTTCCACATCCATTGTCTGCCTTTTGGTGGAACTGGGGAGAGAAAGGCAAAGTGAACCTTTCACACCTTGCTTGCATAAGCAGTTCATATTTGTGGAGAAGTCCTCAGCACTGAGCAAATGGAATTATTTATGGCAGAAGAGGAGCACAGGGCTATGTGACTACAATTCTTTATGACTGCAGAAATTACTTTCAGCTGCCCTCATGTAAGCTGCTCACAAAGCATTTGACAAAAGGATTGATTTTCAGAATTCACTGGAAAGAAATGAAAATAAGCTTATTAATAAAGGTATCAGTACAGGAGCTGTGAGTCACAGGCCTATTGAACTGTTATTCCTGCCCAGACTCACAGGCAGATCATCAGCTCACCTTTGGAACCACTTGAGACAGACTCATTCCCGTGTCACAAGTGTTCATGAGAAGAGATTGATGCCCTACTTCTGCCTTGGATATCAGTGTAGAAGTGTATGAAAAGATCATCAGGTGATCTTCAAAATGATCTTAAAGGATTGAAGTTGATTATTTTTCTTCATGTGGGAGCGTCATTTATCTTGTTTCTTGCTAGAGGCCTTCCACAGGAAAACATGACCTGAGCCTCGAAGGTGTCTGTATATTTGCTGTTTTATTTACTGTTTCTAGGACAAACCCAGTAGGATTGAATATTTTCCTGGATGTCTGCAAAGCACAAGACCTTTAATGCAGCCTTGGCTTGTGAAAGATTTCTTTGTGAGTCACATCTAAAGGGGAAAGGGAGGGCCAAGGAAAGAAAGGCATTTGTCACCTTTTAGTTTAATCCAGGTGTGTTGGGAGAAAAGGGAATAAAAAGAAACTCATCCATCTCTGTACACAGGAGATTTCCCTTGGTAGCTGTGTGTGTCATTGCTCAGCAGAGGCAGGGCTGGTGCAGGTGCATTGTTGGTGAAATGCAGATCGTGTTCACCATGCAGGCTTTGATACCCTCACAGGAGATGGAGTTTTACTGCCCTCGCCTCAGTGTCTCAGCTCGTGGATATTCCTATTGATTTGTAGACTATTTCTTCTCATTTTCCTCCACGTGTGGATGGCCACGTGTGTTTCAGTCACACAGCAGATCTGCTGCATGTGTGACTGCTGTGCTCAGCCTCAGTTATCTGCCAGGTACTTGCAGTCAGCTCTGGCACTGCATTCTCTGGGATCAGAGTTTTGGGACGAGCTTCCTCCAGCACCACGTGTGGGGTGTCTGTAAAGGGTCACGTTTGGCTGCAAAGGGTTTGAGGAGCAGGGCAGGGCTCAGCCCAGCCAGGGCTGCTGGCACTACAACAGGGAGAGCACACGCTGAAGGCTCGGGGGGCACGGGCTGTGACCTGAAAACATCCTGCCTGCTGAAGGACAGACCTCAGCACCTCGGTTTCATAAAGCAGGGACGAACATGGGCAGTGTTCCCCTTGGAGAGGGGCTGGGAGCAGGCAGAGCCTGTGCAATCCGTTTCCAGGGGGCTCAGTGAAGAGCCTGTTCTGTCTCAGGGCTCCACAGGGTTTGCAGCCCCCAGAGCCTCCCTGTCTGCACAGAGCAGGGGCTGCCCCTCTGCAGGGCCTGGGCACCGGTGCCTGCACAAACACTGATGGTGCAAATGCTGCTGCCAGGACAAAACGAGGAGTCCTTTGAAAACGGATCCCTCTGGGCCTTGAATATGCACACTGAATTTCCATTGTCTTTGGTAGGCTGGGCATGAATACATTGGAGAGAAGAATTTCATCCTTAGATTTTTCTTTCTTTTCTGCAGCTTCCTGCAGCTCTTTGTTTTCCCTTGGTTTAACTAATCAAAACGTTCCTGCCTTATTGCATTAAAAGGAGTTTTCTTGAGACCATTTGCTGCTTAGTTTGAAATTATTATTCTTGAAAATCAATTAAATGAGGTGTCTACCCTAATAAAATAAAAATTTTTACTTTATTCGCTGTGTATTTGGCAGGTGGCTGGTACAACAGCTTTAGAAAGTGTGCCATGTGTGGTTACAACTGAATGGAACTTGCCCAGAACACGGACACGGAGCAGAGATCATCTGCCTGAAATCTTTAACAATAAGTGGGAGTTCCATTTGTTAATTTGAGCATCGACCTTTTATCTTTGTTGAGCAGAGGATCTGCAAATTAAATACCAATCAGTACTGAGAAATAGCTTGGTATTTAAGCAAAACCAATCAGTGGGAGCCTGGGTAGACTAAAAGAGATTGAATTTTAATTTTTTTAAAGCCACTGACTCCCACTGGTGAGAGCAGAGGCGTCCCCAGGACAGACTGGGGTGTGGAGGAGGAGCTTTGCACTAATGTTGTTCTTCCTGGGAGGGATGCACCACCCTCCCTTGGCAAAGGTGCTCATTTCCAATCACCAGTCTCTAAGGTGCAGCATTTAAACTCAGAATTAGGACCTTCCCTGCAAGGAACATTTTGTCATCAGTCCTGGCTCTCACTTTCGTGTGAGGAGAGGAAGAAAGGAGATGTTTTCCATCCTGGTTTTGGCTAATATTTTAATACTTCTCTTGAGCTGCTACCATTGTCCATCCAGGCTGACTCATAAAAAGTTTCTTCCATTCTGCTCAGGGCTGAACTTTCCTTTTAACCTCAGCCTGCACTGCTGCTCTCTGAGTCTGCTCTCACCATGAGTGCCCTCAGCTCGGCAGGGATGGAAATTCCAGGCCTGGCTTTCCCAGTCCCTGCTGGAGGTAGCACAGCCTGTGCCTGGCAGGGCTGGGCTCTGCTTTGCCCCCACACCTGAAGCCAGCTTAGAATCCAAATGTCCCTTGGTGTGGGATTTAATGCAGGAGGGAACTGCCATTCCATGGAATCTTCCTTCCCATGCAGGTGATGCCTGAGGTTCCAGCTTTTATATTTTTCAGACCCTGGGCTGTTTTGCTGGGCAGTTTTAGGTCCCACATTCAGTGCTGCTGAGCTCTCTGCACAGAGCAGGGACACAAAACAATTCCTGCTCCAGCTCGGCCCCAAGGACAACTTTCAGCCCAGGAACAAAACCAAGGGTGAAGGGAGAAGGGAAACCAAGGAGGATGGAGCTGCATAACCTGGGGCTGGAATTGCACAATTAACTGCAATGTGCTAATGAACCAGAATTTATCAAAGTGTGAGATTTTGTGATCAGTGTCCATTTTTGTGCCCATTTTGGGGCATCTTGGGTGTGGCCCAGGTGCACCCAGTGAGGCCTTTGAATAAATACCAACTTTTTGTTCTTGCTGTACCTGCTCTCTGCTCCAGGCCAGCCTCCAGAAGGCATCACAGGGAGATGGTGATTCCCTCCAGGTCTCAGTGGTGCCCTGTTGGGTGTCCTGCTGTTTTCCTTGCTGAAACCTTCAGCATGGAATGAATATTGCCGTGTCCACCTGCTTTTCACAGTGTTCTTGGGTAGCTTGTGAGCTGAGTTTCATTGATACAAGCCTGTTTCTATCAGAGCACTGAGATTGTTTCAGTGTGTCAATTATGATAAGTCAATTAAAAAAAAATCCATTCTGTACAGCAAGTATGGAAATTCCTCCTTTGTTTGCTGAAGTCAGGTATTCAGGGATACCAGCATTGTTGCCATCATTGCAAGGCCTCAGCTGGGAATAATCAGAGTATCTCACTCTCCATGACAGATTTTTGGAAAGCAGCTTGTGACAGACTATTTAATGGAGCAGAAAGTGGAGTTGGGTTTGCATTATAGAATACTGACATGGAATCTCATTCTCAAAGAAAAAAACCCCAAACTTTCTAGCTCCTCTTCTTCAGATGTCTTCATTTAAATGCAAATAGCAGCTTCATCCACAATGAAATAAAAAAAGCCTCTTTTTTTCCCTGGGAAACAATAATGAGGGTAAATTTAAGTAATTTCATTTTTGTAATAAGATAATCCTTTTCAATGCTCGTGGTAATATTGTGATAAAGGTTGATTTTCAAATTATTATTTTTGAATAAGGGAATGTATTTTTGGCTCCTGTAGAAGCAGGAATCTGAACTCACTGTAGCTCTGCCCGGATGCTGCTCCTGGGGTCAGAAAGTTCAAGGGTCTGATCTGGATTCCATTGAGCCCAGTGGGCAGATAATCCATAATATTATCTGCCACTAAACCCTGCTCCACCTACACTGTATTTGGCTGATGAAAATGATGGTTTGGTACTTGTGGGATTGATGTCCTTGTGGTATTTGTGCACAAGCAGCTTTCAGCAGCCCAGGTCTGGGTGCACTTCCCTGATTCACTGCCCTGAGAGTCAGGGGAGGCAGATGACAAGCTGATTTTGAGCTGCTGCTTTGTCACAGATCTCCCCTCAGCATCTCACAGATTCTGGCCCAGACCTGCCCAGGATGTCCAGTTGCTGCTGGTGTGCTGTGTTTGCCTGACACTAAAATCCTGTCTCTGGTGTGTTCCTTGATCCCTGGCAGTGATCACAGCCTGATAACCTGCACTGACTTCACCTGCTAGCTCGAGCTTGTGAGAACTTTATCTCCAGTTCTCCTCCAGACACGTTACCCCAATCTCACTGCATCTTGCCAAACTCTCAGCAGCCTCAGAGTTCTCCTTTTAGAAAATCCCAGACAGAAATGTTTCATCTCAGTGCAGGGAGGTCCAGGGTAGATAACATGCAGAAAAGAAGTTAGAGCCTGTAGGTAAGAGGAATAAGAAATTAGAAATTAGAAAGTAGCCTGTAGGTAGAAATTAGAAATTAGCCTGTAGGTAAGAGGAATAAGAAATTTCTATAACAGCTTAATATCCAGAACTGAAAATTATTTAGCCATGCAAGGTCCAAATGCAATAGGATATCGTGGGATACAGATAAACAGCAAGGGGTTTGCAGCAGTCCAGAGAAGAGAATGTACTTTTATTGGTGTATCCTGTGTTTCTCAAAACTCAAATTACAAATGCAGCTGCTGGCAGGTGTCAGAACACTTGTTGATGCAGGTCCTGAAAAAGAACGTGCTCCCTGATTTCCAGGGGTTGCTCAGATCTACCCAGGTGCCTTCAGTCGTCTGCGGGGATTTTTTATCTAAGAGGAAGCAAATGTCCTTTTCTCAGCCACGTACAGATCTAATAGGAACGAGTGGGAAGACTTGAAAATCAGCAAGGACCATGTTCTGCCACTGTTATTTACGAGCAGTATTAGTTCTGATAGCACTGTCAGCATTGTGTGTAGGGTTTGCTTGGTTAAATCAAGTCTTCCAGGATATTTCATGTTCATGTCAGTAATTCCTGGCTGATTGTTCAGGTACCTGGGTTCTGTCATGCATTTTGAAATCTCTCTCAGCTCAACAAGAGGACAATAGCACGGATTATGTCCAAGATGGTCATTGCAATATAATATAGATATACATTACCTGCATTTTGGTTTTCTTTCTATTACGAATTTTTCCATTGTTAGACTTTAATTTGCACATTAAACACGTAGTTTCCCTTTATGAAGCCAGAAGGGTTTTCTTTGCAGTGAAAATGAGTGGCTCAATTACCCTCCTACTAATGGATAAAATGTAATTAACATTGTCTTGAGGCTAATTTTCATTTATGCTGCCATTCTGAGTAAGCTGAACATCATTCTCCAGAAAAAGTCAATGTGTCACTTTTATTAGCCCAGTTTGCACTTTAACACCAAGAAAATTAATTCAAGATACATTAACGTACCTAACTTGCAGTCCAGTGGAATGATCTGAGGACAGGAGGTAACTCCAGCCTGTCCTTTATGAAGTCCTGCAGCTGGGGGTGCTTGATGAACGGGTTCTGTCCCCAGGAGTGCACTTGGTGAGAGGGGCAGGGTGCTCAGAGCACTCCCAGTGATCCTGAACCCGCCAGCTTTGCATCCTTTCCCTTGAATGGCCACAAAACCTCTGCTGGCCGGACTTGCTTCCCATCAGCTTGTCTCCAGGGGCCAGAGCTGTGCTGTTGGGAAGTTTTCAGGCCTGAGAAATACTGGAAGCACATGTTGCATCCCTGTAGTACAATTGCAGAATGTTCAGTGATACGTTTTGGGGCATATTTTAGTGTCTTAGAAGCCTGGAAGGAAAACCACCTCCGACATACAGGCAGTGGGGCAGAGCCTTCAGTGATTTTTTCTGTTCTGTATGTTTTTAAATATCTGGTCCATGCTGACATGAGTGAGACAACTGTGAGGTTTGTGCTCTCCCTGGGATTTTACAGTCAGGGGTTGTAAGGGAACATTTCTCCATTTATAATTTGTATTTTCCTTTAATCCTGAAGCTCCTGCCTGGGCTCCTCTCTGGGCCCCTCAACACCAGCTCTTGTCCTGCTTTTGCTGGGCTAAGGCTCCTTCCCTGCTCTGGGGAGTGCTGTGCTGTAAACACAGAGTTCATCTGCCCTGAATCACTGTGGCAGGCTCGTTGTAGCCCTGGCTCCCCTCAGCCAGGCTGTGGGACCTGCTCACCAGCAGCGGTGCTGCCAGGAGATCACGAGCCTCTCTCTCCCTGCCCTGGCTGAGCCCAGCCCAGAGTCCTGTCCCAAACCAGCCCAGCAGGCCTCTGAAATCTCCCTCTTTCCCAAAGAGATGCCTGATTTTTTATGTTCTGTTTGCAAAAGCAGCAACCTGACTCTTAAATGTGTGTGGAAGTCAAGTGTTCTGCTCTTGCTTTTCAGTTCTTATGCATCCCCCACGGACAGGCGTTCAGCACCTGCAAAATTGAAACAGTAATAACCCAGTGATGAAGAGAGACTGTGTTGTGATTATAGTTTTGCTTTGCTCTCTATTGGGAGCACCTTTTTACAGCAGTAACCTCTGTGTGGAACGCTGTAAAAATAAGTGGGATATGATGAAGGCGTGCCAGGTGTGCAGAGGGAGATAAACTCAAATAGTTCTGTGTTATGGCAGCAGAACAGGCTGCTCTTTGACAAAACTTGCCTTTGGAGGAGGCTGCACATTTCCACAGTGGAGAGCTCAGCAGTTTTCCCTCCGAGGAGTGCAAGGCAGTGTCCTGAGTGCTCACCTGCCCCAGAGCTGGGTCTGCACAGTCCCCACCAGAGGAATGACTCTTGCCCCGTGGAAAAAAGGCACTTTGGGGCTTTGCCATATTTTGGGAACCCAAGAGCAGAGATTGCAGCTAGGTTCTGCAGAATATGGATGGCAGCAGTATTCAGAGAGAGCTTCCAACACGTTGGAATTTAGGAGCAGTTCTCCATCCATCACCTGTCTCTATGGCGAGAAAACCAATAACAATCACAAAGATATCCTGAATGCAAAACACAGCTGTGATTTTTCCTTCTCTGCCTGTTTCCAAGTCCGTTCCCAGCTGCACAACAGGTACCAAACCCTGTGCTCTGCAGGAGCAGGGCAGTGGAGGAGAGGAAATCTCCCTGGCTGCTCTCACTGTGTGCAAGGAAAACTTCTGGAGGTTCAGGAGCAGGGAAACTTCCCAGGCACTGCTGTGTCTCCATCTGGTCCCCAGTCCAGCCTTTCCAAGTGGCACCTGCCCGTGCTGGGGCCTTTTTGGGAGCTGTGAGGAGGAACCTACAGCCTTGCTGCCATCCCGATCAGTGAGCCAGAAAGGGGAACTTCTTCATTGCATTTTGGCACAAGGCACAGTAGCCACTAGGCACAGAATGAAGCCTGAACGCAGCTGCCTAATTTCAGCACATTTTCAGTGCTTCCAGCTCTTTAGGCTGAGCATGTGCTTTAATGATTCAGGTCCAAGTGTGCCAAATATAGGAAGAAAAAGAGCAAAAGCACTAAATCCAGAGATAAGGCATGGTTCGCACCAAAGCAACAGACTTCTTCCTCTTTACTGGATTTGAATGTAGTTAGAAAAAGAAATATGTTCCAAGAGAAATCCAATTGCTCTGGCATTAAATATAAACATACATGTGTGTGTGTGTTAGTGACAAGGCTGTAAAAGGCCTGGCTGACAAAGGGAACATGAAAAGACAGGATTTGTGTGCAGTTCCCAGCCCGGGGCTGTGTACAGCTGATGTTCAGAAGCAGCTTCAAAGGGCCCGGGCTCCGGGCGCGGCAGGAGCGCTCGGCCCACCTGCCCATTACTGTGCTCATTAAATCCCTGTGCCCAATCCCCGCTCGTTCCAGGCTCTGTCAGCATTTCCATCCCATCCCCAGCTCATGGAATGCGCTGGCCCCTTCCTTTGTGTTGCACAGAGGTTATCAGTATGCTGTGGACACTATTGTGTTTTACAATATATTTAAGAAGCAACAGGATTTTAAATTTGCTGCAACAGTTGTGTCTGAGGTGGTGGATTAGCATTTCAAATACTTTTTTTGTGCTAACCTCCTGGGTAAACCCTAATTATTTAAAAGTAAAAAGCTTTCAGAAATAGATGACATTGCTAATTGAAACAGTCACAAATGAAAAGCTACTGTAAATGCTGTAAATGAACCCAAACAATTTGTCTGTCTATAGGGAACATTACAGCAATCAGAGGTAGATTAACTGTGGGGAGGAGCAGAGGGAAACAGGGAGTCTGTAGCAACATTTACTAACTAGGAGCCCGAACTCATTTGTTACAAAAGCAATGTGGCCTCAGTGTTCCTGTTATCTGATGGTGTGAATGAGTTGGTTCCATTATGGGTGTCTTCATAATTTCAGAATAGTATTCCTAGAAAACTGCATTTTCTTTTCCTATTAGGAAAAAAAACCAAAACAAAAACCAGAAGACAATAAGAATCAAAAGAAATGTTTTACCTTTGCACACCAAAATTCTGCCTAGCACTTTGAAGAAGATTAATTATTTTGAAGCAGTCTTTCAAGCTGAAGTTTTTTGGGTTTTTTTTTTCAGTAAACATGCAGGGTCACAGTGGTTTTAGACAGCTCATTTAATCTGCAGCTTGAATACAAAGCACAATTCCTGCATTGCTGGCAGCCAGAGCCAGGAGGGATCCATCCCAGTACAGCTGGAGGTGTGCTGCTGCCTGACCTGGGAGCCAAGCTCCAATTTATTCATTTCTTTCCTGCTCGAAGGACACCTCCTTCTGTTCAGGGCCTCTTTCCCCACTTGCTGACCCTTGACTGGGCCCTGGCTCTGGGGCTGCAGCGTGCCAAGCACGAGCCAAAGGCCACGGGAGGGGAAGCAGAGCCAGTCTCTGTTCCCGAGTACCTGGGATTCCAAACCCCTTCCCAGCGAGCAGCACTGCCCTTCTGTCCTGCAGAACTGAGGGGTGTTCTTCACAGGGCTGGGGATACTAGGAATTGTTCAGAGATAAGGGAAAATGTTCTGGGCTGTACTATTGAGTTCTAGCCATCCATCCTACTAGAGTTTCAGAGCAAATCCCTGCATGTCATGTAAGGAGAGCATTAAAGGGAACAGCACTCAAGATGATGCTGTAAAATGTGCTTTAATACCACAATCATTTATTATGCTCTTGTTGTAGCTTTCATAATAATAATAAATCTGAAAGCAAGTGTTTGTGCAACATAAACCTAGCTTAAGGCACACTTCAGAGTTTAGAAAGCTCCAAAAGCTGCTCAAAATCTCTCACAGGCTCTTAAAAAAACTTAAATTCTCAGTGTAGGATTTTCTCAGTGAAAGCTCTTCCTTTTCCTCCTGGTGGACAGTTTTTCCCTGAGCAGGATGAGAGGGATATTCTTTAGTCTTGAGGCTTTGCTCTCTGATGTGTCTGGAAGCCTCAGGTCCCACCCAAAGCACCCTCAGCCTGCAGTGCCGCTCCTCAGCCCCTGGCCCTGCAGTCCTGCTGCCTTGGCTGTGCCAGGCTGTGTGTGCTGGAGGCTCTGCCTGTGCCGTGTGTGCCAGCAGTGCCATCCATCCTACTAGAGGGGCATTCCCGGCGCCCCAGGGGCTGGGAGCCTCTTGTAACGCACATTGCATTGGCCACAAGGAGAAAAATACCCCAGGAGCCTCTTGCTACCACTGTGGGGACGTGCCTCGCTCATTTTGGTTTCTCCTTTCCCAGTGCTGGAGCCATTTGTGTTCCCGTGCTTGCACAGCTTCAGGCAGTGCCTTGCTCCCCGTGCAGGCCGCCAGCCGTGCCCCGGCCCTGAGGGCTCTGAGGGCTCTGAGGGCCCTGAGGGCTCGGAGGGCTCGGCAGNTTTCAAAAAGACTAAATCACAAAGAAAGTGGTGTGGCTAAAAAGGAATGGGAGCCTTGTTAAAGTAATAAAGCACCCTCAAAAAAACCAAAAATCCAAATCATAAAAATTGAGAAGAACATAAGCTCTGGTTTTAGAATTACCCTGAGGGCTTGGAGGGCTCTGAGGGCTCGGAGGGCTCGGAGGGCTCTGGCCCTGCACTGGCAGGAGGGAAGCTGAGGTGCTGCTGTGGATTTGGCTGGCTGGGGTGGGATTCAAGCTGCTGTGGGATGTAAAGAGCTCCCCTCTGCAGCCCCTCTTGTCCCCTGCCATCACTCCAGGTGCCCACCTGGCTGTGCAGGTCCTGGCTGGGCACTGAGGGTCCCCTGCTGCCCTGGGTGTGGTGTGGCCATGCCTGCTGGGTTACAGGACGTGGATTAAGTTGTTGGTGTAGCAGCTTCTGCAGCAGCAGCTCTTTGTTGTTGCACTGACCCTCACACACGTTTCTCTGCCAGTTCAGGAAGTAACTGAAAGCAAAGTTTATCCCAGGATACATCCTAGTTGGAGAGAGGATGGCAAAATTCTCTGTCCAGCCAACTGTTTGTTGTATTCACAGTACTCTGGTCCCTGTTCTGGCAAGGCAGCCCGCCCAGGAGCTCCTGGCTGGTGGAACCTTCCCTGGAAATGCCCTCTGAGATCAGCACTGCAATCCCTGCAACACCTGGGGTTCAAAAGGAGCTGTGTAAATGTCAAAATTCATGTGCTGCCTCCAACTCCCACTCGCCTTGCCGGTGCTTCAGCGAGATTGCTGTGGTGCTGGGGAGGAGTGAGACAGAGACATTTCCCATCCCCTTCCCAGTGTCACACGCTGGAGCCCTGATGCTGGAGGTACCTGTCCCCACAAAGCTGTACTGACACTCGGCAAACCCCCTGCCTCCCCCACATCAGGCCCTATTCAGCTGACAGGCAATGGATTATATTTTGTATAATGAGGCATGATCTAGCCCAAGTATTTAGCATAATGGAAGAACAATAAATCATTCTGGAGCTGTCAGCGTGAGATTTGGATGCTTTACATTACGTAAATAAACAGTGCTTCATTTTAGCCAGGAGTTTGTGTGAAATCAGGAGGCAGGAATTGTATTACTTTGTTTCCAGTGGGTGATAATTCTTTTAAACCATTGGAGTGAATAGGTTGTAATTCGTTTGTACCTCCCTTTTGTCTGCTGCTGAAGAAGACTTGAGAAATTGGCGTGCTTGTAAGCTGTGTGTGCTGTGTGTCTGGCACTGATAAATGTATCAAACTCCAGCATGACTTTATCTGGGAAACAGATTTTGATAGCTTGCTAGGATTTAGGTCATTGGATAATTCAGTGCAAACTGCAAATCTTAATGCTATTGACAGAAGACAGAGCACAAATAGGCAGCACTTTCTATAAATCCCAGACCTGTAAGTAGCTCTCCGTTCACAGATTTATGGTAAATGTCCTTGAAAGCTGTTCAGGAAAATGAGCTCGCTGGCTCTGGATTGACAGGTTGGCTTTTCAGATTCATGGCACCCACGTTTGCCCTGCAAGACGTGTTGTAAAAGATCTGCTTTATCGTGGAACGTGGATCTGTGCAGAATACCAACTTGGGAGGATACACAAACTTTCTGGGATGCAGATCTGACATCCTCCAGTGCACAGGGAGAACTCCTCTGAAATTACTGGAGCCACTTGGCTGCCAGCCTGATTTATCTGGGACTGGAGAAAGTTCCTCCTGATTTATCTGGGACTGGAGAAAGTTCCTTCTGCTCAGCTTTTTGAATGTTAAAATTCTAAACTGAGGGACTGAGGTGCACTCAGACACCCAGGAGCGTGGTTTATGTGGAGGAAAGAAGGCGAAGAAAGTTTGAACGTGGTTTTCTGATACATTCTTTGGTTTTATTTAGCTGTAATTAAAACAAAGCCCCAAAACAACAACAGACTATCCTTCAAGCACAGAATGAGCCAGGTGTGTCCATCTCCTGAACAATGACTTTTGGAGTCTTTCTTTGTGAGGCTGGTCATCTTCTCCGTGCTAGGAATAAATCTGACAGGATGTGCATGATTACAAAGTTTCTTTTTTTTTCAAAGATTCACATCTAGCCTAGCATGAAACACTCTGTGACAATAGTGACATATGTCACACTCAAGGAGAGAGGAGACTGCGTGACAGGCACTGGCTGGGCTCAGCGTGATCTAAATCCTGATTTCTGACACTCCTTTAGTTCAGCTGGGGAGCACAGAGGGGAAAAGCCTTTGCCAGCCCCAGCACCTTCCCCAGCAGCTGTAAAAACTCCCAGCACAGCTGCTGTGTGTTTGTCACTAAAACACATCCCTGGGGCTCTGGTGTCATTCCAGAGAAAATCAAGGGAAGGAATGCCTTGGTTGAAATTGTTTGTGTCCTTTGAGACCCGTGGGTTTGCAAAGGGAGCTGTGCTCATCAGGCTCTGCCCTCAGCAGAGGAGGGAGGTTGGACACCTGAATTAAAGCACCCTTGGTGTGCAGGAGCACAGCACTGCTCTCTGAAGTGTTCCTGGAACTTTTAGCAGTGAGTTTGTGTTCAGGCCCAGCATTTGCACATCTGTAACTGCTGGAATTGCTGTGATATTTTGACAGATGGAGAAATCTGGGGGTGTAAGTATTGGTATTAATCATTTTGTCAGATTTAAAATCGATTAATGCCTGTTTTCTGCTTATTCTGTGATCGTGGAAGTTTCCTCATTTGAGATGCATGTTTCAGAACTGCTCATTTCCAAGGAAAAGTCAGAATTAGATTAGTAGGCGTGCAGTGTGTGCTTTATCTGTGATAGCTGTGCTCCCTGTGATCAAAGGCAGAACTTCTCAATATGCAGTGGCACAGTATCATGATCAAGAGCTGGCAAGAATAATCTCATCAGATCTGTGTAGGCAGGGTGATAAAAAGTTGTTTATAGAAATTAATAGTGTGAGCTTAAATTTTGATGATTTTCCCATGAGTGTGCTTGACCTTTCCTTCTTCAAATGCTGTCATTTCATTTTCTGAGATTCTTTAGTTCTTCATCACTTACTTAGAGCCTGAAGGCAGAGTTCAGGTGTCACCTCTTGGTCAGGTGTAACTATGGTAACAAGGTTTGTGGTCTTCCAGTGCACATCTTGCCTGGGGTTAATAATGACCCCAATATTGGCAGCTCTTAACGTCCCCAAGCAATTACAGAAGGAATTGAAAGGAAATGAATGAGGATACTGATATTGCTAATTCTGGGCATTAGAGACCAGCGAGGGAGGAAATGAAGGTCTGTGATACATGGGGAAAGCAGAAGTTCAAATTCCCCTCTCTGCCCTTCTGAAGATCAGAGATGGACAGGACATGGCCTGGCCCCTTTTCCTGCCTCAGCCCCCTTGGAGCCTGTGGAGATGGACACGTGCTGGGTGCTGCTGGGCACCTGAGAGAACACCTCAGCTCGCAGGTGGCTTCTCCAGCTCTTGATTTAAAGCTTTGGTGCATCCCAGTCAGGAGTGTCCATCCCGTGCTGGCTGGTGGCCCAGCACCCAGCAGACCCAAAGCTGAGCCATTTCAGCAGAAAGCTGTCCCTGCCAATGTCCTTCCCCCTCTGCTGGCTCTGCAGGACCGAGGGGTCCAGGGCTGGAGAGCAGCAGGGGCAGGGCTGTGGCAGCCTTGGCTCCTCAGGGGAGCTCCCTTGGCTCCTGTGCCACAGCCCTGGCACGGGGCTCTGATCCTGGCACAGCTTCTGCAGGAGAAAGGGCTCCCCTCCATCCCTCCTTGGCTGCCATTTCCCCCTGTCCCAGCAGGAAGATCAGAGGCCCATCTGAGAGCCGTGAGGGTTTAACCCCCTGGGCCCTGGGGGCTGCTTGGAGCACCTGTGCCTGACAGGACCTCAGGTGTGCTGCCCTGGAGCTGACAGCGGGTCCTGGCAGGACCTCACCAGAGTCAGGAGGCTCCACGTGCTTTCCCTGCCATCACAGGGAATAGCAGCAGTAATCTGGAAGGTACCCTGGTGGGCTGAGTGCCCTGCAGCCGAGCTCCTGGCACTGCTCTCTGCTGTGGTCAGGGCAAACCCTGCTCTGGAGCTGTGCTCTACCCACCTGCAGCATTCAGCAGCCAGAAATGGTGCTCCTGCTGCCAGTCCCTGCACACCACCCACGTGTGGCCTGCTGATGAATATGGATTACATTGGGGTTTAAGTATTGCTTCTCTGATTGCAATTTCTGGTCCTCCTCGTGAAATGGTTCATCTGTTTTGTTTGTGTTATCAATGGGAATGCTTTGAAAATTGCTTTGGTGCTAAGGAGAGCAGGAGGAAAACATTGCTTCATGGTGAGCATTTTGAAAGAGTGTTTATACCCAGAGCATCACATTAATTTCCCCAAAGAACAGGTTGAGCTGATCAAAACCAAAAATGATCATTGGTTTTGCACATATTTGAATACAAATAATTTAATTTCAAAAAGTCTGTTAAATGCAGCAGCTCATGGACATTTCCATATTTCCTCAAGCACAATATAATTATTTTCTTAGACTCCATTTCCGTGGTTTGAACCATGGAATAAGCTGGAGCATCCCTTCTCTGGGATGCAGGCAGGTGTAACTCAGTGGCTGGGCAGAGTCAGGGCACACCTGAGCCCTGATGTTCCTGATCTCAGCTCCTTGGGACGCCAGCCAGGGGAGGTGGAGCAGCAGCACATCATCCCTGTGTTTGCATTTTTCATGTTTCTCTGCAAAGAAAATTCTCAGTTGAACTCTGAGAATGCTAATGGAAAATAGCGGAAAGCTTTAAAATATCCAGAAAGTCTGCCAGATCTTTGTAAGTTCTCAGAAACCATTTAGCATTTGTGAGAATCGACAATCAGCAGCACTCACATCTTAGTCTTTAGTACATACATACATATATATTTATATTTTTTGTATGTGCCTCATCAGAGTAGTGAGTGAATTGCCTTAAGTTGCCCAATACCCTGCAGGCTGGAGGATTATGATCTTTTGCTGACACAGAGAGGCTTAGGCAGAGTTCAGAACTGCCCTGCAGCCCTTTCAGGGTGTGTGTGGCTGCAGCACGAGCCAGTGTCGAGGTCAGCTCCCCTTCAAGGTGAGCCCTTGGTTCCACACTTGGTAATTGCTGCCCTGTTCCTTAAACTTGTTCTGAACCTCATCTCTGAGAGGGCAGGGGTCATAAACAGCAAAACAGACTGAAAAATGCCAGGACGTGACTTGGATTGCAAACGTCTGGATTTGTCCTCCCTAAAACCAAAGTTATTTAATGTGAGAAGGGCAAAAAGCCCTTCAGTGTTAGGCTGCTCCTCTGAAGGGCCTAACAATGAGGATGGAAAAGCTCCCAAGTGGAGGAGAGCTGATCCAACAAACACGAGAGATGAGGCTGCAGGTGGGTGATTTGCTCTGCACAGTTGCATTTAGCTAGCAGGTCAAACAGGAGACTGCCCAATGTTCTAAGAATAACCTTTGTGAAAATGTTGGATAGTGAAAAAACAAACCATTTAATTTGATTCCAGGGAGCTTTACCAATCATTTTCATTAAGCCATGCACTAGCAGGAGGCTGTGTCTCTCTTTGAGTCCAAACAGGTCTGTGGGCCTGCCAAAACCTTTGAAAGACTGACACAAACCTCTCTCCATGGCTAAATGTGAATCTAATTACAAGGAACTTAAAGTAAAACCCTGACATTTTCAAAGCAAGGGCCAGATTCTGATGTGAGTGGTTCAAGTGTGACACCCAAACTCAAATCCAGACTCTGAATTTCAAGGCTCACTGAAACTGCTCAGCAGGCAATTCCCAGGCAGCTCACTTTTATTGAATTTTAATGGAGTAAATTCACTTAATTACATCTGTAAAGAGGAATTTAGGTGAGCAAAGGCACACAAGTTTGAAAATGTTGTGCTTTGACTTTTTGTGCAACCTGGGATAGTGGAAGGTGTCCCTGCCCATGGCAGGGGTGGATTTGAGGCCCCTCCCAGCCCAAACCAGTCTGGGATTCTGTGTGAGCTGGGCAGGAGAGAGCAGTGCTGGTAAGAGAAAGGGGTTACTTGGCAGAGCAGTGCTCAGGATAGCAGAAACAATATTTTCCTAGATAATTATGTAGAATAAATAAGCCTCATACAGAATCTGTTCACACAGTTGTGGGAAAGCAGATTTTAATTTCTCAGTATACAGTTTAATGTGAGCAGAATCTCTAAACAGAGAGTTGACATTGTTAACAAAGGTAATATTAGATTTGAATGAGAAACTTTGTATGGTTAATTAAAAATCAAAGGCACAGTTATAACAGAAGTAATTATCCAGGAGTATTAAATCAGTTGCAAGTCCGAGCCCATAAAAGAATTAATCAGGAATAATTTAATATTTGATATTGAGGGCTTATATTTTCTACTAATGCCAAAATCCATTCCATTAACCAGTACAATTCTTCAAGTCTATCTGCAAACTGGGTCCCTGAAAGCAGGACAGGAGAGGAACAATTCAGTGGGAAGAAGCTTTAGCTCTTACAGTTCCAGTAAATAGAGGGGTTTTCTGTTGAGAGGATCCCCCTGGCTGAGGCCAGGGCTTGTTCTGCTCCATTTCTCCAGCAGTGGCTGAGAGCAGGGGCCAGAGGAAAGATGTGAGAGCCACAGAAGCTGCCTCAGCCCTGCAGCTCAGCAGGTTTGTGCTCCAGGGGTGGGAGCCAGTTCCTTCTGACACTGAGCAGTTGGATTTCCCTTAAATTGCACTGCAGGGCAATCCATAGAAACATTCCTGTTTTCTGCAGCCATGGCTTTCCTGATGCAGCTTCAGTATTTGGGAAAACACTGTCTTCTCTTTGTTTTGAGCCAAGCCAGCTGCTAATTTTCACTTGTGATGGAAGACGAATCTCTGCTCTTGGTTCTGTTTCACCAGACCCCTGATCCTCTTGTGAATTCCTACTGTAGCCTCTCACTCACCTTCTTTTTCTTGCCTCACCTTTTTGGCCCCTGTGGGGCCCTTCTCAGTTGTCCTGGACATGCACAGGAAATAATTCAAGCAGGTTCAAAAAGGAAATCAGAGGGGATGATTTGCTTTTTGTGACCAGGGAGTTGAAATGCTGGGGGGAAATTCCTGAAGTAGAAAGCAGGAAGACATAAAAGCAGCACTGAATGCTGGGGAGATTGTGATCACCATCTGACTCCTCCTGAGTTACCAGCTCAGCTCAAACTGGGTTATATATACCTGATTTTGGAAAAGAGGCTTTGTTGAGCAAAGCTGTCCTTTGCCAAGGTAGGTCAGGAGCTTTGTACGGATTTTGGCTCCAGGGCCTCGAGCTTGCAGTAAATTTTGAACCGACAGGAAAACCTGACCAAATAAAAGTCAAATGTTGTTGGCAGTATCTTAGAGAGGAGCATTTGTTGTTGTCATCCAAAGACTTTGGAAGGAGCTTGTCCCCCCGCAGTGCCAGCCCTTGATCAGCTGGGCTGTGCCAGGGCGGGTGTCTGGGCAGGCTGGGGCAGGGAGGGCAGTGGGCACTCCAGGGCCCGTCTGAGGCAGGTATTGATCACAGCAAGTGCTTTATCAACTATCAATAAAAGGCTCCTCACCTTCCCCCTCCTTCCTAACCAGAAACCTAGCCCCACATAACTTACCTGCAAAAAGCCCATTCCTCGAGCAGGTATTTCTTAACTTTCAGAATTTTCCAAAAAACCCCAAAAGACCTTGAGGTACTTCCAGCTGGGTTTGTTTCAGCCTGTGGGCTCCCACACGACAGGAGGGCAGGTGGGCTCTTGGCCCCCAGGTTTGGTGCCATAAAAGCAGTGAGAGGTTGATGTCAGCAGAGGCAGGATGGGCCCCAGCCCTGGCTGGGTGTCTGACCTTGGGAACAGGCACCCCGCACCTCCAGTTACTGATTTATCAGGGTCAGTGCTGCAGCCTGAGCTGCTCAGGTTCACAGCTTCGTAACCAGTGTGGAGTGAACAGTTCTGAACACAGGGCTTCATTCAGAGGGGCTTTTCCCTCATATCTAAAATGGAGGAAGCAAATGAAACTGTCACTCTTGCACTGACGTCAAAAGAATTATTGGGGCAGATCTCTGTGTACACCAGATTAGGAAAATACTTCCAATGTCCTGGGAAAAAAATATGTAATTTGATGTCAAGTCCAGATTTATTTTCTTGAGGATGCTGGGCTGAGACCAACACAAGTTCTCTCCCAATCATTCCAGAAGGATTAGACATTAAACAAGAGCCACAGAACTCACAACATGGTCTTAAAGGCATTGAAGCTGAAGGGAGCATGTTCCCCAGGACAGTATTACAAGACCCTTCATGTCTTTTTCCTAATGGCTTTTTGGATTCCCTGCTTTCAGCCTGCCACAGCCAGCTTTACAAGTGTCCAACCTCTCTTTTTCTCTGTTATTAATTTTTTTCCTATTTTAAAGCATTCTTCTGTCTGTCTAACTCCTTCCTAAGTTTATTGCTTCTCTGTGGTGCTGTTAGGGATTTTATTTCCCAATTGGTATTACTTTTTAACTACTCATGTAAATCTGTATCAGTTCAGATTCACACAGAAAAAACAATTTGTCACAAATCTGTAAAGGCTAAATGATCAAAGCAGAGCTTGCGGGCTCACTGCTTTCTTTCTCAGCCTACTTCTAGACCTAAAAACGTTTTATCTTCATTCAGATTCTGATACTGCCCTTTACCACAGCCTTTATCTGTGGCAGAGGAGTCAGATGTACGGGTCACTTCCTTGGCATACCTGCAAAATCAGCCAGGCTGCACACATTTATATCCTGGCAGTTGTTGTCACTGGCTAATCACAGAGAAAAACTTCTAAGTCAGTAGTGCCACTGAAGTCCAGGCACAAAAACACCTATGGACACGCAATTTGTAACTAGGGAGATGGTTAGAAATAAAATCTTGGTGGCTGTGTTCTAGTAAAAAAAACCCCCAAATCATTGTTTTCTTCCCAAGACCAGATGTGAAGAGCTGAGGATTTGGCTCCTCAGCTGCAGGGATGGCAGTGTTAGAACCAAAGTCCACGGGGAAATAGGAAACAGGGTGTGGGTGCCCCTCTCAGCACGAGGGTGGGTGAGTTCAGCCCCAGAGGCAGGGCAGTGTCCTTGTCCAGTCACTGCCTTGGGTGTTTTTCTAAGGACGTGCTGTGACCCAAATTCTGTCTGGCCACCATGGTGTCCTCACGAAGGTCATGGTCACATGTCTCACAGCAGACTTTGGCCCCATTTGCCATATGGGAGCTGGAACATCATCTTTTCTGAACGTCCCCTTTGTTTATTTTTGTGTTTCTGTTTAAAGCTCAGCTGAGGAGCTAATTACGAAGCCAGCAGAGCCCACTGGCTGCAGGCTGCCCCCTGCTCTGCCCTTAGTCTGCTCATGAATGAATTGTTGGGTTGCAGGCGCTTTTCCAGGGCCCTGGGATGGTCCCAATTTAGCTCAGGCTGCTTCTTGCCTGACATTCCCAAATATGAATGTGCTACACAAACTGCCAGGCCAGTCTGGGAGGGCCCTTTGGAACAGGCAGTTTATCTCCACACAGTGACCTGCAGAACACGAGTTCTCTTTTCCTTAAAACCCGTGTTCTTCTCTTCAGAAAAGTGAAAAACTGGCTTGGTCCTTGCTGTGTGGCTCTGACATGGATTTTTACAGTAATTGCCACATCTGGGCAGATTCCATCCCTGCAAATCTGCTGTTTTCTCATGGTCACTGCATGATTTTCTCCTTGTCTTGCCCCCACATTTGGTGCACCGTCGATGCTGCTCTCAGGATTTTCCATGTGCAGCAGGGAAATGGGAAAGCAGAGCTCGGGGGGTGCTGCTGGCTCTGCCAGGGGAGGCTCAGGCAGCTCAAAACCTCACTGCTTCTCAGCCTCCCCCTCTGGAAGGCTGTGAGAGCAACAGCAGAACTTCCACCATGATGGGAAAATCAAGTCAGAGTTGATAAACGTGTTGATAAATCAATTTCTTGATCTTAGAGGTCTCTTTCAACCTTTATGGTTCTGTGTGCACCTTGATTTGCCCGCTTTACTAACGGGTCTTGCTTAACCCCAGAGTTAAACCAGCGCTGTGGGAGATGGGAGGAGAGAACAAATGAGTCTGCTGGAGATTTGCAGCATCCTGTAATCACTGGCAGAGCTGAATTTTAAAGAGGGCTGTAAAGTACCCAGCGCTGCAGGTGTCACAGGAGAAGCGAGGCTGTGCCGGAGGAAGAGGCGGCTGTTAGACATTAAAAGCTGGGAAAATTGTCGGAGATAATGGAGCAGCTTGGGAGGAGGGAACAGGACGAGGTGAGAGTGAGGCAGTGGCACTGTGTGCCCGGCTGGGGACGGCTCGCAGGGCTCTGCTGTGTGAGGAGCCCGGGGAGCCCTGGGGGGATCCGTCTGCAGCTGCAGCCACCTCTGGCCTCAGGGTCACTCAGGAGTGGCACAGGGAAACTGAGCCACCAGGGCAGGCTCTGTGACAAACTGGGATGGAATTATTGAGACAGCAGGGCTTCCAGGTCCAAACAGAGCTGTGTAAAGCACTGGCAGGCAGAGCTCAGTGCATGTATGGTCCCTTGTTGGCGTTTACACTGAAATTGTTTTCAGGTGAGAATGTGTCTGTTGGTAAAACAAGAGGAAAATCTAAACTTATGCAGAAAATAAATCTCCTTTTGTTCCAGCTCCTCTGCATTTCTCAGAGGGCTCTGATGGGGCCTGGGTCCCTCCCAGTCCAAGCCTGGGGAAGCCTTTTGCAGTTCGCCTGCTCCCCAATAACACAAACACCCATCGCTCACACCTCTGCCATCCTGGGATGTGCAGAATGCAGCAGTGCTTTTGCAGGGCAGTTAATGCAGCTCAGTGATCACAGACTCGTTTGTGTGTTCCTGAGCTAGAGCATCCATAGCTCTGGTCTGTGCACAGCCAGGCTCCCTCCCACGCGTGATTCCGTGGGAGGTGAGGATGGATAATGGATGGATAATGGATGGATAATGGGTGGATAATGGAGTGTGGGAGCAGGGAGGGCTCTGCTGCAACAGGCTCTGTTCCCAGCACCCAGAGCAGCATTTGCTGCATGTCCTGCATTGCACACACATCCCCCAGTCCTGTAGCAAAGGGCAGTGGCACCTGTAGATTCTGTGCTGGCAGCTGACCTTCCCTGGAGAAACTGTGGGTGCCCTCCTTCCCTGTGCCCTTCCCCTGTTCTGCCTCAGATGCCTTCCTGCTCCCCCTCTCCCATCCTTGCCAGCCTCTGCTCTCTCCCAGCCGGTCCCTTCCTGGCTGTGACCTTGCAGAGATGCTCTGGTGGCCAGCACAGGGCAGGCAGGGGTGCCTGGTGGCACCGAGCCCTGCGTGCCCCTGCCCCACACCCCAGGGCAGCAGCGAGTGTGCAGCCAGGGAATTCTGCAGATCTCGGTGCTGTCTGGCTCTGGAAAGCAGAGAATGACAAAATAAAGCCTGCCAAATTCCTCTGCTGGGTATTTCTGCATCCCAAGGGCTGCTCTGAGGTGCTCCTTGTTGGCCAGGCCCCAAGGAGCTGGATGGCAGATGGGGAGAGGGCTCCCAGCTGTGTCTGTGGTGTTCCCTTTAGCCATGGATCCCATGGGGAAGGGGTTCCCAGCTCTGTAAAGGGTTCCCAGCTGTGTCTGTGGTGTTCCCTTTAGCCATGGATCCCATGGGGAAGGGGTTCCCAGCTCTGTAAAGGGTTCCCAGCTGTGTCTGTGGTGTTCCCTTTAGCCATGGATCCCACTGGGTCAGCACAGGGTGGGAGATGGGGAAGGATCCGTGTGCAGCTCAGGATATATCCTGGGAATGACAGCACCAAGCTGTGAAAGGAACAGACTTTCAAAAAACCATATTAAACAAGGCTAGTGATTTGTTTGGGGATTTTTAATGCCTCCCTCCATGAGAGCAGAGCTCTTTCAGTCTGTTTGACCCCCGTCACGCTGGCTCTGCTGCACATTCCAGATCTGTTTACTCTGCTAAACTGCATTGCCAGAGTCCCGTTGGCATCTTTGCTTTGAAGTGACGTCCCAGAGCTTTCCTTTTGTCGCTGGAAATCCCGACATCACATCCCACAGCCCAGCCCTCGCAGAGCTCCCAAACCCCCTGCAGGCACCAAACCTCTGCGTGAGCCTTCCTGCTGGCACAGGAGACACCGACCCCAGTGTGAAATCCTGCCTGGCTTTGGCTGATTTGGCCTGGCGTGTCCCTGCCAGCCTGCCCAGCTCAGCACCGGGGGCACAGGGATCTCCTGCACCTCGGCCATGCCCGGCCCTGCTGCCCTGCAGGGCCTCCTGTGAGTGTCTGTGCCACTCTGATGGTGTCTGGCAGCCTGCTGAGGGAAAAACAAGGAGAAATCCTCCCCACATGCGTTTGTTTGTTTGCTTTTAAGAGCAAACTGTGTTGGTTCTCAGCTGAAGCAGCCTGTCTGGAGACTGAAATCAAGACTGCACACACAGCTTCGTGGAGTTACAGTTTGGGGCCTGTGAATTAATTAGCAATTCCTCTGAAGAGCCACAGCCTGACAACTCTGAGGCTTCCTGGGCCTGACTGTGATGAGCAGGGAAGGTACCTGACAGCTCCCTGGGATGGTGGCAGCCTACTTAGCACTGCAAGCCACCCAAACACAGAAGGACGGCTCCCCAGAAGGATGCTAACACAATTCCTAAATGGTACACATCATAGGGACTTTGTCATCTTAAACCTGAGACAAATTAAATTTGCATTGCCTCTAGAGCTGGGAAGAAGGTGAACTCCCATGGGAGGGTGTGCCTCCCTGGCTGTCAGGGTGAGAGGGAGCCCCAGTGCAGCCTGGTGGCTTTGCTGGTGCTGTCCCAGCCTGTCCCAGTGCTCTCCAGTTTGCTCCCAGAAACACAGAAACCAGAGGTTTAAAATTAACTTCTGCTTCATTAAATCACTGTTGGAGACCTGAAATCCTGGGGTGCCCTTGGGCCAGCAGCAGAGCTGTCAATAACAGAGAGCCCCAAACGAGGAGGCAGCAGCCCTCCCCAGGACTTTCCCTTGCATTTGTTGTGTTTGCCATGTTTTACCTGTTGGTAGCTGGATCAGCAGCCTGACCTCGGCTCCGAGCTGGGTCACACAAACACAGCACTGCACGAACACCAAACAAATCACAGATCCCTGTTTGAGCCCCTCCAGCTGAGCCACGTGCGACAGCAAGGGAAGGAGAAGGGACGCAACAGGCAAATGTGTTTTTCTCTCCCTGGGAGTGAGATGATTCATTTCCTGGCTTTTTTCAGCACTTAAAGATGTGGAACTGCATCTGCAGTCACAGGCAGTGTCCGCAGTCGGGGTTGCCTGTCGTTCCTGCATACACACCAGACACGGGGCAGTCAGCCTGGGGCAGCTACAGCAGCCCCTGCATTTGCCTGCTGGGATGCATTTCTTTCCTTCTTGAGCTTTTTCCTGAACATCACAGGCTGTGTAATGAGCAGCCTCTCACTGCTGGTCATCTTCTAATGATCCCCTTTCCCTTTGTACCGCCTGCCTCTCATTTTGCTCCTTCTCTCCCTATTTACTACACTCAGCACTGTCCTACATCTTCAGCTTTTCTTCCCCACCCCCTCCTCCAGCTTTAGTGACAGATTCTATCTACACCGAGATGAAAGTTTGTTAGTAAGAATATGAAATAGCTTAAAGGCTTTGCAAAGTTAAGTCTGAGATTAAATATAATTAGGCATTTTTCCTGGATGCCTTGGTGTGACAGTAGGAGGGGCAGACAGTCTCTCTGATTATCCTACTGTTGCTTTTCCCTACAGCACAATCCAGCCATTGGCTGCTCTCTGTTTGTTTGGCTGGAAAATCGTGGTTGCTGGGCTTTGTGTGTGTTTGGGGTTTTGTTTCGAGGCCGTCCTTGCCACACCTGCTCCCTCCTGCCCCAGTGAGGAGGAGTGAGAGCGTGGCTGGAGGTGTCACCCCCATCAGATGGAGTCAAATCACTCCAGGTATCACAGGCTGAGGAAGAAAGGGTGAAAAATATATTCAGGCATCGATTCTGCCACCCACGCCTTTCCAAACAATGGTTTGCAATCGCATTTTCCCGTTGGAAAAATCCATTTTCCCCTCTCTGGCAGCTGTGTGGAAGCGTGGGAGTCAGCAGGTAGATGTGTCCAGAGAAATGGGGGTTTCTGGGGATGCTCCTTTTGCCCTGTGTCAGCACAGCTGACCGTGCAGCTCTCCTGCCTGTTCCGAGGAAAAAAGGAAACGGATTAAGGAGCAAGTGCTTGAATGAAATGTGATTAATTTGCTTATATCCCCCCTGCTCTCTCCCCTTCCCAGAGACTTCAGATTTCATTCTGCATGATGAAAGGTGCCCACGTTAAACCAAACATTTAACCTTGAAGTTCATGTCAGTCTTTTCACATTTTCCCATTCAGATTTCACCATCATTTCTCATACTTGCAGTAATTCAACTTGTACTTTCAACTCTTCTGTTTATATTAAAGGTCTCACAAATTAATTTGGGTTATTTCTGGCCACGGCTCCTTTATTCCTTTGGACACAGAAGAATTGCTGCTGATTTTTCAATAATTTTTCCAGTGCATCCTAAAGAATCTGGAAACAACAGGGGAAATAAGGAAATCAGAAGGATATTTTATATATTTCAAGTTGTTTGCGAGCTCAGAGCTTACAATAGAGTACTACAGGCAAGGGAATCTGCTTTGGAGCAATTTTGGTTTCTCTGCACCACCTTGTATCGAGCCCCACCAGCTGCTTCTAAAACCTGTACTTCAGCTGCCATAATCTCATCCTTAAAGGTGGATTTAAGTTTTGAGAGCCAGTGAGGAAACCCTTTTTCCTTGCAGCCAGGGCTGGGAGATGACTCTGCATTTCAGGTGCAAGCTCAGCTTTACCCCAGCCCAGAGCTAATCCCCAAAAATCGAGGGCTGGTGCCAGGACCCGCAGCAGCTCCCGTGGGGAGAGGCAGCTCGTGGCTTTTTTGTTCAGCTGCTGCCTCCTGATTCCTCAAATCCTTCCTCTGTCACTGGTTTTGTCTCCTACCCTTGCAGTGGTAACAGGAGAAAAAAAGCTGAGTTTGACCACATCCATGAGAATGTCAAGCATTTAGACTTTATTGGTTTAGAAGCTTACTAAATTTAAACAGAAGCATTAACATGGCCTTAGGCTCTCTTGACAGTTATAAACTCTTCCTTGGGGGGATTTCTGTAATGCTTTCTAATCAGCTTAAGGAGTTAATTAAACAGCTGTCACTTAGCTGCTTAATTCTGAGACTTGATGCTAAATAAGATTTGAAATTAGTTATGCATGACTGAAGCATGGATCCTCTGATATGAGCAAGATGGCTGCTGGCTGAACAGGAGGCAAATCTGGGTCTTTTTTTACTAAATAGTGAAAAGATTCAAGGTGGGACCCCGGATTAATGCTCTACGTGCTGATGAATGAGAATAGATTAGAAAGAAGAAAACAGGGAATGCTAAGGAATGTGTAATGGGAGGGATTTTCAGGCAGCTCTTCAGTCTCGTTTGTGGCACGCTCTGGACTTGAGGAGATTTCGGGGATCAGTTAATCCTCCTCCTGATTGCAGTCTGTACGTTACCCAAAAGCCAAAATACCTATTGAAAGCCGAGAGGAAGATTCTTGATTTCTGAAATTAGATTTTTAGCTGCCAAGATCTATTCCACTGCTCTAATGAAGAATGTCTCTGGAGATCTGCTGTGCCTCTAGCACGTGAATTACAGTCATGGGGAGCTTGTCTCTCATCTTCCTTTCCCCGTGCATTGTAGCAGGACAAGACTTCTCCTCCTGAAGGGTGTGAGCGTGGTGGGTGGGAGGATGCACTGCACTTGTAAGAGAAAAGCAGCAATCCGTGTTACTGGTAATTAAGGCAGTGGGTTAATGAGGTCCAGAGGTAAATGTGCTGTGACAGGATTCAGGGGCAGATGAGCATTTACAGGCAGGCTCAGACCAAACTGTCAGGGAGAGCCTCCCCTGAGTCAGGAGGTTCAGAAAGGTCCTGAACTGGGAGTGCAGTTTAGGTGCAGCTGGATCAAAGCTAAGCCTGAGTTAGCCATGCATTTATTTCTTTCAAAATTACGTATATACATACACACAAACAGTAGGAAATACTGTGTATGCACGGACAGCTGAGGGCAGAAACAGAACTTTAGAGAGATTTATAAAGATATTGTTAAAGTCTTTTTTTTTCACCCTAGGAAAGATAAGGCAAAAGATGTCTGAAGGGAAATTAAATTTCAGGGAAGCTACCTATTAAAATTGAAAAAAACTAATAGGTATTCACTTCTGCATTTCAACTTAAATTGATGCTTACTGTGTACATCTTCTGAATATGTTTCTGCTGGAGGGCTTAATATGCTCAGTTATTTAATATGAATCTCTTCAGTAAGCAAAGAACACTCATTCGAGCATCTTCTTTAAAGCATTACTATTTATTTACCGTGGTAGCAATTTCAGAATAAAGATTACCTGGTCTTCCATTTCTAATACACGAAGAGACATGTTTTTCTCTGATTATTTCATTTTATTATTGGAAGGGCTCAGTGTAAGTGAATTATAGAGATATGCTGTGTTAATAGTTAAAGTTCAGCATCTTTTTAATAGCTGCTGAGGGAATCAACTTTGAACAGTGAGACTGTTTGGCTACAGCTTTGCAGGAGCATAACTATTCCCATCCTGAGGTGCCCTGACATCTTATCTCCTGTAATCTCTGTTAGTTATAGATAAAGAACAGAATATTTCTTCAGGAGATTCCTTTTTCACTCAAGCAGCAAAAAGCAACTATTTCAAATTAATAACTATTTATATTTATAGCTTTTGCATGCTGAGGCTCTGAACTGTAAATCTCGGTGTAGCTGAAGAAGTGTCCCGTTCTTTTCCTCGAAATGAAGTCATTTTCACGTGCTCTCACCAGGGGAATGTCGAGCCCTTTCTGGCTGTTAAACCCATGTCTGAAGGAGCCCCTCACTGCCCCTGCTGTGTGAGCTGCTCTCAGCATTGTTACTGCTCTCTGCTGGGGCTGAGGGGCAAACCAGGTGCCCAAATTAGGCAGGACAGGTGAGCTGTGGACAGGACAGGCAGCCAGGTGAGCTCTGGACATGCAGCCAGGTGAGCTGTGGACAGGCAGCCAGGTGAGCTCTGGACAGGACAGGCAGCCAGGTGAGCTGTGGGCAGGCAGCCAGGTGAGCTGTGGACATGCAGCCATTCCCAGGGCTCAGGGGTGCTGCAGGGCAGGGCAGGGCAGTGGAACAGTTCCCATCCAGGGGCAGGCACAGCTGCTTTGGGATGCACTCTGTGTTCACAATGTCCAAAGCCAGCCAGGAGAACACAGAGACTCAAAAGAAATTCATGGAGCTTTTGAGAATCATTCTCAGTTACCGGCTCTTACCGGGGGAAATTCCATTTGCCTTTGGTAAGCAGACCTCATTAATCACGCTGTTTCAAAGGCCTGCTTATTAAAGTTCCCTTGGCTTTATCCAGTAATTGTGAGGGTCACTCTGTAATGGATGCAGGGGAGGGGGGAGCAGCTTTTGCAGCTCGGTACGAGGTGTCACAGCTTGGTGGGTGCTGTGGCTCAGCAGTGCCAGGGAAATGAGATTCCTGCCCAAGTGCCAGCAGCACCTGGCACCTGATCCTGCAATTACAGCTCTTGTGCTGTCAGGCTGCCCCTGGAGCCTACAGGGGAGCAGCAGAAGGTTCTGAGTAACCGGGATGCAAAGCCCAGATGTGGGAAAAACTCAGAGAACTTGGAAGCTTAATAGCAAATCTGAGACCTCAGGTGCCTGAGCAGTATGTTCTGCATGGAGGATGAATGTGGGCTCAAGACAGAGCTGACTGTACAGGCAGATATTCTCACCCTGGTATGAATTATAATTTAAAAATATCTGAAGGGCTTTTGTGCTGAGGGAGGGAGAGGATTTTCTTTTCAAGTTCTTCTTTTTGTGAAATCCTCTTTCTCCTGTCCCTAAAGATCACAGTGAGGATGGGGCAACCTTAGCAAAGCAGCTATCAAGTGACCAGGAGGGGTTTTTTCCTTTCTTTAAAGTTTGCTTTGAGTCTGAATAAAATGTGTCTGTTTCTTTAAGTAAGAGGAAAGGGTCTTTTTGATGTGAATACTTTAGAGGAGACAAATCCCAGCTTCTCCCCTTTAGCCCAAGAGGCAGTAGGAGCAGTCATCATCTTCTGGTAACTTGGTTGCAGTCTCCCACTTTCTTGTCTTCCAGGAGTAAAATCAGGTCAGTCTCAGAGCTCATAGTGGGAGCTGTTTAGAAAATGAGAATTTAGCACCTGGGGGGCTTTGGGAGCCTTTATTGCACAAGAGCACAAGAAATCAAGAGCCTCTTGTTCTCCAGGATGGTCCCAGCTCCACAGGCACAGCTCTGGGAGGCTCAGAGACCTTTCCAGAAATGAGCCGGACCTTGCAGGTAGGGGTGGGAGGATTTGGACAGCAGTTTGTGCTCGCAGTGTCCTGGCAGAGATCAGCAGTTCTGTGGTGCCAGACAGAGGTGACAGCCAGGTGACAGAGAGCTCTGTTCAGTCTGATGCTCTTCAGATAATCAGAACCCAGCACTTGAAATAAAGTGTCAGATCAAACGGGAGGAATGTGTTTTGCAATGGGCACGGGTCACCACAGAGCTCGTTTTGTTTGAAGGGCTCAGACCCTCTCAGCATCCCTCCCCTGTCTGAGAGAGGCTGGGATTGCACAAACCTCTTTAAAAGGTAGAGAAAGAGGTGTGGGGGAGTGCTTGCCCACCGAGAGCCAGGAGAAATCCTAGAAAGCTCCAGAGGGTCTGATTCCACAGAGTCCTGTGAGCACAGTCATTAACCCAGGAGGGTAATTCCCCCAATTCCCCGGCAGGCAGAGCAAGGGAAGCCACGTTCCCCCTCCGGAGAGGCAGTGGCACTGTTTGCCAGGCTCTGGGGTTCTGACTGTGCCCAGGTTGCATCCCCAGGAGCGGCTGCAGCCCCTGAGCTGGGTCCGTGCATGGCCAGCCTGGGTGTCCAGCACAGGGGCACGCCCAGCACAGAGTGTCAGTCTGTGGGAAACCTCTCAGAAAAGGGATGTGTGTGTAAAGCAGCGAGGCTTGAGGCATTTCTGTGTGATAATCAAGGTAAGTGTGCTGCTCAGGCTGGAGGGGCCCCTGCTGCCACATCCAGGGGCGTTTGTTCATGTGGGCAGGGTCACTCCCGGGCTGCTGGCACTTGGTGAACGTTCATGAGACAGAAATCAGGGCACAACCGAGATCTCAACAGCCCTGAATCACAGCTGGGAGCTCGGTTCAGGGTTGGAGGGAGGAAATCTCTCTTTCCTGCCTGCTGCACTCGGAACAGTTCTTGCCATAGCCACGAGGAATTAAAGTAAAGCTGAATCTAGGTGGTACTAATGAATTAATAGCAAAATGTTGATATGAAGTGGCCTTTTGTTTTCCTTTTCTCTTAGGAAGCAGAGATCCTGAACACAGCGATTCTCACTGGGAAAACAGTGGCTGTCCCTGTCAAGGTGGTTTCTGTGGAAGATGATGGGACCGTGAGTGACCTGGTGGAGTCTGTGGAGTGCAGCTCATCAGATGAAGACGTCATCAAGGTAGGCTCAGCTCCCTGCTCAGAGCAGAACAGTGCTGTCCTCTCACAGAACAAGTTCTTTCACTTTCCTGACTGCTCTCTGCTGGGACACCAGGAGTTATTATTGCTGTTATTGTGCTATAGCTCGCTTCAGTGAAGCAACAAACCAAACACAAAATCACCATTTCCCGTCGTGCCCGTCAAGCAGGATTGTCTGACACTTCCCACTGCAGGAGGATTTTCATGGCTGGCTCTCCCTCTGTGTCTCCAGTTGTGTGGGCTGTGTGGGTGCAGCACTGCTGGCAGCTCAGGGTGAGCTGGGAGCTCCCAGGAATGCCTGCGGGTTCCTTTTTGTTCCTGAAATTGGAGGGGCAGACTGGAGCCTCAGGGTAATCAGTGCTTCTTGCAGGCTTTCAGCAAATATCAGTATTACAGTAAAATCTTGTGAGGAATCCTGCACGTTTCTGGCTGCTCCTGAGTGACTGAGTGGAAGGAGCTGCCCGGCAGTGGTGATGGTGGCACAGGGGGCTCAGGGCATCCCAGCACGGTGACACACAGGGTGCCTTGTCTGCAGCAGCTTTCATCTCTTCACAAACTCCTCTGTCCAGCACTTGAAATAGGAGGAAACAAGAGCTGCAGCTACAAATGAAAGTTAAATGTCGGTTTTTTGCAGATAAGCAGCATGCCCCAAAACAATTCCAACCCTCCCAGCTGCTCGATTGCTGTTAGCCATGAGCTCCTGGGAGCTGCTCCTGTGGAGGAGCTGGCCTTTGGGAACCCCTGAGGGTTCTGCTTTGCCTGGCTCCCTTGGCTTTGGGCTGTGGGCAGCTCCAGAGCCCCCCCGAGCCCCAGCAGCTCCACCCCACCCTCCCTGGAGGGCATCTGGGGGGGAGATCCCAGTTAGCAGCACATGGGAAGTTTGGGACGTGCCCACGAGTTTGGTGGCTTCACGTCACAGAGCCAGGGACAACTCAGGGCAGACTGGAGCTGGGCAGAAGTGTAAATGGTTTCTCCTTAGCTGTATTTTCTGACCAAAAAAATGGCAATTTCTGTGCTCATTGGACTTGTTTTAAATAATTTCTTCATGGTAATTTCTTACACAGGAGATGAACCCCAGCAATTTCAAAGTTTAGTATTTTTTATGCTTCCCTTTCAGAATCTTCTCAGTGTTCCTGGTTAGCCACCATGTTGGTATTTTCTGATTAATGTGTCTTTCTGGCTGTATTGTTTGGGACCTTTGGGGTTTGGGGTTTTTCTCCTTCTATGAAGCCATTTTGGATCTGGTAAATCTGCCAAATAGAGCAAATTGTTGGACTTAATCTAGATTTAAAAACAGGAGGAAATCATTTGTCCTTATGTTGTGGGGGTTAATGGACTAAGTCCTTACTAACTCACTCATCTTCTGTTTAGTTTTTTTGGTGAATTAAAAAAAAAATTTTTTTGAAAGCAAATCCATCATTTGGAAGACATGTAAAAAATCAGTTTTGCTTTCTGAAGTTCTGGCCATTGCCTGTAAGGACACGAATATCCCAGTCAGGGCTCGAGTGTTTGCTGTTGTTCATTACCACAATTACTGGGGGTGTTCATTACCACAATTACTGGGGGTGTTAATGGCAGCCCCGTGTCACACCAGGCTGTCCCAGCAGGGATCAGGGGGGTCTGGGCTCCTGCAGCCCCTCTGCAGCAGCACAGAGGTTTCTGCCGAGCTGAGATGAGTTGCCAGTTTCAAGTGAGCTCTTAATTGAAAATGTGTCTCGGGTTTCCCGTTTACCTGCTCTGGTTCAGAGCAAGCCGTGTTCACAGGCCCCTAATGAAGATAAAGATAGATAATTACTGGCCAGCCTTCAGCATGCAGCAGTAATTAGAGTTTCTGTTCTCTGGGCATTGGAGTGGGGAATAGAAAACGGAAGAAAAATCTGCTTAAGATGCCCATTGAAATGCAGAGATTAAGATTACATTTCTTTGGGTCTTCGCTGTTGCTGTTTTTCAGTGCATCTGCCAAGTAGCATCTAACAGATTGATTATGTCTTTGTGGCTTAGCTTTTATTCCTGGCTTTTTGGTGTTGATTAATGATGAGGTTAAGCTCATTTTCCTTGCAGGATGAGGATACCTCATTCTTCTTTTCGTTTCAGGGTCCACATTTATTACTCATTTCTTTCATCTGAGACTTCAAAGAAGTTTAAAGAGCTGGTCTAAACTCTGCACTGGCTCATTTTGTGCCAAACTGCACCTACCTGAACTTGGCTGAATATGTCAGAGCAGAATTTAGTCCACTGAACAACATTTTTATTGACAAATGGTTATCAGAAAGTATTTGGTCCAGCATGTCAGAATAACCACACCAAAGAAATGGAGGCATGTTACAGACTCTGTTTCACTAATGAGAACTGTGGGACACAGAAAAGTTAAGGTTTAAATTTCCAAGTGCTGTGAAGTACTGACCATTTGTAGGCAATAAAACTCCTCCTGTACTAATGGGAAAAAAAAGATTTTTGAGCAGACTTTATCTTTGCTGAGTTATTAGTAAGGAATAAAGTCTCAAGATGATTTTAATCAAGAATAAGGAGATAAGAAAAATCAGCTTCTTTCCATCTTTCATTTTGAAAAGACATTTCTGTTTCCAAATGGCCATTTTTTCCAAGGCTCACCAAAGCCTGGAAGTCTCCAAAGCAGCACTTTGCAGTGCTCTGGGTTTTCAGTGTGCTGAGTTCATTGGAAATCTGTGTTTGGGTTACATGAGTGCCACGTCCAGCCCTTCAAACAGCCCCAGGGATGTGACTCCAGCCCCTGCCCGGGCAGGCCATCCCAGCCCTCTGTCACTCGTTCATGGAACACTTGCTCCTGCCCTCCAGCCTGGATTTCCCGGAGCTCTGCAGCCCCTTCTGGCTGTGGGGCTCCCCTGGCCCCAGCCCCTCCTCTGCAGGGTCCCTGGGAGGGCAGGCAGGGATCCCCAGGATGCTGCAGGGCTGGGCAGTCCCTGCTGGGCGCTCAGTTCTGACCCAGGGCAGGGCTGGCAGCTCTGCTCTGACACTGCAGTGCATCAGAGGGGAGCACAGCACACTTGGCAATTTGTGAAATATTACTGCAGGCCAATAAATCTGTCCCTAACACCTAGTGTGGTTTTATCAGTGGCAAAATAGCATCTTTTCAATCATGTGACAGACTTTACAGAAGCTGGAGTGTCAGAGCATTTAAAGTGGCCTGAAGCAGACAGTGTTGGAAAGCAGGAAACCTTTAACAGCTGTTCCTTTTCTTCCTTACACTGCTGCACTTCAGGGAGAAGCTGAATTCTTCTAAAGTCACTGGAGTGACAGAGTACAAAATCAAAGGGAGAGGACAGTGGAGTGCAGGATTTTCTGTGCTGCTCGGTGGAGCCCTGGCAGCTGCAGTGCTGCAGGTGCCAGCACGGTGCTCCAGTGCAGCCCTGCATGTTCCCCCAGCCCTCCCCGGGGAAGGGCAGAGCTGGGAGCTCCCAGGGGAGGCACTGCCAGGGCACACTCAGCCCTCAGTGCCAGTCTGAAGGTGCTCCTCATGGCTCACTGGGTGTGAAATCGGGGCAGGAAGCGAGTGCTCACCCTGTGCTTGCTCCAGGGATGAGTGCAGGGAGAGGATGGGACAGAGGGAATCACCTGCCCTGGGGACAGGGCAGAGAGGGCACAGCAAGCCCTTGTGGGAGAAGCAGTGATCTGTTCAAGTGGCTCACCAGAATGTCAGTATTTTATATACATGATTTATAGCATAATTGGTCAATCTGTGCCTGGAGAGCTCAGTGAGGATCAAGTCCATGCCATGATTTTCCATAATAGAATGGGATTTCTCCCAGCTGCTGAACTGCCTTATTCCATCCCCCCAGAATTTGGATCCATCTCAGAAACAATCTTGATTTAAGTCAGCAAATGTATGTTTTTATTTTCTACAATGTCTAAACGTTTCATTTTGACAGAAAATGATGAAATCATGTCCTGTCATTTCAACTCAGTATTCCTGACATCGGAATCCATCCGGCCTTTTCACCTTAGGATGGAGCAACTTCAAAAATGAAAATGCTTTTTCTGCCCTGCTCTAGGAATTAGGATACAGGACAAGCTCAGAAAAGTGCTCTGTCAAAACTAAGAGTTGTAATAATCACTGCAGAGTTCAGTTCATGTGCTGCTGGTTATAAAGGGAGAAGGCACAATTTTAATCTCCCTCTGGTATGAAAAACAGACGTGGCAAAGACGAATCCTGAATGTAGAACCAATACAACAGACTTGCATCTCCCAGGAATTGGCTGAAACTCACCTAAAGCTGTTGAAGTTACTGGATTTGTCTCTTTCATATTCTGCCAATTCATCATTCTGATGTGACTCTTGGGAAGTAATGAGGTTTCTGTGGTGTTATTTGTAACCATCCATACTGAAAACCCCAGTGGGACTGCCACAGTCGCTGTTGCCTGCACTTCCTTTAGATTTCTGAAAGGTTATAAGCTTATAAGATAAAAACTCCTCTCTAATGGAAAAAAAAATCCAAATAATTTCTGAATTGAAGCTTCTTCAAATTTCTACAGAAGATACCCAGGAATCTGGGGGGGAGTTGTGCTTCATGGGAAAAAATATGTGTTCTTGTAGAGCCAGGGATGATAATCTCTTTCTGAGGGTATTTCTCTTCCTTTATAGGGAGGAATATGTCTATATCCATAAAAAGAATGAGGCAAAACCTAAGGAATATGCGAACAGTAATGCCAAGGGGGATCCCAGTGAGCAAATGTAAGCAGAGGGGCTGATGAACGTCCCCCGTGTGCTGAGGGGCAGGTTGTGACTGTTCAAAGCTCACACGGAGCTGCCATCCCTGCCTCTGCTGCCCAGGGGTGCAGCTGGGTGAAAGTGGATCCATTCTTGTTTTTGGTGAGTGAGCTCTCTGCTCTGAGCTCATCTGGGATGCTCCCGGTGCCAGCGCTGGGAAAGGAGGGACTCTGGAGCAGGAATGAGCAGCAGAGGTGAGGGGTGCCCAGGAGTGCCTGTTCCTGTTTGTGTTNGAATCCGTTCTTGTTTTTGGTGAGTGAGCTGTCTGCTCTGAGCTCATCTGGGATGCTCCCGGTGCCAGCGCTGGGAAAGGAGGGACTCTGGAGCAGGACTCAGCAGCAGAGGTGAGGGTCTAAATGACAGCAAGGCTTTGCACAGCCATTCCCCTGCTGTCACATCACCTTCCTGGCCACCCTTCCCATCCCTGGAGAGGGCTGATCCCACCCTGTGCCCATCCATCCCCTCAGGGGAGCTGCTCAGGAGGGTGAAGGTGTTCAGGTGCCTCCCCTATTTCTGAGTGTCAGCTCTGTGCGTGGGAGGCCCCCCTTGGGAATGTCCAAATCCTGGGCTTGCAGAGGGCCCTCAGGGGCCTTCAGCTGCTCTCCAGCCCCACCTCACTGCACACTGAGCCCTGCTTGTGGGAACTGTCATCTCAGCTTCTCAGTGAGAAGAGATTTTTGGTTTCTCTCGAGAGGGAGGGAGGGAGGAGCAGACGATGCAGAGGGAGATGATTCCCTGCTCCCTTCCCCGGGGCCAAGGCAGCAGAGCAGCACTGGCAGCATGTGATGTTACCCTGAGGGAAACGAGAGCTAAGTTGGGCTCAGCTCATCCACTAACAGCTGTCTCCAAAACAGGAGCTTGTGTTAGTGATTAGAAATTGCCATTCTTCCTCTCCCAAAGCTCCCAGTGTGCCCAGCAGCTCCAGTGACCGTCTGCCACTCTCCTGAGGAGGTGGGGGATTGATGGCTCCTGGTGCCATCCTGCAGACCCTGGCACAAAGCTCTGTGCTGCTTTGGTACCACGCAGGAAGAAGTTACACAGGGCCATGTAAATGGCTGCTCAGCCCAGTTTAGGACTTTTCATGACCAATAAATGGCTTTGGTTTCCTTATCGTCTGCAGGACTGTCCAGATGTTGTGTTAGGTGTGGAAGGGGTTGGTCTTGCTAAAATCCAAATCCATGTGATGAGATATTCTCAGCTGATTTAAACGTGCTCAAATTCAAGGACTGTGTCAGTTTGTGCTGAGGGGGAGGCTCCTGCTCTGCAGTTAATAAAGAAAAGCTGGTCAGAGCTGAATTATCCTGAACATTAGCTCTGCAATACTTGCAGGGTTCCTGGGGCTCTCAGAGGCAATTGGAAGAACAAGGGGTGATTGTGGGCATGCACCAGTGCAGGGAAAGGGGAGGCTGCAGGAGTCAGGAAGGCTGGGCTCAAAAGGCCATAATGAACCTGAATTTTTAATGCTGTCCTGCTCTGCCTTCGTTCTAATGAAGGAAGGGATCGTGCTCTGATGGTGAAGCCTGCAATGGGATTTTAGGCATTGCAGATTCTAATGAGGGCTCAGCCTGCACACAGCGTGTGACACTTGATTTTCATTCCTGCCTTAATAGGAGTGGATGCAGTTGGATGTGCCCGTGGCCGGTTTCTGAGGTGCTGCATTAAAATGGGATCGTGTGGGCTCTGGCATTTGCTTTCAGCAGTGACAGGGCTGTGCCATTGTGGGCCTGGCTCAGCAGAGACTCACACAAAAGGGGTGTAATGGTGCTGAATTACCTTGGCAGATAAAGAGCATTAATGCTAAATCCCCGAAGAGTGCTTTGAGATGTCAAATGGAATGTGTAAGCATCGTCATTAGGGTTGTTAATAACATACATAACCCTAACTGGGACAGAGCACACTCTGCAGAAATCACTCCTGTTCCATTTCCCTTTATCACAGCCCCTACAAAATTCTGTCATGACAAAACATCAGCAGCAGAGTAAGGAAGGATTCAGAAATATTTTCAGATTTTTTATATAACAGAGTCTGTACAGGTCAGTTGATTGAAGATTTCTCTTTTATTCACTGTCTGGACCGTTTTGAATTCCTTTTAGGATGGTGACTTTTGGCTACCCATGTACTTTTTCTCTTTGCAGTTATATAAAAAAAATTATATAGTACTTAAGGATTTCAAGAGAAAAGAAGGTAAACCAGTCAAACATGTCTGAAAAGAGCTCGAGATGCCAGAATAGCAGGAGTTCCCTGAGTGCAGTCCATGACCAGAAATGAGTATCTGTAACAGTTCTCGTGCTTTACACACGGCAGGCTCTGGTCTCCTGCCTTTTCCGTGGCCTGGCTGCTGTAGTTCTTTGTGGGACACACCAGTGCCATTGGTTTGCCCCCTCAGCTGCCCACAGAAATGCTGAACAACTTTCCTGTTTCAGCCTTGGTTTGCAGCATCGTCCTGTCTAACTGGTTATTGGATGATAAGCCTGATTTCTGAATCAATTTAGGCATTCAAATCCAATTAATTTAATTGCAAATTAGAAACCTAAGCACCTACAAAAAGTGGCTTTAATGACTCTTCAATTTTAACTAAAAGTGTAACTGTGTATTTAGAGCAGGTGGGTATTATACAAAGCTGATATTTTCTCCCAACTTAAATAATCTGTTCCGTATAATAACTATTAAAAATAATGTGATTATTTACAAGCAGGTAATTACTTTGCAGCTGCAAAAGGGTTTTGTTTGAGTAAATTTAGGGCATCTTCTTTAGACTTGGGGATTTGAGTGCCCTCAGCAATTTCTTTGAGCATTTGTGAGCATGTGAGAAGCTGTTGTAGTGTTTGAGATTTTGTGCAGACCTGGAGCTGATACCAGAATGAAATCTATGAATATGACATTCATTACATGCTCCATTTCATTCCACTGAGAGGCAGAGAGGGAGAAGTGAAACTCCAGTAATGAAGGGAAGTATCCTTTGCCCTGGTGAGGAGGCTTCGAAAGGCACAGGGGATGGTACTAAAGTGTATTTTATGCATTGTCTGGGAGCATTAGATTAATTGCACTAAAAGAAAAAGTCGGTCTCACATGCACCCACACATACAACTTGTGTTAATGATTGGATCTCATTTCTGCCTGGAAATCCGAGTTTACCCCAGTGTGGTTAATGGGATTGCTGTGCTCTTGATGGGATGAAGGAAGAAGAGGCCTGTTCTTGCTGGGGAGGGTTTGTGTCTGAGCACGGCTCTGGCTGCGTTTGTCTGGCAGGGCTCCACGCCGAGAGCAAACATCAGCCAGAGCCAATCCCGCTCGTTCCAGCGCCACAGCCCCAAGTCAGCCCCTGTTTCCTTCAACGTTCTTCACACATTTTGATGATGCCGAGCTGAGTTTCAAGCTTGTAACAAATCTTGAGAGCCAGTGTTTCCCCCGGGCTCCGAATCCCAGCGCGAGGATTTCGCAGGGCCTGCGGACGGGAGCAGCAGCAGCCCCTCGGCACCTCGCCGTGTGGACTGGGCTAATTGCAGAAGACACCTTGACAAGTAGTTTTCCAGACTGTGCCCTTTGTTCCCAGGTTAAACAATGTGTGTGTCTAATCTCATCTGGAGCTGTCTCTTCCCCGAGCAGATTCATTGGGACAGCATTCATTGATACCCATTTCTCTGAAGCTGTGTGGAGGTGTGATTAACCTCGTCCTGGGCTCTCCAGGACCAGGCTGACAGTTATCATCTGATCTCCAGCAAGGCTAATTACTGCCAAGAGTTTCCTTCACAGCCTGCTTGGTTGTTTTGTTGCTGTTGATAAAACCGAGTGGATAAAATGAGACATTAAGTATCATAAAGTGTGCTCAACACAGGAAAACTGCACAAGAGGAATTACCGGGGAAGAAGAAGGAATGGGATGGTCCCAGAATCTCAATATCTGAGGGAGGACTTCCTTCCCGGAGCAGAGGAAGCAGAGAGGGAAAAGCCTGATGGAACCCAGTGTGTTCTGGAGCCAGTCTGTGCTGGCACATCCCATGGGCACTGCAGGGCTGCCCTGAGTTTTAATGATTTTAATCACAGAACCCTAATGAGGCCACCACTCAGCCAGGCTTTTCTGGAGCTTGGTGCTTTCCTGAGCCCAGCCTGGGCCTGCAGTGCCCAGTGCAGGCACCTGGACCAGCCCCATGTGGCTCCTTGGAGTGCAGGTGGGCCAGAGCAGGGCCAGCTGCCCCTGGGGGGGAACTCCGAGCTGTTCCACGCTCCCTCGAGAAAGGAAATAAGGAAAAAGCTTGCTGAAAACAGCCTGCTTGTGTCTGCATCGTGGCAAAAGAGAGGCAAAGTGCTGAGGGTGATTTTCTTAAGGTTCAAATGAGTGCCAGCTTCCCCTGGAATGGAGCCAGCACAGGATCTCCCACTGTCTCATGGTCTGCCCACTAAAACTTACCTAGCCTGGGGCTCTTGGGGGCTTACATCAAATCTCTTGTTTGTTAGAGGCATGTTTGACCCTTCCACGTGAAATGTAGCCTGAAATACAGAAAAGAGCAGTTCCCAATTAAAGTCCTGCCTAAATCTATTACAGCTTCTGAAGCCATTGAGACAGGGAGATGAAAAGAACTTTAATGATCCCAATATGTAAATAGAGATGTAAAAGTTTGTTTGGAGGAATGAAGGTTAGAGGCCAGATAGGAAACCAAACATAAAGCCTCTTGGTAGAAATTGAATCACTGCATTAGTTATCATGGATTTTCATAAAAATAAAGTAATAATGCACATTCAAGTTTCAGTTCGTAAATATGAAGTGACAGCCTCTGAGTAAGCCACTGAAATTATATTATAGACCTAAAAAAGAATAATAGAGGAAATTGAGAAAGCATAAGAGAGAATTGTAATAGAATTGGGCATTGGTATAAATACAAATCATGAAAGGGAGATTGATTTAGTGAATGATATGAAACTCAGAAACTCGAGGTGTTAAAAAGATCATCTGCTCATCTGATAAAGAATGCCTAAGGCTGCACAACTTCTAGCTGAAACAGCCAGATTTGCTCAAGGTAGATAAACTTTAAAATTGTGTGAGAATAATGTATTGCAAGGGAGCTTGCTTCTGCAGGACACAGTCACTGTCCTAAAAAAATTACCTTTTCTCATAAATTTAATGAGAAGTTTTACAAGGAGTTATGGGAATAAGGAATTGCTGTAATCCAAAGAACCTAAAGAGTGCCATTCCCTGCCAGCTTCACTTGAAATCCAGCCTCATGTGAAATCCAGCCTCACATGAAATCCAGCCTCATGTGAAATCCAGCTTCATGTGAAATCCAGCTTCATGTGAAATCCAGCTTCATGTGAAATCCAGCTTCATGTGAAATCCAGCCTCACATGAAATCCAGCTTCACTTGAAATCCAGCCTCATGTGAAATCCAGCCTCATGTGCAATCCAGCCTCATGTGCAATCCAGCTTCATGTGAAATCCAGCTTCATGTGAAATCCATCCTCACATGAAATCCAGCCTCACATGAAATCCAGCCTCATGTGCAATCCAGCTCCACTGGGGCCTCTCGATCAGCCCTCACTTGTGATTACCATCACCCCTTCCTGAGCACAGCACACGCAGCGTGTGTCACTACAGCAGGGTAGTTTGTGTTCAGACAGAGCCTCTTTTGTAGTCTGGCTATTCTCTCCTCTTGGCTGTTTGAAGATAGTTCAGATATCAAGCTTCAGGACTCACCTCAATTTCCCAGTAAATAGATCCGTGGTATGAGTGCTTGTCAGGATGGAAGGAGTGTGAAAGCATTTGGAAGATCAAAGCAGCACGACTCCCATCAGAGTCAATAGGGAACAAGCAGCTAAAATCTTACAAAATGCTTTCAAATTATCCCCCACCTTCGATTCCCTCACTGAAACCAGCTCCTGAAATATTTTATTGAATGTGTTCCTCTTGTCATTCCTCTGGAAGGAAAAGGAAGCTTGGGGGAACTGTGGGCTCAGGTTGGCAGCGGAGCCTCTGCTTTCCCCTGGCTGCTCTGGGAGCTGGGCACAGCTGGGCTTTGTTATTTGGTTGTGGGGAGAAAAGCTGATGTTTTTCTGCTCTCCATCCACCTGGGGTGTGTTCTGAGGACCCTCTTTGCCCCAGAGCCCCAGGGCTGTGTCTGGGCTGTTGTGCACGGTGAGAGCTGAGCAGGGGCAGGGCTCTGCCTGGCACTGTCTCTTTGAGCACACCTTTACTGGGAGGGCACCTGCAGCATCCCCCAGCAGCACCGGGCCTCAGTGCCCATCAGAGCCCGTCCTGTGACACAAACAGCCATGAATAAAACATTAATGAATAAACAGAGCACAGCAAACACCCTCTATGAGGTCAAATGGCAGAGATGAAATAGAAACTGCGTCTCTTCGGTCCTCACCTGGACTTCTACCCATTGCACAAGTGTGGGCTTGTTGAATAATTTTTTCTTGGCTATGTGAGAGGAAATGTTTCTGGCCTGGCTTTCCTATTTATGCTAAATGTAGCTATTGTCAGGGTTTGGTTGATTATTCTCTGACATCACAGTAATGAGGCTCCATTTCTCATCCCAGATAATATTAGCAGATAACATTCCCCAGCACTTTGTGGCTTTGTAAACAGTTAATTCCTTCATTCCCCCAATGAGGATAATGATATCTGTGCTATATAAATAGGTGTTTATATGAAAAAATGCACACAGACACACACATTTCTGTCAGCCCACTGAGCCCTCACTGTGATGTGCTTTACAAAGTGTAGTCAGGAGGTTTTTTGCAAAATGCTGAAATGCTGTTAGATAATGGGAATAGTTCAGATATAAAATGTTCATCATCAGCACCACTGTTGTTATAATTTTACTTGGCTGTGCAAAGAAAGAGACACAGAAATGAAACAATATTGATCCATAGTGATTTCACTGGTCCTAAACCAGCCTTTGGTTTAGCTGTCTGAGCAAAACAGGATGCCTCTTCTTCCATCTTTCTAATACCCTCTTTGCCTTGAATCTTCTTGATTTAATGAAATGGGGTCAATTTTCAGGCAGTGTTTTGTCTTGCACATCAGAATGCTTCTCAACTAATGCTATAAATACAGGTGACAATAATACCTTCAGCATTTTCTCACATCTGATAAGGAAAAGAAGGAAGTTTGAAGTCATATTTACTTTGTGCACTGCAAACTTATTTAATTGCATGCCAGCCATGTAAATTGTACCCTTGAGTGCCCTGAGGTGCTCAGAAGGGTGCTGAGCTCAGTCAGCTTTGTCCTCTCTGGAGGTTCAGAGGAGCTGGGAGGGGAGGATCCCACAGGATTGTTCTTCTGCCTCTGTTACTGTGCGAGATCTATTTCCCAGTGCAACAGGAGCTGCTTTTGTGATCAATATTGAATCTGAGGAGCAAAGATGAAATACTTGTGTCCTTTTTTACCCAGAAAACCTGTGTTTCTTGGAGAGGCCATGCATGGACCACAGACAGGAAAAGTTGTGCATCCCAGATCTCACTCTGAGGTGCAACAATTTTCCAGCTGAGATGAGAGGAACATTCCCAGCTATGGGAAACATTCTTGAAAGTCATTTGTCTAGGCAGATCTGAAATGTTAGTGCAGTTGTTAATTATCATCTTCAGTCCTCAGTGGTCCCTAGTGTTGGAGAGTTTCTGGTCAGATCCTCTCCAGTTCAAATCCTTTTCTCCACTGATGTCACCAGGCCAATCTCCCCCATCCTGCACTTAATTGTTTCTGTCCAGCTTTGTACTTTGCCCTTACCTTTCTTCAATCTCATCTATTTATTTCTGATAGTTTTCTACACTACGAAGATCATTTTGAATTCTAAGCTTGTTCCCTAGAGAACTTCTAACCCCTCCCAGCTTGGCATCATCTGCAAATTTAATGAAATTAATTAAATGAAAATTAAATGAAAGGCTCGCATTGACTTCAAGGGGCATTGGAGTGAACCCAAACTGTCTTACATCTTTCAGAAGTGGTTCAAGTGAAATACACTTATTGCTTCACAGGCCATTTTTGTAAGGGGAAAAGACAGATGCATGTTGAATAATTCAGGGTCCTCGTTGCTGACTGAGAGAGATTTAACTAATTTGTCAAAATAATGACCTGTGTTCACAGCGGGGAGCAAGTGGGTTTGGATGATTTCTGTCCCTGGAGAGATGCTGGAGGAGCCTGGGCTCAGCTCAGCCCTCTCGAGGGGCTGGTTCAGGATGTGAAATGAAAGGCAGGCAGAGGCTGGGATGATGCTGAGAGCTCCCTTGGAGCCTGCTGGGAGCAGAGCAGCTTCCCGGGCAGCACAGAGGGGTTTGTGGGCACAGATGAGGTGGCACTCCCAGCCAGGGCCACCAGCACCCTGTGCCACAGCTCAGCACCCACAGCCGTGCCCTGCTCTCGGGGGAACCCACCCACGGGGCTGAGGGAGGGGAGGTCGTGTTGGGGGGTCAGGAGAGGGCAGAAATCCCCTCCCTGCTCCACAGCTGGGGTGCAAGGGCTCTGTCCCCCGCTCAGTGCCAAGTCTGGAGTCACTCTCAGAGCAGGGGAGCTCTGGAAAGCATTCCCTGGCTCTGCAGCCTGTCCGTGTTGGCTGATGGCAGCTTTCATCTGGCACTGGTGGATGGTGGCTGCTGCTCTGCTGCTGGAGCACAGTCCTGCTTGTATGTGCTTCTCTGCAAGTGATTCTTGGCTAAAAAAGCCACAGGACTCTTCCAGAAATTTTTCGTGCTTTGCTGTTGCATTACTCTTCCCCTGTCACTTCAGAGTGTTGGCCAACTTTCCAGAGCCTGCCGTGCATGCATGAGTGTGTGTATATTGCAACAGATTTTGCCTTTTCTTCTCCTAAGTTGTGATGTTGGATATCTGAACATGTGCCAGAGGAGTAGAACTAGACAGGGCAAACTCTGGCAGAAAGAGGACTGGATCCTTGAAACTCTTTGAAGTCCTCCTATTACCAAGATGGAAATCTCAGGTCTGCCATTGCTAAGCACATTTCATCTCCTCTGGGCTGTGTTGAAGTGACTGAAATGCAGTGCCCTTGCTGGGGTGGTGTCTGAGTTACACAAGTGATTTCAGAAGCATTTGGTCCTTGTTCTGTTCAGTACCAGCTGAGAAATGGCTCAGCTCGAGCTGGTGCCTGCAGATCTGGGCTTGTGGGACACTGAAGTCTGAGTGCACTGAGGAGTTCAAACTCTTCTCCTTTCATCCTGGCATTCTCCTCTCACTGCAGGGGCTTTTCAATCACTTCTGTGCTGCTCTCACCTCCTTTACGTCTGTGGAGGTCTGGTCTCGTGCTTGGCTTGGGTCACGTCAGTCCTCAGTGGTCCCTGATTAAAATGGATGTGTAATTACTGTATAAAAACACAGGAGTGTTCCTGTTTGAGGGAAGACGTGTGGCTGTTTGGGGTAGGATCAAAGGGACATCACCGTGCTGGATGGAGTTGGGCTCTCCTGCAGACTGGAGTGTGCAGTCCCGTTTGCTGGTGCTGCCCTGGCCTGTGGCACACACATGCCCAGGCTGCTGAGTGTGCCCAGAGCTCTGGGGTCTGGAGGGAGATGTGGGGCCGAATTATGTGGGCACAGCTCCACCCCTCCTAACTCTGAGCCTTCAGTGCTCAGCTGCCTCCGTGTGCTGGCAATCTCCCCAGATCTCTGAGCCTGAGCATCCCTGTGCCCACAGCCAGCCCAGGTGGCCCCTGCAGGTGTGTTTGGGAAGGCCTGGCAGAGGGGCCACCACCACCAGCTCCCTGTCCCCACGTGCCTGCCTTCCCCCCTCCTCCTGCCCTCGTGGGCTGCCTTGCAGGAGCAGGGCCAGGCTTTGGCATCCCTTTGCAAAAGGTGAAATGCTGCTCCCGAGCCCTTGGTAACCACCTGTTGCTGCAGCACAAGCTGCATAATTAGAACTGACAATCCCTGTCTAGAGATTTCTTGGGAGCTGGAAAAATGAGAATGTTGTCAAAAAAATAGCGATGCTTCTAGTCTGCAGTGCAGTGATGGAGATGAATGATGAGTGAATCCAAGGAGGCAGAGAATATATCAGCCCAGTGCTTTTTTCTAACTAATTTAGAAGTCCAGAATAGTCTGGAAGAATTTGCATTTCTCTTACAGCCTTAAAGAAAAAGCATTTTAAGCCAGTTTCTCTATTTCTTTTTCTTTACAAAGAAAACCAACAGCTGTTGGTTTGCTGGACCAAAGTTGAATAGCAGTCATGCGTAAAACTACAATAAGGGTGGTAATTTCTTTTTTCATCAGTTGATGCAAAAGGATTTTTATATTTTATTTGCTTTGAAGCAATTTTCCATAAAGTTATGCAAACCCTTTAAAAGAGGATCTTTTTTTTTCTAACAGAGAAAATCAATTTCGCTGGGAATGAACACAGGGTGTGTGGAGGAGCTGCAGTCCATGGGGACGTGCAGAGGAGCTTCAGTCCACACTGCTCAGCACATGCTGGCCTCACTCCGTCCCTCCCAACCCCTGAAAGCAGCATCTGTGTCAGAGGCAGCTGAATTCAGAGGCGAGGCAGAGAGCTCTGCCTTGCACAGGATATCAGGATGAGGAATGGCTGCAAGTGAGGCTCAGGGCAACCGAGAGACAAACAGGAGTTCTTTCCCGAGAGAGGCTTGTTAACAGCATTGTGTAATGTGTGATGGCAGTGCCAAAAGAGAAACCACCCGGAGCCAGTGGGGATGCTGTGCTGTGCAGACGTGGCAGAGCTCCAGCCAGCCCCAGCCTCACACCTGCCTGTGGTCAGACTGCAAAAACCAAAGGGCCCACGTCACTGAGGCCCTGAGAGCGGCAGCAGCAGAAGTGTGGTGATCCCACAGGCAGTGGGGCCAGCAGAACGCCTCTTGGATTCTTGGGGCTGTCCTGTGCAGGGCCAGGAGCTGTGCTTGATCATCCCTGTGGGTGCCTTGCAGTTCAGGATATTCCGTGATTCTGGGAGTCTGTTACAGCAGGGTCTGCTCCAGTTTGGAATTACAGGACCCTGTTGGGAGGAGAGCCCTGGGATTTGGGGTTCCTTTCCTTGGCTGGCTCACAGGTGCCCTGTGAAGCCCTAGGGGTGGGATTTGCCCGTCTGGGTGTGAATGCCCTGTGCCCGTGGGCTGTGGGAGTGCTCCGGCCCCAGCCTGCAGCCCTGGGACTGCTCTGCTTTAGGGGGAAGCAGCAATTCCCAAGGTCCTTCAGCTGCCCTGGGGGAGCACAGGAATTGCAGGAACCACTCTGCCCTGCTCAGACTGCTCCTGCAGGCACTTTGCTCCCGGCTGCTCCCGAGGGCAGGGGTGACAGCCCCAAGGCTGCTGTTCCAGGCTGTGTGTGTTAATTATCCCTGTCCTCACTGGTGCTTCACTGAGTGCGTCTGACCGACCTGGCAGCCCGACCGTCCCCTTTGCAGCCTGGTTTTGGTGTTCAGCCCATTGTGTTTGTCACACTGCTCATCAGCTCTGCTTCCCTTGGACATCAGGGATCTATTACCCAGACAAGGCAGCAGCCTCCCTTTCAGGAGTGAGCAGCAAAGTTGTTCTGTTGGCATTAAAGAGCTCTCCTATCTGGGGAGAGCGTTCTGCCTTGCTGGCATGGCTGCAGTGAGTGATACAGAGTGCTCCTGGCTTCCAGATCCAGAGAGGAAGAGGAAGATGTCACTAAATTAACAGGAGCGAGACAGTGTTCTCACACTCATCACCAACAATTGCTCCTAAAACCTAAAGCATGAGGTGGGCTGAGTGCAGCAGCTTCCTGGCAGCCCCTGGGGCAGTGCCAGCCTGGCTGAGGCTGTGCCAGCCTGGCTCAGGCTCTGCTGCCATCCCTGTCCCGGATTCAGAACAGAGCCTGTGCTCCCTGAGCATCCCGAGCAGGGCTGGGCAGGGGGTCCCCACCACCTTTTCCAGCTGGCAAGCAGGAATTGCAGCGGGGCCAAGGGCAGGTGGGGGATGGCTGTGGCAGCAAGAGGGTGGGAACAGCAGCGGTGAACGGGGCCCTTTGAATTCTCTGTGTGTGCCCTGGACAGAGCTGCACCCCCAGAGCTGCCCCTGCCCTCGGGAGCGGCTGCTGCAGGGGAGGAGGAGACCCCAGAGAGCTGCACAGAAATGTTCATGAGCACGAAGATGCAGCGGTGCAACTCCAGCACCTGAGCCCCTCCTTGTTTCTTACAGATCAGGCTCTGCAAAATCCCTGCAAAACAAGGGGATGGGAGCCTTATTTTACAAATACATCAAAGGGAGATTAAAGGCCGGGTTCTTAGAGCGGTTTAAGCACCAAAGTCCCCTGGAGTTCAGTGGGAGTTTAGCACTTGAGTATCCTGTGGAGTATTGATCTCAGTGAATTACACCCAGGCATCTCGCAGGGTGGGAGGGAGCTGGGAATGAATGCCAGCCTTGTGGAAGGCTTGCTCTGTGCCTTTGCATCCCTTCCTGCACACGGGAGAAGCACTGTTCACTGTGCCAGAGGCGCCACGGATTCCGTGGCATTGGATTTTAATTGAGCAGAGTTTCATCGTGATGATTTTGTTTTGATTTGTGGCCCCAGATGATTAAGGCTTATTGGGGAAAATTTGGCAGGGTTTATTCAGTCAGAATTTGTAGTCCTGTAAAGCAGCTTCGTGAAATGATGCTAATTTCTTTGGAATTTCATCTCTGACAGAAGAAAAAAAGAAGAAAAGGCTGCTCCCAGATTCTTGTTGTGTCAAGGAAACAACTTGTTTTGACATTTCCAAAATGAAATGTTTTGATTTTTTCACTTTAAAATAACTTTTTCCTTGATGTTGTTGTATTTTTACATAATTTTAATAATTTGAAATTGAAATGAAACTGAATTTCATGACCCAAAAATGAAAGCAAATGTAGGTGTCTTGAAAGCCCTGCTGAAATGAAATTCATCCTCCAGGCAGCCCGAGTGGCAGTGCCATGGGAGAGGGGACACTCAGCACCAGGGACACTTCAGGCTGCCCTGAGCTCAGTGGTCAGTGGGGACAAGCTCTTAAAAGGCAGAAATAAATCACAGGTGAGGACAGAGTGTACAGAGCCTTCAAAATGTGTTCACAAGGGGCTGGGCAGAAGCTCTTCTCTCACTACAACCCCAGAAAATGCAAAAAATCTGTTTAAATCCACAGCACAGAGAGAAAGTGACTGTTCTGAGTAGTGGAAACGGGGGCAAAAGAAACATGGAAAGGAAAAAGCCACTGAAGTTTTATCAGCCAAGTCTTGATTTTAAAAAGCAAAAGGTGATTCCTGAGGAGAGACTGTTAATGAGGGGATTTTTCAGTTGGGAACACCAACACACAGCAGACGTTGTGTCAGATCACAAAGGAACTATTAAACTTGCAGCTACAATTGGATGTTTGCCCAGAATTGTAAGAGCTTTTAAAATGTCCCATTGCGTGTTTCACTCAGATATATTCAGCTGGGCAGAATATATTGATGCTTGCCACAAAGCTGCAGAACAAACCAAAATATTTCTTAGAAATTAATTGGTATTGGAGTTCTCTTAATCAATATGCTCTATGAGATGCTTCAGGTGGATTAGTGCAGTAAAAAACATTTTTCATGTGCACAGGTCTGTGCTGATATCTATTTATAGCAGTGCTAGGTGGGCTTGCATCATGTCACTGTGGAAAGCCTGGCAGCAAACAAGCCCCTGAAAAACCAAGGGAGATGTTTGTGTGTGGGCAGAACAAGCAGAGGCAGCTGTGCATGCAGGATTTTGGTGCTGCAATAGGAAAACCTCTGCAGAACAGCGTTGATGTTTGAGGGTGTGGACTTCCCAAATTCAGAGCACCCCCTGGTTTTTCCGAGTCTGCAGAGTTGGGATGTGTCACTGGACAGCTCCCCCAAAAAGGTGAGATCCTTCTGCACAGAGCACAGAACCAGCTGGGAAGGATGGAAGGACCAGGAGTGGTTTGGGTTGGGAGGGACATCACCCAGTGCCCCCCTGCCATGGGCAGGGACCCCTCCCACTGTCCCAGGGGGCTCCAAGCTCCATCCAGCCTGGCCTTGGGCCCTGCCAGGGATCCAGGGGCAGCCACAGCTGCTCTGGGCACCCTGTGCCAGCCCTGCCCACCCTGCCAGGGAGGAATTCCTTCCTCATTTCTAACATCGTGCCCTCTTTCCGTTTTAAACCATTCCCCCTTGTTCTATCACCTTTGAAAGGGTATTCTCAGAATTTCCAGGCTTTGGCAGATACTTCAGCCCTCACAGTTAAAATCCCAAATGTGAATCCCAGCAAATGGGGCAGGCTTTGGTGCAGGTGGTGCTGGGTTTAAGATCTGTCAGGGATGTCAGGGATGTCAGGGATGTCAGGGGTGTCAGGGGTGTCAGGGGTGTCAGGGATGTCAGGGATGCAGTGGGCAGGGCTCAGGCCGGCTCAGGCTCCTTTCAGCAGCCCAGCGTGGGGTGTGAGCCCTGCTGCAGCTGCAGAGGCACCGGGGAGCAGGGCAGCACCCCTAAACTTGGTGCCTGTATGCATTGAGTGCTTCTTTCCGGGGAAGAAAATGGAAATCTTTCCTCTGCAGCACAGGGGGTGCTGTCATTATCCCCCCAGAGCGGCTGTCCAGTGGCTGTCCCCAATTCCAGCAGCCTCCGGGGTGGTGGTACAGATCTGCCGTGGCGTTTGGGGCGGTGATTCCTTCACCTCAGGAGGTCCAGACAAGGACCAGGACTAGGACAGGTCTGTCCTGGGGTGCAGGGGGGCTGGCCCAGCCCTGGGCTGGGTTATCAGTCCTGCCGTGCCCCGGCCGGGCTGGGCTCGGTTATCTCGGAGCATCTCAGCTCCCGGGTTAAGCGCGGCTGATTAAAGGTGACTCCGCTCCCCCGAGTCATTTGTAAGTGACTTACAGAGCTAATAATGGCCTCATCCTTTTGTACCTTGGTACACAGCTTGTGTTCTGAAGGCTTTTATTGCTCAAATGAGCTGCTTTTGCTTATTTATTTCCCTCCTCATTCATTTTTAATGGTTAGCAGAGCCTCCCCCATTCCTCTTCTGACAGCAGTGATTTAGGCAGGGCTCATTATCATAACTTAGGTTACTAAATATCCCCATTTATGCTGGTAGACCAAGGAAAATGTGTGCAGTGCTAAATCAGAAGAGATCCCATGAGCTTGCCCCGGTGGCAGGGCTGTGTTTGAAGTGGATTTTATATCCAGAGAGCGCTTGGAGGGGGAAGGATCATTCACAGGAACATGGATGGGGGGCAGAGTCACTGAGTGATTCCGAAATACACGTTTTTATGTGGAAAATCAGAGGCTTACCTTCCCAACTGGCCACCCTTGAGATGCATTGACCTAAACTGCTCAAGATACATCTTATTTTCAAAGACTTATTTTCAAAGACTTATTAGCTGTGACTTCGTAAGGGTTCCAGCAGAATTACTGTAGCAGAAAAGCAGTTTCCTGTGAGGCTTTATGGTTATCCTGTGGGAATTTAATAGTGATAATGAGGTGGGGAAAGACTGTTGGAGTTATTTCTGAGAGCTAACAGTGAGATTCTGGGTGCCTCTTCTGGGAGTTACCATGTACACTGCCCTTTCCCTCCCTCCCATGAGGTCTTTGGGTTCTGTTCAGCCCAGAGCTAACACAGGATTTATGGGACCAAAGGAATATCAGCCACAAATTCAGATCTCCCGCAGACAGCCTGCACAGGAGGGGAGCGGGAAAAGCAGTCAAACCCTTTTAGGAAAGGGATGGGAACAATGTTCACTGGAGAAGTGGGTGCAGGAGGTCAGTGTGACAGGGACTGGGTGGGATTTGTGAGGGGCTTATTGCTTCTTCCACATTTTCCCCAGGCTGGCTGAAGCCCTGCCACAAGGCTTCCAAGAGTTTAGTGTTTTCTTCCACAGATAATGTGAAAGAAGAGAAGAGAAATTAATAAAAACTCATTTCTCTGGTTTGCAATCACAGCCCAAGAGCGTACAGAAGGTGGGGAGTTTCAGAGGACAGAGGTGCCCCTTTTCAAGGCTTTTCAAGTAAATGTGAAAAGCAGTGCCTCGGACCAGCAGTGCCCCTCCCTGTGTTTGTCTGTGCTGGAGTTTGTCTGGCAGAGCTGCAGGGCTGCCAGCTGAGCTGGGGGCTCAGTTTGGGGGCACCCAGAGCTGCACGTGGGGCCGGGCACTGCACATTTACAGCCAGGATTTGCAGTAGGAGGCAGCAGGGACTTGAGCCTCTTCCCTTTGCTGGCACAGGACTGGGGGTTTGAATTCAGTGCAGTGCTGAGCACATGTGAAATATTCCACTGTGCACGTTCTGCAGCGCTGCTGATTGAACTCCACACCCAGCTTGTGTGGACACAGTGCCCTTGGGGATGGAAGTCCTGACCCTGCGCTGTGCTGGCAGTGTGGGACAGACCTCTGCCCCCAGTGCCAGCACTCAGGGATCAGATGTGTGTGTGTCACTCAGGGGAAGCTGTCTTAGCTGTTCACTGATGGAAGAAAAAGAGGGGGACCTGCAGGAGCCAAAAGAAACCCAAAGCACTTTTATACCCTACCAAGTTCATGCCCAAAAAAGCCATTCAGAGCTCAGTCCCTCAAGAGATAAAAGCTCCCTGTACTGAGAGAATTTCTGGAGCATCTTGTGAACACTAAGTACAGTCTCCCTTAATTAATGGAAGTCAGCTCGGTGCAGTTGTGTGAAAAGCTCCAGTGACACAAAGCCTAGAAAAGCTTCAGCGAGGGAGCACAGCACCAGAAGGGTTTAATGGCATTATAATGTCCTTGAATTACAGTGGCCACAACACAGAGATGTATTCCAGCAGTACATTAGCAGTAAATCTACTGTTTCTCTCTTGAGCCCTTGTCACCTTCCCTGAAAACTGGAGTTGTCATCTCTGAGATATCAAAACTCAAAGGCGGGAGGAGGTGGAAATGAGAGATGGGAGGGAGTCCCTGGATTTTGGGAAGCAGGCAGATTGGTTCTTCCCACAAATGACCCACCGTTCCCCAGTGCCTTTGCAGGTCCTGTTGCATTTTAGAAAGTGCTCGGTGGCTTTCTGGGATGGCTGCTGTGTGCCCAGGCTGCTGCAGCCCTGCAGTCCCAGCACTGCTGTGCTGTCAGGGGCTGTGCTGGCTCAGGGCACAGCTCCTGGGGCACTCCTGGCACCCAGGGCACGGGCAGGGCTCCCCTGGTGCATTTGCTGCCCTGGTTTGGGGCACTGGGAGCACATCCCACTGCCCACAGGCCCTTCCTCCTGGCAGTGTCAGTCCTGCAGGGCCCCAGCAAACTCACTGCACAACAACTCCTCCTTTCCCAGTTAACAGCTTTGAAAACAATCTCAGAAGAGACAGAGAAGCTTGGTTTCTCTGCTCCCCTCCATCTTTTTAGCCCTTCTCCTGTGCTGGAAGATGAATGGCTCGGATGTGTCTGCAGGAACACGGGCATGGCTAATCTGCCTCTCTATTGATGACCTGTTTCTGAATGTGCTGGCCTGATTTATGAAAATGTACTGTACTTTGCCCCGTGTTTTGATGTTGCTCTGGTCGGACTGCATGCAAACTGCAGCAGAACAGTGATGCTTATTCATTCCAACAGTGAAGGGCTGGCTGGGAACTCAATGAGCTCATAGCTGCTGCTGCCTTCCCTTGCAGCCAGGGAAGCAGGCACAGGCGGCTATCCCAAGCACAGTCAGTTTTTTCCTGACCATCAGTTTGTTCTATAAATCATAATCTTGAAGGCACAAGGTCATGGTATTTATTTAATCATTCATACAGTAGTCTTTTAGGGATGGATTCTCTTTTAAACTCTCTCTGTGCAGTAAACCCTGATAAAGTTGGAACTGAGGTCTGTTTGCCTGCCAAATTTTCTTGCTCTTGTTAGTGCTTGAGCATTAATGAATTTGAAATGTGAGAGTCTGACTCCCATCTCTGACCAGCACAATTCAGCAGTTACCTCTGTGGCCTGCGAGTGTCTGTGTTGAGTTCCAGCCCCTGTGGCTGCACTGCTCTTCACATGCTCACGGCCCAATCAAACCAGCAGCAAAATCCCATCAGAGGTCCCTGTTCAGGCAGTGAAGCCCTCCCCAGGCAGGAGGAGGCTTGGCAGGCACCCTGCCAGCAGCCCTGGTGAAGTGCAGAGCAGGGGACACGGAGGGGACACAAAAGGGACACGTGGGGACACAAAAGGGACACGCAGGACCCAGTGTCTCCACGTGGCAGTTTGGAAGCTCAGCTCTGATCTCTGTGCTGCAAGGCACGAAGGTTCCCCTGCTGCTCTCAGCCACTGGAAAATGTTTGAGTCCTTAAGTGCCTTAGGGCTTCAGTCCCAGGTCTGTCAGGTTTAATTGCCTGATGTGTTAATTAGCTAAGGCTGGCCAGTGTGAGGTGTTGGTAGCTGGAAGCAGAGGTGGCAAGGAGGTGGCACAGAGCTGTTACCCAGGAAAACGCCGCTGTTCAGGCCATTCCCTTGTGGTCCAGCCTGCAGAGCTTGGGCCAGTGCAGGACCCCAGGGCCAGCAGCTCCTGGGCTCCGTGTGACCTTGGGGACCCCTGTCTTCAGCTTCAGCTGTCCCTCCCTGGTGGAGGTCAGCACTTTGGGGCTCTGCCCAGTTTCACTGGTGGCCCGGGGGAGGCAGAAAGCAGCAGGCAGAGCTCATTAGCACAGAGGAGACTTGTCTGGTGTGAGAACAGCACTTAAATTACAAACAGACAACAGCGATAAGCAGTGCCAGCAGCAGCAGGCGATTCCCACTCTGAGCAGCAAGGAGGGAGAAGCAGCAGATGTGGCAGGCACTGCCTGAAGGTGTCCTCACCTGTTGGACGGGCTGGCAGGCATTGCTGTGGGGCAGCATGAGCTGGGTCTTGCCCTGGGAATGCCCCAGTGACAGGAATGGCTGTGGTGCTGCTGCCCAGGGGCTGTGCCTGTGGCTGTGCCTCCCCTCCAGCCCTCCCTGCAGGCTCACACAGCTTTGCCCAGCTCAGCTTCCTCAGCTCTGGCCAGCGGGATCAGCCTTGTGGCACTGGAGGTGGCACTGGACATGGCACTGGAGGTGGCACTGGAGGTGGCACTGGAGGTGGCACCGCTGCCCTGCCACGTGTGTGTGCTCAGCTGCCTGCTCTGAGCTCCTGCCCTGTGTTTTGAGGGGTTTTTGACAGCAGCTGGATTTTCTTGCTGTGCCACACACTGAGCCTGGATCCTGACGGGCTGTTAGGAGCTGCTGTCAAACAGGCCTACGTGAGGCAATCCCCAAACCCATAAATCTGCCTGTAAACAAACTCCTTACTTTCCTGTGAAACCAACAGCAGCTCCAGAGTTTGACCTTAAAGCAGACGTGGCTTGGAAGGGAGACACTGCAAGAGCCACCATAACCTTTTTTTGGTGTGTTACCTAGGCTCAGACAAGCCAGGGTGGAAATGCATTTGCCATGCATCTGTCTGTGAGGGGGCTGTTGTTGTTTAAAGATAATAATATTAGGAATGGCAATTATCCCACAAAAGCTGGTGATATTTAAATGTGATTTAAATTCAGTCAGCATTTAAACAGAAAAGTAGAAAATGGCATTAATTCAGACAAGGATGAGACTATACATTCCAGAGTGAGAAATATTAAATACATTGATGGACTGGAATAGAAGGTCTGGCTGGTAATGGATTGTGAAAGGAGTTCAGGGTTCTAATAGATCATTCCTTCAGATCATCAGCACGGTAAAGTGGTAGTTAATAAATTATTGGACGTGTACATTTACTCATATATTTTAACTAACTGTAATGAACAGGCCCTGTCAGCTCACCTAGATCCTTGAGTAACTGCTAAATTGCTTGAGTGAGATTTACTCACTCTCTGCAATATTGATGTCCAGGGCTGCAGGTGATAAATAAGGTGACACCAGGACTGGCTCGTGCTCCTGCTCAGGCTGTGGAAGGTCTCTGCCAGGCTGGCAGAGGTGCAGCTCCTTGGCCCCGGTGGGCAGCCCTGGCCATCAGTGAGCTCTTCCTGGGCTGGCTTTTGGTTGTGACCACCCCATTCCCTGGTCCCTGTGACAGGACTCTTGAAGAGCTCTGTCCTGCTCTGGGGTTGATTAGGGAGATTCTTTGTGCAGGCACTTACCTGTTCCTCCCCAGGTGAGTGGGGTTCCTTGGGCTGCACACAGGAGCACTGGGGAGTCTGGCTGAGCCATGGGGAGAGCAGAGGAGCCTTCTGTCCCTGCCTTTATCCTAGGTCTGTCCTACTGCTGGAGTGGGAATTAAGGACCAAATAAAGCCGTGCCCTTATCTTAGATTACACTACAACTGTTTATAGCAGGAGAAACCAGCCTGATGCTGAATTACACCAGCTATTAAGGGCACACCAGGCACCTTTCTTGTTATTCCTAGTTGTCCTCTGAACCTGGAGCTAGTTTAAACCTAGATCCTTTCTCTTCCTCCCACTCACCCAGCATGTGGTGAACTTTATAATTAGTGAAGAGACTCATTAATTTTTTTCCCTTCTCCTTTTTATTTTCAGGTTTCTGACAGATGTGACTATGTCTTTGTCAACGGGAAGGAAATGAAAGGCAAAGTGAATGTCATAGTTAATTTTACTTACCAGCATCTGAGTGCCCCTTTAGAAATGACAGTCTGGATTCCTCGTCTCCCGCTGCAGATAGAGGTCTCTGACACAGAACTAAATCAGATCAAGGGGTGGAGAGTCCCCATCATCTCTAATAAGAGGTAGGTTTCATTAGAGGATGTTCATTCTGGGCCGTGCACTTGCCAGGGACCTGTCAGGGCCGCTGGATCTGAACATGCTCATTTGGCCTTAATGCAATTCCGCTGTAAATTTGAAGGGCACCAGACATTTATTCAATGGGCTCCTGCCCTGGGCTTCTAAGGGAAATGGAAGCTGCAGGTTGCATGAACCTACATTGGAAATCAATTTCCTTTTGTAGCACTAATGACTGAGATGGGAAGAGCCAAGTGGTCAGGTTAGGCAGGATCAGCCCCAAGGAGACATCAGCAAGAGCCAGCTCTGGTTGGTCTCCAGCCGTTCACAGGTCCTGGCAGCTCAGGGATCCACTGTCAGTGGTCACAACTAGCACAGCCCTGCTCCACATCCCTGCAGGGTCCAGTGGCACTGACCAGTGTCCCAAAGTCAGGACACAGAGCTTTCAGACACTGTCAGTGCCCACGGGACAGAGGATGGATGGAGCAGGTCAGAACTGTCTGCGTCTGTTCTCAGTGTTTTAAGAGCAAGAGGAACAAATTGATAAAGTAGGTACTTGGTATTCCCAACCTGCTAATGAAGACATTTATTACAGGTTTCTGTTAGCATCAGAGCAAAGACATTTTGGTGGAGATGTGATTTCAAATTGTACTGTACAGAGAGGGATGTGTGTGTAGGTGCAGAGATTTCCATGGCAACACAAAGATGTTTATGGGAAGATCCAGAGAGAAAAGAAGTGTGAAGGTCCTGAAAGCAAGGACTTGACATGGAAAACAATGGAAGATACGTGGGGGGGACAGTGTGGTAGCAAAGCTGGGAGGCCAGCTGGTGATCTCAAGTGCTGATTTTGAGTGATGAAGCAGGATAACAGCGGGAGCACCTGAAGGAGGCCCTTGGTCCCTGAGCCAGGCTGCAGGCTGGGCCAGCAGAAGCTGTCCTGCTGCAGCTCCCCCAGCCCCCCTGACCTTTGCCTGTTGTTGTCTGGCAGGCCGGCCAGGGACAGCGATGACGAGGACGAGGACGAGCGCAGGGGCAGGGGCTGCACCCTGCAGTACCAGCACGCCATGGTCAGGGTGCTGACCCAGTTCGTGGCCGAGCCCCCCGAGCCTGGGGCTCAGCTCAGCTACCTGCTGGGCTCGGACTGGCAGCTGGACATCACAGACCTGGTCAGGGACTTCATGCAGGTGGAGGAGCCCAGGATCGCCAGGCTGCAGGACGGGCAGGTGCTGGTTGGGCTGGAGCTGGGAATGACCACAATTCAGGTAGGGAAGTCACTGGTGTGTCCCTGCTCCTCCCCTGACTCACCTCCCTGGGAAGGGGGGACCCAGCATTCACAACAAAACCAGAGCCACCAACCTCTGAATGGAACAGAACAAAGCAAGAGCTAGTAGACATGGAAGAGAGAGTTTTCTCTCTTTATCTGGTGCCCCAAAGTGTAGTAGATCACAGTTTTATTTAATTTAATCCAACCTGTATCCTGGGAGGCTTTTTCTGATAATTTTTGTCTCAGGCTGCTTGGAGCCAAATCCTGGGGCTAGGATTTGGGTAATCACAAGGCATGCAGCTGCTGGAACAGCTCAGTCTTCTCCCAGCCTGACACAGCAAAGGGTAAAGTCAAAATTAACCAGTGCTGGTTAAGGAAGTGAGAGGGAATATTAATCTCTGGAATACTAAACCCTAGAATATTGATCTAAATATTAATTAAAAGGAAAAGGAGATGGGGAGAGAGATTATTTCAGTGATACCAAAGTAGAAAACATGTTAACAAACACTAGAACAGGGAAAAAATCTCTCTCAACATGTTTATCATCCTAAACAGTCAAAGCAGAAAACAACCAGCACACCCATCGATAACGAGGCTGTCAAGGCTGGAGAAATGGGATTTGAGATTTTTGACTTTCTGCAAAATCTGCAGAGATTTTCTGAATGCCTTTCTAAAGCTCTGGAACTTAAAATGCTCCAACCAATGCACATAAAACTGTGGAAAGAAAAATCCAAGGGTAAAAAGCTGAGAGCAAATTATATTTAAAGAATACCTCTTATAAGCTGCTTCAAAACTGCTCTGTACCCTGTATGGATCATTAAATTCAACTCACTTGCTAATGAGCATCATGGATGTCATGTATCACTGCACTGACCTCTGTGTGTATTTTCTTAACCAAAACAAATTCTCTCTGTCAATTTTGCATTCAGTACCGTGAGAGGTTACTGTAGCAATACATTACCCTTCCTTTCCACGGGGTAGAAATAAATACCATTTATTCAGTGCATTTTAGATAGATCTCCAGACTGCATTGTATTTATGCTACCTCAGAACATGAGGATTAATCAAATACTTACATTTCACATGAAGATTACATTTCCAAGTAGTTCCTGCATCTGGGGTAGATGTGGTTATTACATTTACAGGCAGTTGGCACATCTGGGGCAGATGTGGCTGGCACATTGCAGAGGGGAATGGCACAGCTGATTACAGCTGCACAGGTAAAAGGTGCTGGAAGGCCCCTGCTGTTGCACAAGAGTCACACAATGTGAGTAGCCCTTGAAAATCATATTTAATAGTGTCTGCTGGGAGAAATTCTTCCCATTGCCATCAACATCCCTTACCTGTGTTACAGTAATTCTGTGTGGTTTTTTACGTGGTGCTGTACAAAATGGCTCTTGCTAACTTCAGGTTTTCTTTCCAGATACTGTCCCCCCTTTCAGATGCCATCTTGGCTGAGAAGACAGTGACAGTCCTGGACGAGAAGGTGACAATAACTGACCTGGGAGTGCAGCTGGTGACGGGCCTGTCCCTGTCTCTGCAGCTCAGCCCGGGGAGCAACAGGGCCATCTTTGCTACTGCAGTGGCACAGGAGCTGCTGCAGTCCCCAAAGCAGGTACTGGGCTGTGTGGAAGGAGCTGCTCTGACATTTCCAGCTGCTGGAATCCAGCAGGTTTTAGCTAATAGTGTGCTAATGAAACATTCTGTTTGTGGGACGTTCCTGAAGGCCTCCAAGGGCCCTAAACAGGAAAACAAAGATCTCACAAAAAGGGCACTGTGTTTTAACAGCCCCAGGCACCCACTGGATCCCAGTGCATCCTGCCATGTTCAGCCTCCCACCACAGGTGTCCAAATCAATCCTTTGGTTCCTACATGAGGAACTGTCTCGTGTTGTGCCAAACTCTTCTTCCTTTAGTCACTTCCTGGGAGCACTTTCAGAAGTCAGGGAACATCCCTTTCATTCTGATTCATTACTGGAATATGAATCAGCATCACTGACTCATTTCCTGATTCATGATTTCATAAACCATTTTCCCCCTTTATTACTCTTAGTTCCTTTATTAAGGAACCAACAGTTACCAAGGGCTTTTGGACTTTGCCATGTCCTCATCAGTCCCTGCTTGCTATTTGTCCTTGTGCTCTGTACACATTTGAAATTTAAACTTTTTTCCCAAACCAAATCCATCAGTCTGGGACTTTTCATCAAGGATGCACTGGGCTCTTAACACTTGAGCATGTTCTGAGCTTTAAAGGCAAACGATCATGGCGTGCACATTTGAAGTCTGGCCAATGCTGAGGTGCTTTAATTCATCACGGGGCCTTATCCTTGGGATGCAGGAGGAGAAATCATGCAGAGCTGCTGTCTTTATAGGGTGATAAAAATCAGGCTCCCACAGTGTTCCAGGAGTCAAGGAATCGATGCCAGGCAGGTTGAGGGAAGGCCAGTGAGCTAATCCCTGACGTGGGCAGTTTAGCAAAGTGCCCTGAGCCCAGCCCAGGAGCAGGGGCTGATGCCCTGTGCTGCCCTGGCACTGCAGTTCCCAGAAATGGAGTGTGGACAGGTCCTGCTCTGGGTGCAGGGGGCAGGCAGGGCAGCACTGGATCCACACAAAACCAGAGAGGAAAGGGGTGCCCTGCAGTCTGACTCTGCTTGGAAAGGCAGCTGAGTCCCTCCATTGCTCAGGACATGATTTTCAGAGCACAGTCCCTATAAGCAAAGCAATGCAAAATTATTAAATGATTATGCAGGTTTAAGCAACACAGTGGGAGGATGAGAGCTGATGACATAAATTCTATGCATCCTTCAAGAAACATCCGAAGATTAATAAACACAAAGCTGGGATTTATGACAGTGTCAGCAAAGTCTTAGGGCTCTGTCCTGAAATAGAGACAGAAGCAAATCTCCCATTGAAGCAGGGGGAGCTTTGTGGCTCTGAGGATTTCAGAATCAGGCCAGTAGATTATGCACCACATATTCCCAAAAGACTGGGAGCTTATTCTCCATGCTCTGAACAGGTGAATGACTTTGTGCTGTGAACAATTGAAAGGATAATCATACGTGTTTATTCTCTGTACTTGTGTGGAGTTAGAATGTAAATACTGTCTGTATGAAAAACTGCTTGTTTAAAGAAGCAGGACTCGTGTATTCCTGGTTTTCACAAGGTAATTTGTTGGTTGGGTGTCTGTCTGTGTGTCTGGCAGACTCTCAGAGCAAGGTGATCCCAACTCTGAGCAGACAAAGGCTCATTTCAGACAGTGGGGAATCCACTGATGGGGCCAGGTCTGACTGGTGGGGTGGCACTGGTGCAGATATCCCAACCAGGGCAAGCCAGACCATCAGAACTAAGAATGAGACTCCAGGAGAGCAACTGAACTTTGTCTGGAAATGATCAATGTATGAACACAAAGTTTTTATGCAGGTGGCACAACAATTTTCAATAGCCAGTTGAGAGTCCTTAGAGGACCTGATTTTCAGAAATGGGTGAGCACATGTTTTCTGAAATCTAAAAATACTTTAAAATGTTTCAAGCTAGAAACGAAAGTCAAGGATCTCAGGAAAGCTGCAGCATTAGGCACGTTCTGTTATGGAATCAGTGGCCAGGTTGGATTCATTTGCACTCAGAGAGAGCCTCTGTGCACACTGGAGTACACAATCTGCATGGCTGTGACACAAGATTAAACTTTATTATTGTCTTGCTTTTAATCGCTAACAAGCATAAAAATTACCCTGGCCATTTCCTAAAGGAGCAACTGATTGGTTTCCTCCGCTTACCCAATCTGCTAATTTAATTTGGGAGACAGGAATCAAGGAGTGAAGGTATGGAGACATGTGTGGACCTGCTTGCTGTATTCGCTGTCTTTGAACATGTGCTCTGTGTAATAAGAGGAGACTTTGTATTTTAAGCAGTTTAGAAATAATGTTGGGGGTTTTTATGTAAATATAGCACAGTAAATGATCTCAGTCACTGGTAATGCTTCCTGACATGCAATTTATTATGGTGCTGAAGTGGATTCTGCAGAGCCCAGGGGATATGGCTCCTTTAAGCACCTTTGTGAAAACAAATCTTATTATCAACGAGTGTTTTAGACTATTTCTCTTTGTGTCTTGGCAAGATATTAATTTCACTGCTCTCTCCCTGTTTATTTCTGTTCTGATCACTAATGGTATATGGATGTTGTGAGGAGGAGGGAGCAGACCAGAACAGAGCACATTTCCCTCGCTGATCACTCTGAGCGGGTGTGTATTTGTTTTATGTATTCCAGGAAGCAGCCATCAGCTGCTGGATCCAGTTCAGTGATGGATCTGTCATGCCCCTGGATATTTATGACTCCAAAGACTTCTCCTTGTCAGCCACGTCTCTGGATGAGAAGGTGGTCTCCATCCACCATGACCCCAAATTCAAGTGGCCCGTGATTGCTGCTGAGACCGAGGGCCAGGGCACGCTGGTGAAGGTCGAGATGGTGATCAGCGAATCGTGCCAGAAATCCAAAAGGAAGAGCATCCTGGCCGTTGGCAGCGGCAGCATTAAAGTCAAGTTTGGGCAGAGCGATGCCAACCCCAACATCAGTGACAGCAAGCACAGGGGTGCTGGTGGGCACCTGGAGAACCACGCCAGTGACCGGCGCCAAAAAACCCCGTGGCAGGAGAGAGGGGGAGGGGATGGGCACTACTACAGCTCCTCCATGGGCCACGAGCAGGGCAGGGGCACCACCACCCACAGGTCCATCCTGAGCAGGAAGGAGGACAGAGAGAGCCTCCTGGATGATGCCAACCAGAACGTGCCCCTAGACTTCACGAGCTTCCCTGCGCAGGTAAATCTGCCGCGGGACGGCGGGGCTGGCATGGAGGACAGCGACCTGGTGCAGTCCCCCCGGGGCCTCAGTGACCTGGAGATCGGCATGTACGCCCTGCTGGGGGTCTTCTGCCTGGCCATCCTCGTGTTCCTCATCAACTGCGTCACCTTTGCTTTGAAGTACAGGAACAAACAGGTTCCCTTCGAGGAGCAGGAGGGCATGAGCCACTCTCATGACTGGGTTGGGCTGAGCAACAGGACAGAGCTCCTGGAGAACCACATCAACTTCTCATCCCAGCAGGATGAACGCATCACAGCCATTGACAGAGGAGTGGACTATGAGGAGAGCAAGTATCTCCTCAACACAACTGCCACCAAAAATATCAATGGACAGTCTTTCAGGTCTCCCGAGTCCCCGTTCAGTGAAGGGAAGGAACAGAAAAGTGAACCAACCACCTCTCCTACCTCTAAGAGGAAACGGGTTAAATTCACCACCTTCACCACCATCTCCTCTGACGATGGGTGTCCAACTGTCAACTCAATCTTGATGAGTAATGAGGATGATATTAAATGGGTCTGCCAGGATATGGACCTGGGGGAGTGCAAAGAACTTAAAAACTACATGGAGAGATTACACGAAAATGCGTAATGACACACAAAAGACTTTTTTGGTTTGGTTTGTTCGTTTGTTTGTTTTTCACTCACCTTCTGCCTTTAATTTTGGGTAGTGGGGCAAAATGTTGTATTCGAACAAGAATCAGCTTGGATAATAACTCAATGGAGCCCCGAGAAGCCACCCAAAAGCAGCTGGGAGAGCAGAAATCCTGGACAGCTCTTAAAATTCAAGTCTTCTCTGTGCTGAGAGATGGAAGTGAGAGATGTGTGTGGTTTTTTGATACACAGTAACATGAAAAAAAACTTAGAAAAATAATACGGTCTCATTCTCTGTGCTTTCCCAGGAAATCAATAAATATAACAAACTCCAGTGCAGTTTGGATATTACAAAGCTCACACAGCTCTACTGTTCAATATTGCAAGCTTTGGTTAAAAGCAAAAGATTGGTCTCTGAATAAATAGATCCATGAAAAGAGCATGTCGTTCGGGCCACGTGCAGAGAATACCCATCCAGGAACATTAATTTAAAGCTGACAAAAACCAACAGTGTGAACGAAGCAGCTCCCAGAGCTGAGGAGTCAGGAGTTTCCAAAGAGTCTGGAGGGGATAAAGGCGTAACTGGGCTGTTTACAAACCAGCATGTTTGCCTCCCAAGCACTGACAGTGGATACACAGATACAGTCCAAACTGAAACTCTCTTTTTAAGTAGATGCCAAGGTAATAAACTTTGCCAGCCAATTTTCGGTATTTCTTAATTTGTAAAATAGGAGAAGATATAATCTATACTCAGAATATCACTCGTATTAAGGAAGGTCCGTTTTGGAAAGTTTGAGAGAACGAGCTATTTTTAAAAGCCCACTTTATTTGATTGTCCTGTTTGGAATTTGTATTCCCAGCCCTTTCCCTGGAGCTCCCCATCCATCCTGAGGGCACTGCCCACATCAGTCAGCCCTGGAAGCTGTGCCCCCTTCCCTCCCACTCCTCCAGGGCTGCTCCTGCTCCAGCCCTGCGGGTCCCACACTGCCCTGCCTTTCCATGCTGTCCCTTCCCAACCTGGCCACTGTCCCTGGGCTCAGGGCCACGAGTGCTGAACTGGCCACCACCAGCAGCTGCCTCTTTGTGCACCCCTCGTCCAGGGGAGGTGGGGGGGCTCAGTTCCTTGTGCTCCCCCCTCTGCAGCCCAGCACGTTTGGAGGGCACTGCCAGGGCACCGGGGAGAGCTGCACGTTCCACATGGAACCCTGCACAGCCCAACTCAGCAGATAACATTTGTTCCTCCCAGGGGTGATGATTATCTTCTGTTTTCTTCTGATAAGGATGTACATACCGTAGGATTTCAGTGATCACCCCTCCAACCCCACGTGCCCTCCAGCCCTCAAACCAGGTCATTCCTTGTGAGGTCCAACAGCAGCCTCCAATGGCCAGTGGCAAAGTGCCAAAGCACTGACTAAAATCCAGGTAATGGATTTGATATATAAAAATATTTCAAGTTCCCCTTTATTTTTGGAGTAAGCCCTTGCCCCCTTTTTGTTAAGTCTTCCATCATTGAATCTAGGTTGCTCAGTTTAATACACACCCGCCCTCCCACAAACACTTAGATTGAATCCCTCTATATTTAGAATGTACTGTAGATTGTAAGAATGTAATATATATATTTATAAACATGCCAACTGTGAATAAAATTTGCATTTTAGTGGCTTCATCTTTTTTTCCTACTCTGCACGCCTCTTTCCTTTCACTGTCAGAACGTTTACCCTGAGAGAGCCTGGCAGCAAAACAGAGATGTGTCCTTTGATGGATCCAGGGAGGCTCGTGGCAAAATCTACTCACACAGTTTTACATTCTGCAGTGCTGGGGGAGAACATACAGCACCAACAACATGTTATGCTACAAATGTGTGTGCTCCAAGTCGCCCTTCCAAGATTTGAAACTATTTGCAAATAAATCCACATGCTTTTATTTCTAGCCTGAAAGCCCCATATGTGAGTTTCTGGGTTTGGGTTCTGGTTTTCTCCTCTTGGGAAGATCCAGGTTTGGCTAAACACCTTTTAAGGCAGTTTTAGGAGGGTAGGTGAGTAAAGAGAGCAAATGCACCCAAGGCTTTGGAGATCAGATGCTCTTTGCTTTCTTTCAGCACCTCTGCTCAAGGCTTGGATGACCCAGGATGAGGAGCAGCAGAGAGGACAGGACAGTGCAACAGTGACAGCACAGAGCAGGACGGGGTGCAGCAGCAAGGACAGGACAGTGCAGGGTCCAGACAAGCTCTGGCTGAGCTCTCAGGTGAGAGAAGCAGCCTGGGCGCTGCAGCAAAGCCTGGCAGCCTCCCCGCAGGTCCAGCCCTGGGGCTGTTTTGGGTGCTTTTTGCACATCTCTCCGTGGTGTCTGCAGTGAGGCAGGCAGGGTGAGAGTGCCCAGGTGTCTCTGGAGCCCAGCAGGGCAGGGGTGTGAGTGCACGATTGCCTTTGCAGCGTGGCAGTTCTTGGCCAGTCTCTGTCCCTGGCAGGAGCAGGGACAGCCCATGCTGGGAGCAGCCTGCTCTGCCCAGGGCTGCCCTGCTGGATCCACATTCCTGCATCAGCTGCCTCTGCGGGACAGGAGGAGCTAACAGCAAGCTCCTCTGGTAGCACAAGGCACAGAAATGTTCCCTGAGGACAAACAGCCTCCAGCTCAGCACTGAGGATCCTGACACGCAGATCTGTGTGCTTGCCCAGAGCTCCCTGTGTGCCCAGCAGCTGGAACATCGGGCAATGCTGGAGATAATGCCCGGTGTTCAGAGTGTTCCCAGGCACTCACAGTGCTCTGAGCAAGGGGTCAGTGTTCCTCAGTGATGTGGGGAGCCCCAAGGTGAGAGATGTGCCCTGAGTCGCTGCAAATCTGGGGCCAAACCCCCCTGTGCAGGGCCCTGTGTGCACTGTGGCCACCTGTATGGGAACAAACACTAATTAATCTGCTAATAGCAGAATAAACCAACTTCCTGTTGAGATTTTTGCCTGCATTTATCTGTTGGGGATGTCTGTGCACATTCCCTTTTTGCTCTGCACAGGGCCCACACTTGGAAGCAAAACCCCCTGCACCTTGGAGCATCCCAGGGAGGAATTTTGTGTTTCAGGCAATCAGTTGAGATCCCACCTGGCAAATGTGGGCCAAAATCCTGGTCCCCATCATTAAAGGGGAACAGTGATGGTGTTTAGGTGCTGCATGCACAAAATGTTCTGCAGTTGTGGCTCCCCTTGGCAATCTCCTGAACCTGATGAAGAGCCCTGCTGACAGCAAGCACTCTCCTGTAAGAGTTATTAGTTACCTTTTGGTTTTCTTCTTTGCAGTTGCCTCTTATTTTCTTGTTTGAGTCTCTCCTCCTTTGAGCAGACTGATTGAGGCATGTTTAAAAAAAAGAGAATTTATCTGATAGAGTTTGGTTCTTTTTAGAGACTTAATGCATGAATACAATCAGGAGTAGAAACTCGATGGTTCTATAAATCAGGTAAGCTGATTCTTTATTCTCTTCTTTAATTTTAAAAGCTTCCCCTTCAGCAGTCTTAAATATATGGTGGTTTAGACCCAGCTGCATTAATACACCAGTGAATTCAACATCTGAGCAATGCAGCTAAATAATTGGTTTGAAACAAGACTTCTCTGGAGGTGACTTGAAAAACCAGAAGAGGTATTAAATCCATGTGCAGCCTGCACCAAGGAGCTCTGGAAACTGCTTGCACACCTCGTTTCTGTAAGGGATGGGATGTAAATGAAGTGAGCACCCTGGGGACACGTTAGTTCAGCTCTGTGTTTGTTCAGCTCCTGCAAGACTGCCAGCTCTCAGTCTCCTGTGGCCCGAGGGGCTGCTGTGCTGTGAAGATCCTTACTGAGAGCTGCAGGGCTGCGTGGTACAGCTTGGAAGAGCCTTTCCCATGTCACTGAGGAGAGCGAGCTGGCTGGGCTCACACTGGTATTGATCAGCGGCCAGCAAGCATCACAGAGGAATTAGCTCGGGGAAGGAGCTATCACTGCCAAATGGTGCGTTCAGAAAATGCCTCCAGCATTTAAAAAACCTCCCAGAGATGAATTCATTTAGTCCTGAAAGCCCAGGACCTCTGTCACTTATTTCTACATGTTTATTGTGGTGCCAGAGCCCATCCCTGCACGGCCCTGGAGCCCTGCAGCCACACATCTTCCTGCCTGCATTTACAATGCCAGCAAAAGCCAGAGCTGTCCTGGTGCCAGCCCTCCGCAGGGTGAGGGGCCTGGCAGGAGGGGACAGGCGTGTCCTGCAGGACAGCTGCAGGGTGCCAGCCCCAGCCTGTCCTGGCTGCACCCTGAGCTGTCCCCTGGGCACGAGAGAGCTCTAAACCAGGTTAGGGTATCGCCTGCAAAGTGCTGAGGAGACACAATCTGCTTCCAGTTCATTGGTGTTTGAAAACTCCCAGGTGGGCCCCACTTATGCCCTTGCCTGGCCATATGCTTAAGCACCTTTCTGAGCAGTGTCTGGCTTCCAACAGCCATCACCTTCCTCATGCATAAATAATGCTCCTTCCCTGTGAAATCAGTGCTGTGCTGTTTGGCTTCTCGGCAGAAGCTCAGGCAGGTGAAGTCCCAAAGTGGCAGCACTAATGGCCTGAGAGGAGCAGAGCCTGGGCCCTGCTCGTGCTCGGGAGCATCGCGGGGGCCGAGGGTGCTGCAGTCAAGCAAGTGTGCCTGAAACAGGATCATTTTCTACCTTCTTGCTGATGTGATATGAAGACCTCTGTCAACAAACCCTTCATTATGCAGGCTCCCTGCTCCAGCTCCGTGAGGAGCAGCAAATTAAGCAGCCCACGAATGCAATATTAATGGCTGGAGAGGCAGCAGTGCTGCTGTGTTTGTGTGTGCTGCCAGTGCTCGTTAGGCAGTGCCCAGCACACTGCCAGGGCAGCTGCTGGATTGCACACGACAAGTTGTGTGTGCCACATCTCCTCTGGGGAGCCTGCAGGGACACCAGAGCCACCCTGGTCTGCCCCAGCCCCGAGCCTGCTGGCTCCTTGCTGCTCTGGGGGCACACGAGGGCTCCTGCTGGGCTCCTTTCTGCAGCCACAGAGCCTGCTCCAGCCCTGCTCTGGGCTGGCTCACCCAGCTGGGCACAGCTCTGGGCCTGGATTCTTCCAGCTCTGGTTTGTGCTGGGCTGGCCCTGCCTGGGCACCAGCTCTCTCTGTAGCACCTGNCAGCTCTGGGCCTGGATTCTTCCAGCTCTGGTTTGTGCTGGGCTGGCCCTGCTGGGCACCAGCTCTCTCTGTGGCCCCTGCCTGGGCACCAGCTCTCTCTGTGACCCCTCGCTGGGCACCAGCTCTCTCTGTGGCCCCTGGCTCAGTACCAGCTCTCTCTGTGGCACCTGGGTGGGTACCAACTCTCTGTGGCACCTGGCAGAGCCCAGGTGGATGTCCCCAGCACCAGGACGCTGCAGCTTTGAGGTGTAACAGGGACTGTGCTTGTTCCTGTTCAGGCCTGTGTTCCCAATAATTAAATTAGAGCTTCCTACAGTCAGTTAATGCACTAATGACATGGAGACCAATCCAAGGAGCTTCACTACTCAGCCCTGAGAACACGAGACTGCAGCCATGACCGAGTCCCATTTTCAGCCTTTCCCTGAGCTCAGTAAGTGCAGGTGGGCAGAGTGCAGCAGAAACAAGGACAGGAGAAAGGGGCTGTGTCCTTCCACCCTCCCTGAGCACTGCTGGGCCAGCACACCCTGGCTTTGGCCAGCCCAGGAGGATCTGTGTCCATGAAGAACTCACCCACCTGTACAGTTGGATCTCATGCCTCCCTCTTTCTTCAGCAAACCCTTTGTCTGATTGCTGTGGACACACATTTGCCATCCTGTTTTCACCAAGCCAAACCCCTAAATCACTGTGCTCCTCTTGGCCATTAATAACTTTTTACAGCTTTCTCCATCAGTCCCCTCTCTCAGGCCTAATCAATAGCTTTGCTCTTAGCATTTGGCATTCCCTCCTGTTCTGCCCGTTAGGATACCAAGGTCAAATCAGTTCCTCTTGTTTCTCCCTTGAAGAAGTGGAATCAGCCTGCAAAGTATTTTGCAATAGTGAGAAATCCCGTCTATTGATCAGGTCTTGCTCTGTTCCAAGCTCTCCACACAGCCTTGACTGTAATACAGCCCTCAGTAATTGTCTTTTGCAAGACCAATTCCTGCAGCTGGAGGGGCACTTTTGGCAGCCTGCAAGTGCAAACCCAGAAGGATTTTTTTTTCATTGCACTGCACAGTCCTTGCACAATCACCCCAGCCCCTGGAGAGCCATGGGATTTTAATCATCTCTTCTAATTGTTGTGGCCCCTCATCTCCTGCAGGGCTGGTGCCCCCACTCTTACTGCACCCCTGAGGGGCTGTCATTGCTGGGGGTGCTCCTTTAACCCAACTCTAACATGGTTTGAGAGGCTGCTGGGGTGATTGCTGCAAAGAGGGAGGACAGACAGACAAGCTGAGCATCATCACTCAAATCAGGCCCTAAACCAGGGGAAATTTCCAGGTTTTCGAACAAGACTACCAGGCCAGACTACTCAAAAATTTGCAAACAGCTAAATTTTGCCACTCTGATGCTCCTAAAGAAAATAACATCATCTCCTCCTTCGGAGTCACACCCTTACATCTTGAAAGCCTGGTTCAGCTTCTCACCCTCCCCTGCAGTGACCTGGGCTATAAACAGCCTCTCCTCCCTTGGGGTGTAGGCTTGGGAGCTCGGGAGGGGATGGAGAAAGGGAAAGCAGCAGAGAGGGGGAGGAAGGAGCAGAAGGGGACAGGGATGGCTGAGCTGGGGCACTGGTGCCACCTCCAGCAGGATTTCTGAGCCCAGTGTCCCCACTCAGGCTGGGCTGTGCCCTCCCTGTCTCCCATCCCCAGAGTCCCTGTCCTGGGTGGGTTCACCAGGAGCTCCCAGCCTGCTGCCCAAGCACAGCTCTCCAAGGGAAATGCCTCTCACACTCATTAGTGTTATCAGCTGCTGTGGCTTTGGATGCGGGCAGAGCATGCGAGAGGATGATTTTCCATTCCAAGGCAGCAGGAGACCTTAAACAATTCGTATTTATGTATTTCCATGGATGTATACACATTTATGGGTGCCTTAGGTATATCCAGAGTCGCCTGTCCTCGTTTCTGCCTCTAATTCATCCTTTGCTTACTACAGCTCCCCCATCCCCCATTTTAATATTTTCACTTACTGTACTTTAAAGAGCCAGGAATAGCTTGTCAGACTGAGACAGCTCTTGAGAAGTTTAATTTTCCTAATGCTTGTTGGAAATCCCCTTTCTGAATCTGCAGGAATATTAAGGTTCTTAGCATGAGCTGTGCATGAGGGAATTTGCAAGCAAAGCTGGCAGGGAATTGCAGTTGGGTTAGGAGAGGTTTGATGGACAGCAGGATGGGTGCAGGGGGTGTCCCCAAGGAGGGGAGGATGCCCTGGAGCCGTGGCTGGCAGGGCTGTAGGGGTGGGCAAGTGCCAACCATTTGTTTTCTCCCTGCCAGACCTGGGGAACAGAGTCAGACAAAATTAGAGCAGAGGCACGTGGAGTGTTTAGAGGCAAGGGAAGAGCTCTGCTGGGTTTTGGTGCTGGTCACTGTTCCTGTCACAGCCAGTGTCCTGTGGCCTCTGCAGAAGGTCCCTGCACCCAGCCAAGGGCAGCTGGGAGCCCTCTCCCATTTTGGGGTGCAGGGCCAGGGCCAAGGGAGCTGGAACGAGGGCCAGCACTGTGCCTGAGCTGAGAGCTGAGTGCCACCCACCCCTGCTGTGTTCCAAAGGTGTTCCACAGGAAAAGAGCCCGGGAACAGCGAGCGTGCCCCGCTGCTGGCAGGGACAGCGGGCACGGCCACACAGGAGCCTGGCAGTGCCCAGATCCCCGCGCCAGGGCTGGTTCCGAGGGACATTGTGAGGAGAGCCAGGTGATGGGGAGTGGCAGTGCCAGGGCTGCGTCCCTCCCCCGGGCACCGGGGCCTGACAGGGGCTGTGGGGGCTGGGATCAGCCCCTTCCCCTCCACCCCAAGCACAGTGAATCGTTCAGTGCCGTCAGAAAGGCTGAGCCTTCCTCCTCCTCCTCCTCCTCCTCCTCCTCCTCCTCCCCTGTCACCACCTGCTCGTTCCTTCCTGCCCGGCCTCAGCGAATTACTGAACCTGAGCCCAGCAATTGATTGCCCATTGTTCGCTGCTCTCAAAGTGCCCGAGTGGCACCTCTGCACTCATCCAGCCGTGCCCTCTCCCCGGCTGTGCTGCTCACACAATGCTTCCTGCCCACAAGGCACCTGCAATGAGCTCCTGCATTATTCACTTCATTTATTTGGATACAATATTTGGAGCCACTTCATTAAATTCTCTTACAATGTCCTGTCATTTTTCCCCCGTCTCCTTGCCAGTGCCTGGCTCGCACAGATAATGCAGCAGCAACAATATGGGGTGTGGGGAGGTGGGCAGATAGATTTGTTTTGTACAAAAGCAGATAGCTGTGAATTATGTGACTTACTGATCTGAGGATTCCCTCTCTCTTCCCCTTCAAAAAAAAAATTTTAAAAGAGAGAATGGGCTTGAAACACATCATTTTTGGGTAATAGGTATAGGCAGTAAATACTCAGGGCAATTAAGTCTTGAGCAGAGAGAAAAACCTCCAACTTTACAGCCAGTGTGGGGCATGCAGAAGACAGGATATATAAATATATATAAAAATATATTTACTGCCAGAGAAATGGGCCCCTGTCTCCCTCACCTCTCAGTGTTTCCATAAATGCAGCAGATCAGTCTCATTAATTATTTTTTTTCCCCTTTTAATGTTCCCAATGCTGTGATCTGAGGAGGGACTGATGGAACCCACACTCTGCAGTGGCTCAGGGACTGCTGCTTTCCTGGCACTGCGGAGTTTGTCAGAGTTGCCAGGGGTGTCAGGGGCTCTCCCCCTGGTGTGGCTGGAAGGGAAGGCTTTGGTCCCGACTCTGCAGAGAGCAGGAGGGCTGTTGAAGAACAGAGTTTTATGGAGTGGAGTTCACAAAATCAACACACTGCTATTCCTCCCAGGTTAGAAGTTGTTCTGGCGTTTCTGTCCTGCCTCCTCACAACAGCCCACACAGTGTTCAGGGTGGAAGGGCTGCCTTTGAGGCAGCTTTACAAAATCCCCTGTCCTCCAAGCCCTGCCATACCCGTGGGGCTGTGCTGGCACCTCCAGCCCTTGTGAGGCTGATAAATCAGGGGGGGTTTGTGTGTCCTGCTCTGATGCACAGCTGCTTTGCATGGACAGCTCAGTGACTGCCTGCAGTGAGAGCCCTCGGTCCCTGTGGGCAGGTTCCAGCTTTCACCTGAACTGTCTCTGCCTTCATCATCCAAAGCCCAAACACCTGAGGAAAGGTCAGCACTGGCTTGGAGCGAAAGGCAAACAGTAGAGAAAGTTCTAGAGCTCCTCAGCTTGGACAAATCAGCTGATTTTGCTTTGTGGGACCATCCCTGGGCAGGGACAGTGCAGGATCAGACTCTGGCAGTGCTTGGGCCAGCAGCTCTCAAGCAGGAGCCACAGAGGTGAGGAAACCCTGGCGCAGAGCAAAGGAACTGTTCCCTGCAGCTCACGTCCAGAGTTTTGGGACAGCCACTGTAAGTGTGAGACAGAGAGCTCTAACTGTGGTGGTGGGAATAGCAGGTACTTGGTGATTTGTTATCTTCTGTGGTAGGAGCTTTAACAAAAGCTTGTCATTGCCATGTGTGTGTTTTTGGGACTGCAGGGAAGCTCCTGGCCATTGCAGGGGGTGCAAGGGCTCCTGCAGCCTTCAGTGCAGCACCAGTCTCCTCCTGGGCCACCCAGAGCTGCTGAGCCAAGGCAGCCAAAACTCTCTTTAATCCTGACTGCCCCGGGCCCTTCAGCACCAGCCTTTGCTGAAATGAGGCAGTGACCATGAACTGGGGCTGTGTTGGTGATTTTTTGGCTGTTGAGGCTGCGTTGGTGATTTTTTGGCTGTTGAGGCTGCGTTGGTGATTTTTTGGCTGTTGAGGCTGCGTTGGTGATTTTTTGGCTGTTGGGGCTGCGTTGGTGATTTTTTGGCTGTTGGGGCTGCGTTGGTGATTTTTTGGCTGCTGAGGCTGTGTTGGTGATTTTTTTTGGCTGTTGAGGCTGTGTTTGCCCCTCAGTGCAGAGCAGGGTTCTCAGGTACCTGAGCCTCGTGGGAGCATTCCCTGATTGCAGTTAGTCACGAGGCTTGCAATGAGTTGTTCACAGCAGCTTCCTTGCAAAGCTTCCTGTGAATTATTTGATTTCTCGAGTGGTCACTCCCCAGCAGGGAGGGCTTGGGGCTGCCTTTCTCCACTCCTCAGGCCTTGATTTGTGGGGTTGGTTTGTTGGTTTTTCCTGAGCTTTTCGTTACAGAAATGAATATTCAATCGAGAAGAAAATGCTTTGTAATGTGGAATGTATTGTGATAAATATTCTGTTTAAACTCATTTGGAAGGGTTTTGGTTTTTTTCCTTTTAAATAACTTCAAGTAAAGCTGGACTGCAAAGGCTTCATTTGCAGCTGTTCAAATTAACTTTTTCTGGTGGAAATAATAGAGGTGGATGGTTAAAACTAATATTTTATGGGTTTTTTTGTAAGGGAATTTATAATGCACGTTAGTTGGCTGTAATTTAGGTTACCTGGGAAAGGGCTAATAAGGAACAGAGCCTGTGCCCCCAGCCCCCAAAGGCAATTTGTTATGTTAATAGATTGACATTTAAATATTTGGTGTGGAAGAGGAAAAAAAAAAAAAGAAGGAGAACATTTCCCAGGCTGCAGCACAAAGCAGGTTTGGAGTCATTCATTGTCTTTATGTAGAAGTCAATGAAACATTTACAGGAAAGCAGAGGTTTGTGTGACAAACCCTGCTCCTGTTGAAATACAGCTTCCCCTCAGTGTCAACACTGAGGAATATTCCACAGAGCTTTGCCCTGTGTGACAATTATTTTAATTATTCAAGTGGCAGATGAATTCCTGTCACATTTTCAGCACGAACACCATTACTCTGCAGCAGGTTCCTGGGTTCTTTAAACCTTGGGAGCCGCGCTGGCAGCACAGGTGAGCAGCACCTGTACAGGTGTTGGGACGAGGGCAGAGCTGCTGCAGGGCTGGGCAGAGCCCTGGGGACAGCGAGGGGACACGGGCAGAACCTTGGGGACAGCGAGGGGACACGGGCAGAGAGAGCCCTGGGGACAGCGAGGGGACACGGGCAGAGCCCTGGGGACAGCGAGGGGACACGGGCAGAGCCTGCCCTGGCCGCTCTGTGCTGGGGCAGAGCCACGCTGCTGATTGCTCCTTGAATTGCCTCTCCTGCTCCCATCTCAGGGCAGTTTGATTTGGGGAGTCTTTGTTTCAGTCACCCAAAGGGGCAGCACGTTGCACTGGACTCCTGCCCAGCAAACACCAGCTAATTATTAAGTCTGATTCTTTCCCTAATTACTTTTAATTAATTTTTTTACTGACTGCCACAATGGTTGCTTGTTTAGTCCTTTTCTCCCTTTTGTAGCTCTCCTCACTGGTATTAGCACTCTGGAGCTCCAGGCTGACATCCACAATGAAAATCACTTTTTATTATCATGTCTTTCTGATGAGTTTGGGTTCAGCCTGGCTGCCATCGTGTGTTTCAGCAGAGTCCAGGCTGTTAAACAGACTGGCAGGGGCTCTTTGCTCAGGGCCCGTGGGTGCTGGGGTGGGGGGCAGGGATCTGCAGACCCCTGGGCATGTGAAGGGTGTGATGCTGTGAGGGGCAGGAGCACAACCGAGTTCCTGCCAGCGAGGGCACGAGTGGCCAAGGGCTGCCCAGGCTGTGGCTCCTCCTTTCAGGTGTGTCTGCTCAGCTGCACCCTCAGGAGCTCTGCCCTGGAGCTGGATGAGCTCTGGTGCCTTCTTTGGGTTCACAAAGAGCCTGGGCACGGCAGCCAGTCCGGGCTGCTCAGAGCTCACAGCCACAGCTCCAGAGCTGCAGGGTGGCTTCATTCCTCATTCAGGAGTAAATTTAAACAACGCCCGTCCCCAAATCTTTGGTTTGGAGTGACCCACGCCAGTCTGGCAGTGGTTCCTTTCCTCCAGCACGGCTGGCTGACCAGCCTTTGAGACTGTTCCTTGAACCTCAGCGTTTTTGTGCCCTCAGTTTGCTCTTAGTGCTGCAAACTCTGCTTTGCATCCTCTGCTTTTCATCCCAGTCAAGCAGTGGTGGTGGAATGGCGTGTTTGGAATAATTCTGTGTTTTCTCAGCAGAACACTGAGCCACAGCCTTAACCTTCCCAGCAGTTCATGGCAGTTGCAGCTGAGTTATTTGATTAAAATATTATTTTTACCAGCTACTTGAAAGTGCTGCAGCAATCTGATTCAGCCTCATTGTCAGTGTGTGTTTGTTTAGGCTTTCAGACAAAATGAACTCACCATTCATTAGGCACTAATGCCAAGGGGACTGTTGTATTCCAGAATAATGGGGCGTAATCTGCAGCAAAACATTTTGCTCCTGTGGCTGCATCTAATACACAATGGAAATTATTTGGTGGCTCAGGGTGTTAATCTGCTTCCTCTGGGAATGGGACTTGGAGTTTTGTATCAGCCCAGAGTTACCCCAATCCATGGAGGAGCTCGGTGTGGCCAAGGCCAGGGATGGAGATTTTTGCTCTGGGGTTATCTGCTGAGTGTTGTCATAAAAACCCAACTTTTTCCTGCAACACCTGGATTTCTCTGAATTTGCTGTTGGCCTGAGAAACGCTGGGGATCTAAAGAGCTGGAACATTTCAATGCTCAGTTTTAAAGCAGTATTCAGAGTGCAGTGGCCAGTCTTAGGCCAGCAAGGTCTGACTTGTGAGGGGCAGTGTCCTCCCAAACCCAGGGCAGAGGGGAATTGCAGCAGCAACCAGGCCCTGGTGCCTCAGAACAAAGACACTCGAGGGCTCTTTGTAGCCTGGCATCTCTCTGGTATTCCCAAATCTCAGCTCAAGGTCTAAGCCATTAGAGTCCTTCCAACATGTCTTTGAAAGGCTTTTAAATTTTAATAATATCTGCTTTTTCTTGCATTTCTTGACAAGACAGTGCCACTTGACATAAGCTATTGAAAAGGTATTTTTTACCTCTTGTGTGTATGGATACTCAGCCACTCATAAACCTTATTGTAATTTAATTTTAACACTGCCATAGCAACATCTGACTCTCCTCATTTTAAGTAAAACTTCACTTATTTCTGAATACTGGGAAGAGCTGTTCTAACCCTGGCCTGTGTTGCAGGGAAAACTGAAAATAAACAAAGGGAAAAGCAGGGGAAGCATCAGCAGCACATCCTCATGATTGCATTTATATTAAGGGGATCTCTATTTTCCTCCCTCCCAACAGATGAAGCAACAAGGTTTTATTTCCAAGCAGTTTCTCTTGCTCAGTCCTTAATGGCTGGAAGTTAATGCCCTGAGGAATAATCTGACTTATTTTCTCTAATTTTCTAAAGCAGAGCTGCTGCACAAATCCTTCCCACCAGTACAGGCAGATTCCCCAGTCTTCCCCTGGAAATGGTGAGCTACAATTTGCTTTTAAAGCCTCCCCAACACACCCCAGGGTGCACCTGATCCTCCTGTTCAGGGGGATCCACCTGATCCTCCTCACTGGGGGCTGCTGCCCTTTCTCCAGAGGTGTCTGCAGTGCCCTGGGGCACTTTTGGCCTGACCAGAAGCAGCTGGGAGGAGGCAGACGAGCATTTCCAGGCACCACGAGGAGGGGAAATGGCACCAGTTTGATGTGACAGCTTCTGAAAGAGCATCACACAACTGCCAGCTCCATCTCCATCTTTTCCTGGGTTGGTTTTTCCCCCCTCTGCTGCCCACGATGGAATTTCTGCGTGCCCAGCACTGTTCCCTGTGCAGGCAGGCTGATGGATTGTGCACTCCTGTGTTGGTGTGGCAGTGGGGCAGGGGCTGTTTCCACCAGGGCATCACCGCAGGGAGCTGCAGGGAAGGGCACAGGGCAGCCCAGAGCTGGGCTGGGCTCTGGAGCTGCCCCCTGGCAGAACCCCAGCCTGGCAGGGAGGAGGGCAGGCTGTGACAGGACAGCCTGTGCCCCCTGAGCACTGCTGAGGATTTCTGGTGCAGGAGCAAATGTCTGGAGAGGGGGAGGGACAGCAAAGTTGTCTCATTTAGCTCCAGCACAGGAAGCACAGAAGGACGGAGGATGCAGCAGGAACAGGCACACGAAGCTCCAGGGACACCTGGGAGCATCTCCCAAGGCTGCAGGACAGGAGAGGTGATCAGAGACTGAGCACAAACCAGGCTGAGCTGCGGGCTCTGAGAAAGGCTCTCAGCCTGTGCAGAACAGAACCATTGCAGGGGTCATACCCACAGGAAAGAGAGAGAAGGGCTGGTAAAAGGTGCTGAATATCCAGAACGTGTAGCACTGGTGTTCTCCTGCTCACAAAATGGGTTTTACATTTGTCTCTTGCCTCTTGGCTGTGCTGCCATACAGAAGGTGCAGCCTGAGAAATCATCCAGGGCCAAGGCAGCCTGAGCTCAAACCAAATTGCAGAGTGTGAGGCAGCCTGGTGCTGGAAATCCTGGGCTGTGGGCCAGCCCTGCTCTGGGAGCTGGCTCAGCTGTGAATGCTTGGACAAGCAGGGATTTAGGCAATTTTTAAAAGTGATTTCAGGTGAATTCTCACTTACCTAAACCTATTTTTAAAAGCAAAAAAAAACCCCGAAAACCTGTGAAGCAGCTGGGAGCTGTAAGGGATGGCAAAGGCCACACTCAGGGATAGGAGCTTTTGATGTATTGCCCAAGGTAAATTAAAGCTTTGGTAACTCAGTTCACTTTGTAAAAGCCACTAAAATAACAGTGTGACTTTTCAATGGCAGGGATTAATTTTTGAAGCAGTAGAGGAGCATTCAGTTTCAATGAATGATGAAACTTGACTGAATCAGACAAATGAAATAAGTGACCTCTATCTGGCAAGGTTATATTTGTGGCTGGACTTCCTTCTTAAGCAGATTTGAAGTGCACAGAAATAGGAATTTCATGTAAGAAGCCCATTAAAATACCACAGAAGGGCGGCCAGCACTTGCTCTGGAGCAGGAAGGGTTAAAGGGTGCTCAGGGGGGTGAATGCTCTTTCAGGTCAGGTGTCCTCAATTCTGATTTCTCAGTAGCCAGATGCTCTCTGCTGGTCTAATTAAAATGTATTGTTTAATTTCCAACAAATGGTTTAAATGAGCTTAATGGCAATGCTCTAGGGGAAATGAATTTCTAGGGTCATTTTTTCAGGCACTGGACAAAACAAGTGCTGGCCTACATTTTTTGGAAAGGATGTGAGAATTCAAGTGCCTTCAATATTTGATACCTAAAAGAGATGTCACAGGAATGACATGGAATAATTCCTTGATGAAAATAGGCTTCATTTAGAGAGAGTGACATTGCAGATGATCATCCACCCCTTTTGAAAATGTAAACTGCTTCTTAAAAAATGTGGAGTGCTGGTTTTTACTGCAGTTGGCTCTTACATTGATGAGACTTTTCATTTTAATGAGCAGCTCCTTTGCTCTGAAATTCCCAGGGCAGTTAAGGAGGGAGGGTTTGGCTTGGTGTGTGTGAGGAACTGAGGGCAGGTCCAGGGCTGTGGGACCTGCTCTCACACCAGGTTTAAATGTCAAACATTAAAGGAACTGGGCAGACAGAGGAGGGTGGAAGTGAAATAAATTCTGGAGTGATGAAATTACTTTGGACAACTTAATGAAAAAAAAATGCTCAGATCCCACTGAGCCATTAAATGACTGAATTCCACATGGAAGCACCCATCTCCTCTGACAAGCCTTTGACAAAACTGTTTCTTTATTTTCATGGGGAGTGATTCCTGACCTAAAGATTAAAAAGACTGAGGGGAGCAAAAACCAGAGCGAGTTATGAGCCCCAGAGACAGGAGAAAATACCCTGAAAATGAAGCCTGAAGTGCTTGTGCATTTATTAAACCTAAAGGCAGCATTTGCAGATGTTTGGGTTGGTGAATACTCAGGCTAAGCTGATGGTCAGTGATTTGCAGAAGAGGCAGAAATACTATAAAATATCCAAAATACGTTTTATTGGTTTTCTTTCACAATGAAGTCCTGATATGATGATAGCAAACCTTCAAAGCAACTGCCAGGCTGGAGCTCTGGGCTTCTGTAAATGGAAACCCTGCTGGTCAGCACCCCCAAAAATGGGGAAACTCAGCCCAGCATGGGTGCTCTTAGGGCAGAGTGGTTAGGAGAGCATAGAAACCAACTCTGAAAATTGGGGGGTGTGCTTAAGGGTGATGCAAATGAAATCCTAATTGAGAGAGGTCCCACCCCACACGGCTGGGCTGTCCCAGCCCTGGGCTGATGCTGTCCCTGGACCCACTCGTGTACAGGTTTGCTTCCCATGGCTTCAGTGTTAACTGCCAAGTAAAATTCATCACCAGCACCTCTCCAGGTCCTGAAATACAGCAGTAGCCGTGGGGTTTTTCCCCTGCAAACAGAACAAGGGCTATTTTTGGAGCTGTATCTGCATCTCATCGAGGTGTGCTTTGCTTAAAACGCTGCTTGGGTAGGAGTGGGGCTTTGAAGGGGAAGAGAAATACTGTAATTAGGGCTGCAGGACAACAAAAGGATTCTTCTTACCTAGAAAATCATTGGAGTGAAGTGGCTGCAAAGATAATTATACCCAAAACTGCCTGCATGGGTCTCATATTTTCCTTACAAGGACTTACAAGACTCATTGAATATTTATAGGCCTGGAACAGAAGACTGGATGAAATTTAACACATAAATCCAGTCGCAGTTCATGAGGATGAAATCCCCTGCAGTTGTTGCCCCAACCTTTCAGCCTTCCCAGCCAGGTTTGCTGTGATGGATGGTCCCAGAGCTGCATGCCCTGATTGATGAGTGCTGCCTCCTCCGACAGCCTCACACAGGCCTGAGGGCTCAGCTCACCACAATTGGGGTTGTTTTCCCTTTTTTTCCCCTTCCTGCATCCCTTGCAGAGGGGCTGTTTGTGCTTCTGCCACGGTTAGCACATGCAAATGAGCATGCTGTTTCCCAGATGCAGATTTTGTATTTATAGATTAAATACAGCCTGAAAAATCATATGTTAATGACATTCTGAGGGTGTAGCAGAATTTCTCACTTGAGCATATTTTGTTTTGCTGGGAATAGCACAAATTCCAGATCTATATATTTATAGGTGAAGCTCAGTAATAAATGTAGCAGGCTGCAGAAAAAGCTTTCTAATCATTACTGCTACTAATCACTCACCATTAGCTCAGTGCTTAGGCTTCCAGCCCACGTTGTGTATTTGTTCATTTGCTTTTAAAAACCTCTTTTGCTCAGAAGACAACCAATACTATTGGAAGGGGAGGGGGAATGGCAAAGGATCAAAGCCAATCAAACAGAAACGAGCTGGCACAGGAGCCCTCGGAGAGGCTTTGAGGGGAACAGGACACCCTGAAGTTGGCTGAGCTGGTCAGAAAACTCCTTTTTTATTCCCTGTCAAGGTCCCCTGGCACGTATGTGATGCTGGAGATCCCATTGCAGGAGCTCCTCCCTCAGTGTCTGGTCTGCAGTGGCCAGAAGAGCCCCGGCAGGGCCAAGGGGAGCTCCCTGCTCCTCCTGGCACAGCAGGAAAACCCGGCTGGAGCCTCCAGCACAGCCTGCCCAGGGCTGGCTGGGGGCTCTGAAACAGAGCAGCAGCACAGCTGCACATCCACGGCCAAGGACACTCCAGGAATATTGAGGGCAAATGGAAATGTGCTCAGAAGGGAGAGCAGCAGCTCTGGGATTTGAACTCAGGCTGGTTTTACCCTTGGGGATTGTGTTACTGAAGGCAGCAGCCCCAGCACAAAACAAGGAGGGAAATTCGGGAGAAATCAATATACAACATTCAAACTGCTTTCTTGTTTACTGTACCAGAACCTTGCAAAACATCAGAAAGAGAGAGGGAAGCTTAAAATACACAGTGAACGTCATTATTACAAAGAAAAGTGACACAAGAGCCACTGAAGTCAACAGAAAACATTTCACAGGCTCTCCTTGGGGCAGGATGGAGACCATACAAAGCAAACACTTTCCTAATAACAAATAATTGGAAATATGGCCCTTTTTGGGTTTTTTTTTTCCTTTCTTTAGCTGCAAGTCCTTTGATGACCAAGTCCAGGCTCAAAGATCTGTCCCTAATCCCTGGGCTGACAGGGATGATTAGTGTGGACTTCAAGCAGAGATCAGGCTCACTTCAGGACAAGCCTGCTGCATTTTACTGAAAACACATCCTGAAAAGCCACAAAGAAGAACAAACAGTACCAAAACAGTGCATTGAAAATACCTCCATCCCTTTTTACAGGGCTCATAAATCTTGTACAAAATAAGTAAATCCCAGAGGTAGCAGAGGAACTGGCAAGCCAAGAGGTAGTTGAGGTAACACGNAGGGATCCCCTGCCCTCCCCTGGCCCCAGGGCTGTCTCCTCCTGCTCGGGGGGAGCTGGGCAGGCCTGGAGCCTGGATGCTGCTGTGTTTAAACAGAATAGCAATGCATGTCTGACTGGTTTTCTACAAAGAACCCGGGAGAAACCCAAACCTAATGAATTCCCACCATTAAAGTGCTTTACTGGCTCTCAGTGGAGCCCTGCCAGTCACTGGAGGCTCAGCACAAGATCCTGGTAGGTTTTCCTTTCCCCCTCCCAGGAATGATGTTTCCTCACGTAGTCTTTGGCCCTTGTTGTAATTTCCTTTTCCAAAATGGGGTCATTCATTAAACTCTTGGACAGCACAACAAACTCCTAAAAAAAAAGATGAAGAAAACAATCAGTAAAAACTTCTTTGAAGCAGTCCTAATGATACTGAAATGGCTGGTACCTGTCCAGCTGTACCTGTCCAGCTGTGAGCCCATTGATGAAGCTGTCCTCAGTCATTTTTCAAGGTCAAGTACCATACTTTATTTATAAACAATGATCAATCAATAATAATTGTATTATTTTACACAGCCCACCAACTAAGACATTAAAAATCAAAGACAATNGCAGCACAGCAGTGCTGGGCCATGGCAGCTGCTCTGGGGGCTGCAGGGCAGCCCTGTGCCCCTGCCCTGCCCTGCCCCAGCCCTGTGCCCCTGCCCTGCCCCAGCAGTGCCCCTGCTCCCTGTGCTCCTGCTGGCCCTCCTCCCTTCCTGCCCTGGGCTCTCTGGGGCCTGTGCCTGCACACAGGGGCAGTGCCAAGGCAGCACCAGGGCAGGGCATTCCCTGGGAGCCGAGTGTGTGCCAGGGATCCTCTGCCCTCCCCTGGCACCTCCTCCANAAAAAAAAAAGATGAAGAAAACAATCAGTAAAAACTTCTTTGAAGCAGTCCTAATGATACTGAAATGGCTGGTACCTGTCCAGCTGTACCTGTCCAGCTGTGAGCCCATTGATGAAGCTGTCCTCAGTCATTTTTCAAGGTCAAGTACCATACTTTATTTATAAACAATGATCAATCAATAATAATTGTATTATTTTACACAGCCCACCAACTCAGACATTAAAAATCAAAGACAATTTCAAGAGTGTTAAGACCAATGAGCAACACATTAAATGACACCAGAACTGTCTGCTGTGGTTTTCCAGTGGCTGAAGCCCAGGCTGGTTGTAAATGAACTGCCTGCTGTGCATGGAGGACAGCTGGCATCAGGTGTTTGAGCTCAGCTCACCTGAACTTTATCTCACTGCTGCTGGGACACCTTCAGGGAATTTTGTGGCAAGGCTGAGAAAGTCCCAACACAAACAGAGTGTAAAGGTAAGAGCAGGCCTGGGCAGGTACAGCTACAGCAGGGTTAGCCCAACAAACACCCAAAAAAGCCATATATTCCCTTTAACTTCACTGGGCAGAATACCAGAGCTCAAAGATCACAACTGCTCCTCTGCCTGCTCCTCTGCCCCTCTCATTTACTTCTAGGCAAGAGAAATGGTGAACTTCAAACACGTGAAAGGAGATTTGATGTGTGAACTAATCTATTCTGAGCAGCTGGTCTCATTTTCCATCAAGAGACAACTTCCAATGCTTCAGCTGGATTCCAAATGTGCCCAGATCTGTGCAAACCAGTGCCTGGGTTCAGCTCAGAAAGCAGCCAGCTCTCGAGGCAGTGGGAAATGAAGATCATGTATGACTGCCCAGTTGGTGGTGAAGATCAGTGCACAGGGACAGGGGACACAGAGGGTGGGACAAGGAGATGCTTTATTGCAATGATTATTTCCAGTGCCTGGCAGCTGTGGCAGGAAATAGCACAGGGCAGAGCAGAGCTGTAGCAACATCAGGTTAGGGAGACAACTACACCTGAAAATCCAAGTACCCAGAGCACCTAAATAGAAACTAGAATGTGCAGAGAGATAAAATCTCTGGCTGGCACAGGCTGAACGTGGCAGGGGCAGTGCAGTGAGGGCTGTGCAGGGTGCACAGTGAGCCTGGGGCACCGTGGGCATCACGGGATCATCACTGGGCTGTGCCTGCCAAGAGAGACCCGCAGGGAAATGAAACACAGCCACCCATCCCTGCTGTGCACAGGGCTCAGAGATTGTCCTGCACACACTGAGCAGGGAGCTCTTGCTCTCCACAGGCCAAAGCTGAGCCCTGCAGGAGCCACGAGCTGCCTGTGCTGGGATTTCAGCCCCTTCCCAGGAGGTTCCCTGACCCCACAGCCAACCCAGGCAAGGTGGGAAAGTCTCACCTGACCTCTGCTGGCCTCATCCAATTGCCTGGATAATCACAGTAATAAATACTGTTCACAATGAACTACAGCCCCAACTTGGATTTTCTGCTCCTGTGGAGGATTTTATTTAAAGTAATGTTTTAAAATAATTTATGTAAATTACCTAAGAGCAGAAGCAGCAATGTAACATTTCTTGACAGGTAGGCCTATTAGCATTCTTTTAAAATGTGGATATGGAGGACAAAAACTTGGAAACATGTAAATGATAGAAGAAATGAGATCCTTATTCACAGTTACAATACTTAAGGCTGAGGATAATTTCAGGAGAAAATACCAAACTGAGTCCAAAGCATAAAATTGGAGAAAATGCAGGAGAGAGAAAAAGCAAATGGAAAAATACCAGGAGCTGGAGAGTAAGGACTTCTCAGCTTTACCCCTACTTCTTCTCCTAATCCAGTGTGACCACCCACAAGTCACTTGCAATCCCAGGGAAGCCAATGGGAAGATTCACTGTGACTTATCTGGGCTTTGCCTCGTACCCTTGGAGCAGCTGCCTTCGCTTGTTTTCAGGTTGGGATGCTCAGCTGTAGATAGCAGTGACTTCATTTTCCAGGTGTCTCCCCTAACTCCAAGTGACTTGCATTTCAGTTGTGGTTTTGTGCTAAGTCTGGCCTTGCAGCATGCAGACAATCAGTGCACAGGGCTCTTTCAGAAGAGCTTTCATTTTCAGAAGCTCTTTCATTTCATTTTGCTGTTCCAGAAGCCTGTGATATATGAAGTAATTACAGGGAGGTGCCACCTCCCCAGAAGCTGTTCTGCTGCATTTGTGCAAGTGACAATTGCACCAATATTTATGCACTCCCATGTTTTGTAGTAGATGGGAAGTAAGCCTCAGTTTTGGTGGAAGAGGGGTCAAATTCACAAACTGCCTTTCACTAATAAAACCCCAGGGTAGGACTGGGAGCAGCCCAAATGGAGGAGTGATCTATCAGCTGGCCTCCAGATTTCTAACAGACCTTTGTTCCCACACACGAGCGCTGTGATGAACTTACAGGTGGCAGCAGAACACAGTGACAAAGCTGAGGCTCAGCAGTCAGTCACAACCCAGAAAAATGGGAGAAAATCATCTCCTGTATGTCCAGAAGCACTCTCACATCTGCCCTTTTCATGGGGAGTACTCCACCACAAACACTGGCATTTTTCAGCAGCAACGTCCATAATAGAGTTTTCTGCTGCTAAATTGACCAATCATCCTTAAAGAAAATGTCAACTCCTCTGTATAGTACCCCAAATAAATCCTGTATAATATTTTGCAGAGACACAGAAACACAGGTATCCAGGAGATAAAGCTGGAAAATGAGAGCACTGAGTAAAAAAGAATGAATAATTCCTCAATTACCACGAGAGCTGCACTGGTGCCGCAGCTCAGGCATAATGAAAATAAGATGCATGGTTAATATATTATTTATATAATGAAAGGAAGTCTGCAATTAAACCATTTCATAGCAGCTTCAGCAGACAGAACGTGATTCTAAAACACAGCCATGACCCCAGGGGAGGCAGAGGGGCCAGGTGAGCCCAGCTGGCCCTGTGTGCTCCCCCAGGTGCAGGGCTGAGCACTGACACCTTCAGTTTGACCTTTCCCATTTCCCAGGCTCTGCACTGCACTGGGGTGTGACCCTGAGCTCCCCAGAAAGTGCCAGCGAGCTCCTCACAGCTCAGGCACACACAACAATCCTTTGGCAGCCCCAGAACCAAGGACACCCTCAGGCCCCAAAAGTGCAAACAGCAGAACTGAGGAGAGAATCTGGGAGGGTGGGACTGCATCACCTGGGGCTGGGATGGGACAGTGAACCCCAAGGTGGGAATGAACCCAAACTTAGAAAAGGGTGAGAGCTCCTGACTTGGGCCCATCCTGGGTGGAGCCCTGGCCGGGCTCTTGCACTGCCCGAGGTGAATCCTGTGAAGGCCTTTTAATAAATCCCTGCTTTGTTCCTTTAACTCTGTCCAGCCTCTGCTCCAGGGAGCCTCTCCAGGCATCACCACAAACTCAGCCTTGCTCTGCTCAGTGGCAGGGGCAGAGCTCTGGACCCCTGGGCTGTTCCCAGCCCCTGTCTGGCAGAGGAGAGCTCTGAAGTCACAGCAGTGCTGCTGCTCCAGCTGGGCTGGGTGTCCCTGCCACCCCTCCAAACACTCACAGGGGCTGCCCAGGTCAGCTCCCTCAGCCTCTGTCCCTCTCTTACTGCCTTTGAAGTTTATTTACCTCCTCCTCTTATTTAGGTCCTTCCGTGTGCTTTTACAGACAGGAACAGGGAATTTTGAAACTCAGCCTGCTGAATAACTCTTTGTGTCTTCCATTTGAACTGTTTTGCATTATTTATTGCCCCATTCTTATCTCTTACTTTTTTTACTTCAGGTCCCATTAACTCAGTGTCAAATATTCCATAAACTTGCAAATTCAAGCAGCAGCAAGATCAACCCATGATTTCAAAGTAATGTGCACAGTAATGTGCACAAATGATGGAGTGTCAGGAACAAAACGTTCCAGGGCTTTCACTTCCAGATTAACTCTTTCCATCTGAGTGCTGGCTCCAGGGACTGGCAAGGCTTTTGCTATTTCCAGCCAAATGCAAATGGTTAAGGATGGCTACAATTAAACAGAACATTTCCTGCTTTCCTGGAAGCACAAAAGCTCACTTCCAGCAAGAGTGAAAGAGGAAAGCCAAGAGCACTCACGATTTAAAACAATTCTCATTGCATAATGGTCAATTAATATCCCTCTAATGTGGCTTTCCAAAGGCAGCAGGCACAACTGCTCGTGTGCAAGGTGCTACAAAGCTCTCCCTGCTCAGATCAGAAACAACTGTAAACCAGCAATGCTTTCTACTGCTGAGCTGTGATCCAGCCTCTCTCTTCACACCAGACAGGATCCACCACACTCAGCAAGGAAAATTCCCTTTCTACTCCACCACACTCAGCAAGGAAAATTCCCTTTCTACTCCACCAAACTTTTCTCATCCTTGGTGGTCCAGATGCTTCCAGCCAGGGACAGACTTTCCCAAGCACCTTGACACAGTTCTAATCTTTTTGTAGATTAAAGACATTTTCCTCACTGAAAAGATACTTAAGATGTCAAAGTAATCAAAGCAAAGAAAAACCCCAAACATTTCTTACCAGCCCATGTTTTCCAGCCCCAATTCACTCAGACCAGATCTTCGAGATCACATTCAAAGTGCCATGGGCACTGTCCCTTCTCCCAACAATTAAAATGGCTTCTAAATTAATTGCATTTCTTTGATCTAATGTGACTCTCAACCTCTGTGCAGTGGCTTAAAACTGGTATTTGATGTGGTTTGGGGAGATAAGGGACACGAGTGAATAGTTACTTTATCTTCAAACCCCTGAGTGCTGATGTTGGGCATTCGGAGCTCCTCTGCATGAAGGAAGTTTTTCAACAACTCTGCAGTGGGATTAGGGCATTCCCTGGAAACCAGGGTTTTCCTGACCCATTTGCAGACTCTGATAGTTCATCCATCATGTGACAGCAATAAAAGATAAAAGGGCTTTCAGTGACCGAGCTCCAGTTGCTGTTTTGCAGAGGGAGGGGGATGTTCCCCTCCCTTCCCAGGGCTGCTGCACAACTTTGCTGATTCCAGAACAAATACTTCACCTGCCAGTCCCCACCTCAAAGAGATTCTGAGACAGAACAACAGCAGGAAGGGCTCAACAAGCCACAGTAGCATGGGGGGCTCAGATCTCTGGTGTAGCACAGTGCAGAGAAGGGAGCCCAGGCAAGAAGGGATTCACAGAAACTAAAATTACAGTGGTCTGGACATATTTACAGCCTGTGACTCCTGTTCTGCTCTAAAGAGAGTCCTTCAGTCCTCAGCCATTAGTCCAGAGTCCCTGAGCTCACTGGGAGCACTCCTGTGCTCCAAGCTGCCCTCTCCCCTGGGAAAATTCCCTTTTAATTGATCTCCCAAATTGAAATCCCAAATAAACACGTGGAATGGGGGCTGATGCTTGGAGGCCATGGAAGAGGCTCCTGGCAGGGATGTGTGGTGATAACTGGGTCTGGTATCCATCATGTGTTTGAATTCCAAGCCAAATGCAGCCACATTGCAGAGGGAAACAACAGAATGCACCAGAAACACAGAGAGCTCTCAGCCCCTAATGAACAGGATTGTATGTCCTGGAAGTCTGGGAGGAGCTGGAAGCCTTTTTTCAGGGAATACACGAACAGAAATTATCAAAGAAATATTCTGGGGTTTTTTTCTGGAAAAACTGAATATTCCAGAAACAAACAAACAGAACCATGAGTTGGAAGAGTTTTTCTATTAAAAACTCCTTCAAAACCCACCAAGAGGATTCACCCTCCACTTAACAGGATGCATTCACACACAGTCCACAAAGTAAATAAATAAGGTGAATCTCTACTTTGCAGAATTTTCAAATGCTGTATTCCAGTACATTTTTTTAATCTTGAGTTGGATAAAACTCGGAGGGAATCTTTTTCTGAGAGTCATTTTCCACAGCATGCATGAATATGTATCAGCAAAGCCCTAATGCAGGGAAGCATGCTGAAGTGAAAATTTCCAGCATTTAAATATAGGCAGTGTTCCCTCTCTCCCCACTCATATTTAACTTCACTGAGACTTCATCCTAACACTTCACTTAATTTTATCATTAATTTCTCTGACTGAGCAAGATCTTGCATCTAAAAATACTTTCCATTAACACTGACTGCTAGAAATTACAGAAAATGTGTCATCCATTCTCTTCTGGTGAGCTCCAGCTAGTCTGACAGGAGTTGTTCCTTGCAGGGGAATGTGACACACACAGAGCATCTCCTGCAGGGCCTGGCTGTGGAAATGTGAAGCCCCAGTGCAACCAGTGGCTGTGAGCAGCTGGAGCAAACATTCAGCAAGGCTGACACCTAGTCTGAGCTCCCTGAACTGCAGAGAGGGCCGGGCCCAGACAGACACCAGCCTGTGACACAGAGGGAACCCAGAGTCCTGGGGGTTTCTTACCTGGGGAGTTGAAAATAGCAGTCCTGTTTCCTTGTGTTTAATTATTGCTGCATTCCCAGGAATGTTCCTTGCCAGCACTGGAATATCTAAATCCATTGCCTGGAGGATTAGAAAGAAAGGAAACAACAGTTTGTAAGGATTTGTGTATTTTGAGGTGATAACAATGACAATTTTAACAAGAAAAGTAGAAACAACAACCCAAACTCAAACTTCTTCCCCCCCTCTCCAGTTTTTGAAGTGATAAATACCATTTCCAGAGAGCACTGGAAGCCACTTCCCAAAATGCAGCTTCAGCTCTGGGGGTGAAACCCTGGGCACTCAGCTCTGCTACTCAGGCAGGGCCTGGTCTGAAGCTTTAACTGCTGCTGATGAATTGGGAAGTCTGGGGATGCACTGACTGTAAAACCAGAAATGTTCCTGCTGTGCAATATCACAGTGTCAAATGAAGAAATTCACTGCCCCAACCCTTCAACCTGTTTCATCCTGATTCCCTATCACTCCAGAGCCAATGCATTTTTAATTGCTGTCATTACAGTCCTTCATGAGGAGCAATTTTGCTTCAATCCACATAGCAAGGAAACAAAATTCCAAGGAGAAAACCACAATTTTTTACAGTTTGGACAAAACTGAAGAGACAAATACCCAGGCTGATAAGGTACAGGAAGGGACTGCTGGGACTTAGCAACATATTTGAAAAACTTCAAATACCCAAGAAAAGCACAGTTTAAATGACCACTGCAGGTGCATTTGTCTGACCATGGCATTTCTACAGCCCTGGCACAAACAGCTGCTTTGCTAAAATTAACAACCCTTAATGATGGAACCTGTTCTACACTTTGTATCAGGAACTACCAGATAATCTGGGGTCATTCAGACAGATTAACAAAGTCAACACCAACCAGAAGAAATTAGAAATATAAACACTACAGACTAGACTTTTGCATTTGTCTAAGTTATTGAGACATAGCTTTTTTGAAAAGAAGTTTTTTAAAAGTCACTTTGGTGAAAGAAAATGCAGCCTTTGGTCACCCACAACCCACAGTGAAGGAATCAACCCACACTGTCACCTGCCCTGAGCTCACTGCTAAACAAATCTGTTTTCCAGGGGAAGAGCTCCAAAGGCATCTGGGGCCTGATGCCACCAGTACAGATCCCCCAGAAAGGAGAGCTCAGGGCCCCTGTGCCTGGGAAGCTGCAGCTCCAGAGCTGCTCTTGGCTCCAGTAACCCCAGTACAGCCCCAGCACTGGGGCCAGTGAAGCAGCAGCTCCTCCAGGAGCCACAGAATTCTGCTTCAGCTCCCCCTGCACCCTCAGCCCCTGAGCTCAGGCTGTGGCCTCATCCCACAGCTTCAGGGAATAAGGATTGGGATATTCTACCTGAACTGCTGAACGGGACAGGCACAGCTGGGTGCTGGCAGGGCAGTGTGGCAGCCTCTCTGTCACCTGCCCTGGCTGCACTTCTCCTTTTAAAACCCCCAAATGGGGAAGTGTTTCAGGTGTGGCTCCTTCCCAGGCAGGGAAGTGGCCCTGGAAGGGAAGGAGCAGCTGGCCAGTGACCACAGGGCAGGAGTGTGAGTGGCCTGGGGCACTTCTGTGCTGCACTGCAGGGCAACCCCAGCTAAAAATGGTTTCAGAATTGATTCCTTCACTTCTGTTTTTCAAAGCTACTGAGCTGATGAGTGATAGAAGTCGAGCACCAAGTTTATATTTAATTTTCTGTAATTTCCAGACTCTAAAGGGAAAGAGATTTGTTCTGTCTCAGACTTGGAGGGCAGGAACTGCTACACAAGAAAATCTTCAGGTCCCCAAATGCACAGGTACCAATGAATTATAGTTACTGAAAGGCAGAACAGATGGCCAAATACTTTAGATGCAGCCTTTATACCACTGGCCTTAAACAAATGGATTGGGCTGTAAATAATTACTGCACGAAGTGGCTTCAAATTTAATTTAGATACTTAGACTATTTTCAAGCAGTAAAAAGAATCATTTGCATTGCTGAAAATACGTATAATTTACTGACCTGGGTTCCAGGAATAATAGCACAAAACAACATTTTAGCCCATTGGCCATCTGTTTTGTGCCATTATTTTGACTGCAGATGAGTTTTGCTGCTCCTGCAGGAGGAGGCAGGGTGTAAATGGAGGCTGTGGGAGCGTTACCACCAAACATCCCTGCCCAGCAATACAGGGCTGAGGCTTTATTTACCACTCTGTCTTCTGGATTGCCCCTCATTTTCTTCCTTCTAGCCTATGCATCTTCTTGTTGGCTCTTCAGTTTTACTGCTTTACAACATCCCTTCATCTTTGTTTGTTTTTAATTTTTATCATTTGTTATGGCTTTTATTCCAAACTGCTGGGCCTGTGCTTCTCATGTTGGCCAAGACTGGACTGGGGCTCATAGCCCAGGAGTCTGTCCAACTTCCTTCTCTACAGTTTTTTAAAATTGGCTTCTTTTTGGGAGAAACATAAGAGTGTAAGGATTTTTCCAATCAGAATATTCCCAAGAGCACAGAAAAAGGGCTCCAGTGAAAGGTGCTGGAGCCCAACCCTTGCCAGCAGGAACAGAGGGAGCACAGAAACCTTTCCAGCAGTGCTGCCTTTCTTTCCCTCCACCACGTGCCCAGGAACGTGCAGAACCCCGAGCTCTCAGAGCAAGAGATGCATTTTTCATGTTTGCTAGAATGTTTTGTTTGCTCTTCTTCAAATGCCAAATCAGACAGATCAGTTACAGTCACGTCCCAGAGATCTCAGAAGCAGCTGACAGAGGAATTCCTGATGGCTCCTGGCCCTTCCATACCTTCAGGCAGGTTGAGCTAGATGGGATTATATATTTATCTCATTTATCTATTATATATTTATCTCACTCTAAAATACTGTTTACAGATTTATGGCCCTGGTAAATGTTGAACTTTGAGGACAATGGGAGTTGCATTTCCAAACTCAAGCCTGTTTTCTCCAGCCTAGGACCAGAAGATTTTTATGCAGAGTTTTCTGCCTTATAATTTCCCAAGGTTATTTCAGCAGAGGCCCTTGCTGCTGCAGGAAGGGATTTCACAGGACTGGGCCGTGACTGGGAGAGGGGAGTTTGGAGCAGGCTGTGTTATCAGCATGTCTCAGATCCCAGAGTCCAGGGGAGCAGCAGACAAACACAGAACCCCAAACCCTCTGGAATTCCCAGCAGTTGTCCTGGCAGCCCTGAGCTTGCCCAGCACTGGGCACAGGCCGGGCTCCCAGGCCCTGCTGTTGCCCTCAGAGCCCCCCTGCTCTGCTTTGCTCCCATCCCTCACTCCCTGACACCCAGGGGAAATCATTGGATTGAAGGTTGATTTTAGTTGTGTGAGCAGCCCTGAGGGGAACATGGAGATGGTGAGGAGGAGGTGACAGAAACTCCCCTGGGGTAGGGCCTGGCTGGCAGTGAGGGGAAGGGGCCCTGGGGATGGAAACCCCCTGGGCTGCCTCACCATCCTCTGCCCTTCCCACTGCTTACAACACTCACTCAGTTCTCACTCAGGAGGACTTTCAGATGAGTGGAAATGCTGGAAATGCAGCTCAGTAGAAACAGAGCTGGGGGGTTCATTAACACAAATAATTTCTGTGATCTTCTGAGGTCGTGATGATCCAGCATTCAGCACCCACCAAAAAAGGGGAACAAAGAACTTCCACTTCAAGTACACTTGGCATTTTTCTGAGAAAGCACTTCATACTAAGCAGTGCCCTACTTTGACAGGTATGAAATAAAACTGGTCATTAATTTTCAATACTGATGGCAAAAGGATTAACTGAGCGTGTCATTCATTCATTAATCATTTCAGAATAAAATAACCAAATACAGCTCTTAGATTGCTTTTTGAAAGGATGTAAAAATAAATGAAAGTCCATTCTAGCAACAGTGTAAGGAAGTGGGTGTTGAATCAAGCCTAGTGACAACCCCAGTAAATCAGAATGATTTCTACATCTCAGGTCTGTACTGTTAATTTAGCAGGATTGATAATATCACATTCTATCCTTTAAAAATAAATAGAGGAAGCATAAAAAGCTCAGTTCAAGGGAAGAAAACCTTAATTGCTAACACTTGCAAGAAGAAGTATTTTAGTTTTGTCTCCCCTAGCTTTGAAATACGGACACCAAACACTGCCAGGCATTCCCAGTGATGGAAGGCAGTTTCAGATTGAGGGTAAGCTCTCAGAATCACCCCCAGGAAGCTGGAATTACCTCCAGGATGGCAGCAGACATGCCCTCGGAGATGGAGCTGTTCAGCACAGCAAAGCTCCTCCTGACAGCCGCGTGCAGCTCCTCCTGAGGCAGCTCCTGCAGCAGGTGAACCCCGGGGGCCCTGCGAGCCAAACACACCGAGGGGACACCCTGAGCCAGCAGAAAGACAGGAAAGGCCCAAGGGAAGGGATGGGATTCTTGCCTGGGAGGGGGAGGCACTGGGACAGGCTGCCCAGAGCCACCCTGGATGTTCCATCCCTGCCTGGCCACGTGCAGGTTGGATGGGGCTTGGAGCTGCCCATGGCTGGCAGGGTGGGGCTGGGGGATCCTTCAGCCAACCCACAGCCCTCTGCCATCCTATGGACAATAACCCTAACTCAGAGTGAGTCAGGTGGGATTTAACACAAATCTGGTTATTCCAAAGCTTGAAATGTTTGCAGTGCCAGGTCTGAGAGTGTCCTGTGCCAAATAATCCTGGAGGATGTGTCAGTCAGAGCTGTGCATGGACATTCACTGGTACACACGTGATTTCAGAAGGGGCACCCAACTGCCTTCACTCAGCAGACAGAAGGTTTAACATTAACTTCTTACCTTTTAACTTTCTCCTTAACTTCTCTGGTAAAGAGTGGATCAACCTGGAAGGGAGCACACACAGAGGTCAGGGGCACTGACCACTTCAGCACTGCAGCTCATGTTTGAAATACCCAGAGAAAGAAAGTTTCACCCATTTCTTATCGAAAATATTTTAAATGCTGAGCTTTAAAATCACACCACACATCTGTCACTTGGTTGTCTCAAAGGCCTGGTGGGCAGCTCCTGTCTGGGTGAGGGGCAGGGCACTGATGTCCTTTATCACTGAGTTAAAATGTGCCCCAGGGAGCTCAGGAAGCAGCCTGGAGGTAACCTGAGACACTCACAGAGATGCTGTGCTCTGGCAGAAAGAGTTATTGGAAATATAACAAAGAAACACAAAATTCTAACCCCCAGTAAAACACAAACACAAAATTCAAACCCCCAGTTAATAACAAACACAAAATTCTAACCCCCAGTAAAACACAAACACAAAATTCAAACCC
>VYXF01003834.1:25705-36307 GCA_013397295.1 Polioptila caerulea | reverse complement strand
AGAACTGCCTCCTGTGGGAAGGACCCCATGACACAACATGGGGTGACACAACCCCCCTCTCCCTAAGCAAACCAAAGAAAGATTTTTTAAAAGTGACAAACTGACTAAAATCCCCATGTTTTCTCTCTCTGTGTTGTCGGTGGGAAGGAAAGAAATGCGGGGGGAGGAGGGAAGGTATTCTAAAGATTTGTTTTAGCTCTCATTATCCTCTTTTAGTTCTGTTAATAAATTTCTCTTTATACCTTTTAAGTTTTGAGACTGTTTTGCCCTTAGGGTGTTTTTTCCTAATCCTTATCTCACCCCATGAACCTTCTGGTTTTTCTTTCCCCCTCCTCTGCTCAACTGTAGCAGAGGAGAATGAGTGAATGGTTTTTCGTGGGTGCCTGGCTTCTAGCCAGTGTCAAATCCCGACAGTTTTCTGAATAAAATTATATTTAATTTTTCTAAGTTATAAAAAGATGTTGGTTTTCCCAGTAAAAGGATAATTTTAATAAGTGTTAAACAGAAAATGACAGTCCCCCTTCCCCAAAAGAGCAAGCAAGGAAGACAAATAAACAAAAAACTTATTATGCATGCCATAGCTAGTATTGAATCTGTAAGAAGTGCCATTATTATAAGGTGCCAAGGACTACTGGTAAATCACATAGCTATGTTAAAATCCATAGGGAGCTGGAAAACTGGACCAACAGCAGTCTGATGCAGAGCAAGAAGGGAAAATGCAAAGTCCTGCCCATGGAGAGGAAAAAATTCACACAATCTGCAGCTGGACAGCAGCCCTGCACAGAAGGACTTGGGGGTCCTGGTGAACAGCCCGCTGACCATAAGCCTGCAAGCCCTCAGGCTCAAGGACAACAGTTGCCAGCAGGCTGAAGACAGAACACCTCCACACCGAGTTTGTCTGGTGACCAACATCCCAGAGAGCTGTGTGGCCCTTCAGAAGAACTTCACTAGGCTGGAGAGCTGGGCAGAGAAGAACTGTCTGAAATTCCACAGAGGCTAGTGCAGGGTTCTGCACCTGGGGAAGAATGACACCAGGCACCAGCACAGGCTGGGGGTGAGAAGGTTCTCCTACTGGAGAACAGCTCTTTGGAGAAGGATGTGAGGTCCTGGTGGACAACAAGCTGTCCATGAAGGACCAGAAAGAATCTTGAGTGACTGGAGCATCTTTTGTACAAGAAGAGTAGGAGAGAGCTGTGACTGTTTAGCCCAGAGAGGCGAAGTCTCCGGAAGATGTTACCTATATATTTAAATAGCTATAAACAAAGCTTAAACAAAGGGAATGAAGAAGAGGGAGACTGACTCCTCTTGGTGGTGCCCGGTGAGAGGATAAGAGGTAATGAGCACACATGTATGTAAGAACACACATTTTTGCTCTGATTGTGGTTGAGCATTTGAAGAGGCTGTCCAGAGAGGCTCTGGAGTCTCCAGCCTTGCAGACAGTCACAGACAAACTGGGCACTTGTGCAGCTGAAAATGAGGTAGTGGACAACAACGTGAGGTAGTGAGCTAGACTTCTCCACTTGCTCCTGCCAATGTCAGCTGCTGTAGCTTCATGAGTTTGGTATTCTGTGAGGTGGATCACAGTGGATCACTCTTTTTTCCTGATTTCTTCCCTAGAAATGCAGAAACATCAATTAGATAGAGGAAGGTGTTGCATAGTGTAATTTTTATGCCAGCTTAAGTTAATTTTATATTACCATACATACAAGTGTTGAGAGGTTACTGGCTTCTTTTAAGTAATTTGTAGACCCTACAATATGTTAGTAGGAATGTACACACACCATCCTTTGGACTGGTTATTGTACAAAGCTCCGCCTTTCACACTTCACCACTGGAAGATACTTATCAGATCACAGTATTTAGAAACAAAACATTGTTTCAGCTATTCAGTAGCTGCTTCTACAGAGCTAAACGTTACAGAATGTGGTACATGACAGCCTTTCTCCAAATATTTAACCTGTTCATGTTATATCTGTATAAAGCAATGATGCCTTTGACCTTTAGAATACCCATTTAAGCATTCAAACTCTTTCTGTCAGTGTATAGATTTATTTAAAAAAAACCCAACAAAATGAAAACAAAACCCCAAAAATGCCTAAACTCTTCATAAATATGGACCAAAATTGTAGCAGATACCATTGTCTCCAAATGGCTTACTGTTTACTTTACTGGGGGGAAAAAACTGCCAGGAAATAAAGAGTTCATGCTAGTGTAGAATGAGGTCACTTGGATAATTACTGAGAGTTACTTAATAGTTACTGCCAAATGTGATTGGTTTATATTTGATCACTTACATACATGATTATTCAGAAAAAAGAATTCATGGCCTTCAACTTTTCTATAAACTGAATGTGAGTCTTTCTCTTACCTCTCAATTTCACAGCATGCTGTGCCATATGACCCCCCACCTTTCACATCCTACTGGTCTCTTGCTGACATCTCTTTTAACCCTGTTTAGTATTTTCAGAGTAATAAGCACTTTTGATTCCCATTGTCCACTCATTCATACTCCATTTTGTATTATCTTAAGATGATATTTAACAGAAGGGGCAGCAAAATTCCTAAAATAATGAGATTTAATTTAGATCCTGTGTATCTCCACCAATGTAGCCCATTCACTCTATCTGATTTAGGCAGTTCTTTGTTCGACTAATTTGTTGTTCCCTCTGCAGCCCAGTCCTTTACCCAAATACCTCATCTTTTAAAACTTTCTCCTGATAATCATGCTAATCAAGTTAAACCAAGCCAGTAATTGTTTCTCTAGTTTAACTGTTGAAATACCCTCCTGCTCCACAGGCATTTTTGTCAGTCTTCTTAGAAGGTGGAATTTTTATCTGATCTGGATAAAATATTTTAAGCTCCTAGAATAATATAAATTTGAGAAAACTGTAGAAGAGTCCACTTTAAACCAAAGAAGAGAGCTAAAAGGAAAGACATAAACACTTGAAACACAACAAGAACATAACCAATTACCCATAAGTTTCTTTTGCCTACCTCCACTCATAATAAAAGCTTGCCCAAACCTTGACCCATCACAAGAATTCTTGTTCGTTTTATTTGAAGAATAGCGTTGTGTAAATTGTTCTCTTCAACCAGCTTATAAAACCCTGTAATTCCGATATGGAAGAAACATACAATATAAAAATACAGCATTCTTTTCAAATTGCTCCTAACTGCCTTTTTTTTTTTTTTTTCCCCTAAAAAGAGATGATAACAACAAAGCTTATGCAAAATGAAATTCAGGAAACACGCTTCTTTGAAGCGTACTGTGATTTTCATCTTACAGTACTAGCAGAAGCTACAGCTAATGCTACTTTTCTATTTCTATTCTAAACAGTTCCCTTTCCAGTCCCTTTGTTCTGTAAGCTCTCATTGCTTTCTTTATTCTGACGGAGTGGAAGGATGACAAGATCCTACATGAATTTGAGAGGAAGGATGAAGATTTTTGCACTGTAGGATCATGAAAAATGTTTAAATATGAGAATTACACAGAAAGTCAGAGGACCAAACTTACATGTGTAACTAGATGCATAAAACTGTGAACTAGCTTACTGATGTTATCTTTTCAAGGCCCACAGTTGTGCTTCAGAAGAAGAGCAAAGTCAGTCCTATACATCTTCTGTCCAGTTTAAGGACCTTGCCCACTGTCACTGAAGTTCTTTCAATCACTGTTATAAAGCCATAGTCTCTACTGAATTCTGCTAATATTTGCCAGCAAAGCAATGGATGACAAGGGAACACCAAAATATACAGGACTGCACTAAGCTGTCCCATGTAGCCATTTTATATCTTGACTCCCTCAGTGACACATACAAGGTGCTGTAGGATGAAAATGCAAGGACTCCTTAATGAAAGATAACAATAATCCCTGTTCCTAAAGTGTCTCTTTCCAATAGTGTTATCCAAGTCGGCTGAGGTGAAGAAGGACTTGAGCTCATAAGCTTGATGTTAAGCTTTCCTTCCAAAGTGTGCATTTGGATACATATGAGCCATTTGTGATGAGAATAAAGTTGTTTCAAAATGGGGCTTGAAACAAAATTTCCCATTGATTACCAGTTAAGTTCATACGGTATACCCTACTGGGTTTCACTCTGATGCCATTCTCCTCAGTGTTTTAATTATCAGCTTGAATCGTATAACCAGCAAAAGTTCTACCCAATCCAAGAGTAAGGGGAATGTATATACCAGCCATCTGACTTCAGGAGCCAGGATCCCAAAAGAAGAGCTAGTGACGGCAGCAGGCACTATTATGGATTCCAAAAATAGTGAAGGAAGAGTTAAATATACAAATAAATGGGGAAGTATCAGTTAGTCAACAGAAAGACAGAAAAGGATTCTGAGTTATATTGGATAAAAAATAAGTTTATGTATGTCAGGGAGATGCAGCTTGGCATTGGTACATATGTAAAGTACATTGCTTTATCTGAAGGCAATTACTCTCTTCCAGTCCATTTCTAGGTTATGTTAACTGGAGAAGTCAGTACTTGTCCAGGGAGATTGCAGAGCCCAAGGAAGATGAAGAAAAACTGTAAAACCCAGAGAGGCTCAGAAAATGTGACATCTAAGAGAAAGCTGGAAAAAGATTAGTTAATTTCACTCCAAAAAAGAGGTATAGAGTATTTGCTAATGTCTTCCTAATACTCCAGTTGAAGCTGACTAAACTTGATTCCCTCCACCTCACTAGGAACTGTCATCAGCAGTCAAATGTAGTATGGAAAAGACGGCTGACACCTCCAATACCAAAATTAGTGGGACCTTATATGTCCTTCCAATACACATAGGTTCCTGTTGTAGGCTAGAGGATTCTGGGATGAGGATCTGCACCGGTAGAGACTGGGTTGCCACTTAAAGGATGCACACTTTCAGGAGTTCCTTGTAACGATGTGTTTAAAGGCATCATTTCACCCAAGATATGAGATTTTTGTCTCCTCATTCAGAAAAATTCAACCCTTCCTTACCTGCTGCACATGGCCTCCTGTCCTGCTACATCTCTCACAGAAGTGTAAATAAACTGAGCAGCGTCAGTCTGAGACACTCAGGCTCTCTGAGCATTTAAAACAAAGGTGTAAAAAAGGAACACCCTATGCTGCTGAATCAGCAAACTCCATGTAGTGATCCTGATTGGAAGACCATTGTACAGCGAAGAACAAATGATCTGTGTAATAGGCAGCGTGAATGGACAAAGGCCAGGGCTGTGCCGTGCTCTGCTCTGCTGTGTGACATACACAGCTTGGCCTTCAGACTGTCTTGGGCTGTGTGCATCTATTGACCACAGGATAAACATACCTGGCTGACTGTAGCAGAGAAACCTATAGACAGGTCCTGTTTTATATTGGTGATTACACCACTGGCATTCCCTTGTCTCTATCTAGCAGCAAAGCAACAAGTTCATGTAGGGACCCCATTTTCTTGAACAATGAAAATGTTGAATAAGATCATTTTCCTTGTAAGACAAACAAAAAATGAATTAATGTCCCATAGATGAATACATACGGCATGCGACACCCATTCTACACTGCTCTATATGAGATTACCAGCACCAGAAGTCAGTTTGTCCATACTTTAATTTCTTTTTAAATAGTATTATCTCAAAGAACCCAATTTTAAGCAGAGTCTGAACAATTTTCGTACAAGATTTGTAAAAAAACACACCATTTGTAAAAACACACCTCCTGGTGCTAAGTCCTCTCATTCCTTTATTTGTTTTTTCCACTCCAAATCCTGAAATGAACTATCATTACTAAGACTCCTCAGAGATATAGGATATGATGTTGTAGGGTATGTAATGATGTTTTCATGCATCTTCAGGGAAACTGTAGAGTCCACGTTTAAAAGGGTTTGGATGCCAGAAGAATATTGCTTAATCAATTGCACCATAAGAAATCACCATTTTGCACTTTTCTACTCAAAGAATTTTTGCCTTGTACTAAAAAAGTAGAAAAATGTTTCTGTTTATAAAGAAAAAGTTGTCTTGCTCAGTTTTTTTTTACAATGCCAGATAACGTTTGATTAGTTAATTCCAGTAATAAAACTTCTCAAAGTAAAAATTTGTCCAGTATAAGTGAAATCTACATATCCTTACAAATCCACTGATACGAGTACAACAGTCATGGAGCAAAGAATGGATTCTATGGAGATGCTATGGAGATGACCAGTTTGTGTCAGGTTAGGGTAAGAAGCAGGAGTCACAACTTTCTTCATGTGCAGAAAAAAAAAAGAAAAAAAAGAAAAAAAACCTGGAAGCCTTATTGTGTAGGAAGCAATGTCTTGTGGTTGTGATCAGAGGAGGAATGGGGCAGTGCTTCCAATTTCAAAGAACAGCATTACCACACCGACTGCCAGGGTCCACTCACAGACGAAAATGAATGAATTGGACAAAGATATGGCACCTCTGCAGCTGAAGTCAAAACCACAGTAACATAATTATTTATTGGGAAAACAAATGGAAATTCTCTGTCTTAATTATTGTGTGAAGGACACACAACAGTGTATCTGCCTGAAAGATTTGAAATGGTCTAATAATTCCCACACCAGTTTTATCTGTTGTCTCTTCATAAACCGCTACCTCCTCTATGGATCTCATTTCCAGAAGATCTTTTAGTTTCTTTTTATGACAGAGATTAATGCAGCTTCCGAAGTTCATTGAGAGAAATTATCAACTGATAGTTACACATAGAGGCACCAGTCCATAATTCTCCAGGATCAAAGGGCTTCTTCACATTTCTTTCAAAGGATTTTGTGTCTGCTCTGATCTGTAAGAAAAATGTGAAGTACACTTAAGGATGAAATTAATGCATTGTGTAAATACACTCAAATTTTGTGCAACTTCCATGATTATGTTTCTACCAGTCAGCATGCATTTTAATGCATTATTCCTGCACCTGGTGCCTGAATAACAACTAAATTGCACACTACCAGCAGAGCTTATTTACTTTATTGAGTTATAGATGCATAAGCAAGAGAGGGATCTAAAATGTTTGTGCTTCATGTAATTCAGATTTTTACTTCGGAACTCACTGTTCTTCCTACCTTTATTTCTCCCAGTAAAATAGTCCAAGCACATGCTAAGCATCTGCAAGAACTCTCACTCCTTTCCTAACACTTGATTTGTGTCATTAAATGTGGGCACATCATGGCACAAGCTTGGCTGAAGAGGAATAAAATCCCAAAATAGCAAATTGTGTGCTGTACTTCAGGTCAGCTGAGCAATTGCAAGACAACTATTTCTCTTATCATATGGACAACACAGGAGTTGCAACAGTGTTCACAGTGGGATTCTGGTCCTTATAAATTAATTAATTATCTGCAAATCACAGTGAACCACAGTGTTTACTCCAACTGGCCCAGCATGGACAAGGAGAAAAGGACAGGCATTTCGAGGCATTATCTAAGAGAAAAATAGGAGTTCTGCGATATCACTGAGCATCTGTGTGAAATGTTACCATTTGTTTTCCTCTGCAAGTATGGCAGTCTGCCCAGCTGTCAAACCAGGATGTCACACTCAGCTCTGCAGGGTCTTCAAAACTACAGCTGCACAGAAGAAAATGTCTTAGTCACAGAAGGAGACAAGCAGGCTCCATTACTAAGCTGTTACAGGATCAGCTGTTGAAAGGAATTGCAAGTGCTGGAATAATCATTTCCTTACATATTTGGCAAAAGATATTTTCACAGAACCACATCAAAGGAGCAAGAACAAACATCTTATGTTTTGTTGCTGAGAAACACATCTGCAAGACCGAGCTGGAGGGTTTTTTCTGCACAGACTGAAACTTCCAAAGTAAACTCTAAGTCCTATATAGTACATTTCATGGAAATCCAAAATTCGGCCAGCATGATAGAGGTAACTGGAGAAAACTTTGCAAAATAGAATAAAGAATGAGTGCTTTCTTCTCAGTGGAGAAAGCTTTCTCCTTGGGGGCTGAAGGGAGAATACAAAACCAGCCAAAATGGCCCACAAAGCATGGGAGCATCCTGGAAGTTGGTGTAAGAGCTGCTCATGTTAGTAGGACGTGATCAAGACAGCACTTAATTAACTTGAGCCTACAGTTTTTTACATTTGCTGGTCTTCAATTACTGCTAGGTATTGTCTAAGCAGCATTTCCTATCATGTTTCTTTGGTATGGAAAATAATTTAATTTGTTAAAATACAAGTAGTTATTTCTCTAAGTTCTACAAAAGCTTTGTCAGTACAAACCATTCAGGTTTTTTTCTTTGATCTCAAGGTCTGAGCTTGTCTTTAGGCTCTAGCCCTGAAGCAGTATAATGAGATGAAGAATCAGCTTCCACTAACAAAGAGCTAACTAACTGTGTTTCTACAGGTACAGAAAGAAAGACCTAAAGCTTTGTGTTCTAACATTTATAGTAACTTAGTTTTGGCATCTAAAATAGTTTGGATGCATAGGGTTCACTTTAAAAGAAATATTTTGAAATGATGTATAATTTCTGGTTTTGACTCTGTGATTTTTTTTCTGATCAGAGATTTGAAAAGTTTAAGATGTTAAGTTCTCAAGCTTTGTGTGTGCTGGAGACCTCTAAAAGCCTGTTATTTAAATGAAAAAAGGAAATAATTTCATAACTTCAGAAACTAGTGTTTTATGACAAGAAATCTGATGAAATGGGAAGTGCCAGTCATTCTGAATTATTTCATATATCTTCAGGAGCAGATCTCTACCCCTAACACCATCCTTGCAAAAATCACACACCTGTATTGGAGAGCTAATAATCTTTGGGAGAACCATGGGGAGCAGGTTATACAGAATTTGCATAATGTATAAACAACATAGCTCAGAAGATGCAGTTGACAATTCACTGCACAAAATCTGTCTTATTCCTGCTGAGACAATGCTAAAGAGATTGCAACTACCTGCTATATCTGAGTAATAATGCTTGAGACTCAAATCAGGTTTTATGCAGAGGATCAGATTTGTTTGACAGTTTTACACCCTCAGGCATGATTGAATTAATATTAGGAGGTGAAATAATAGTTGTTTTTTATTTCCTAGTGACTAACTCCACTTAGGTGATGAAAGGCATTACTATAACTTAGTGCTACATCATCTGGTCTCCTTCATTTTCTATCAAAAATATCCGGTGTAATAAAGAGGTTTGTGGTTACTGTAAAGGCCCTACTCTCTAGTGCAAATTGATTTTCCAAGTGTATTTCTGGGGTTTTCTGGATTTTGGCACACAGCTTAATGTCAGTGGATTGACCACAACTCAGTGACTGGAAACAAAGAAAAAGTTTGAAGCAATTATGGTGTATGCTGTACACTTCTAGCCACAGGGCCTCAGCATGTCCCATTTCACTGTCAAAAGACCAGACAACTGCTTCAGTTTCATCAGCAGGGTACAATGCCCTCCTCCCCAGCCCCAAAATAAAAGCAAGCATCAGCATCTCCACCACATATAAAAACATAGTGAAAAATAATCTATAATAATTTGTAATTTACAGGCAATTCATGGTTTTTTCTAAGCCTTTATGGTGTGTATGAGATACGACCTGCAGACAGAACGAAGCCATAAAATTTAAATTGCCATATCAGTACCATTAAACTTGAGTCTATTTTTCTGTTGGTATTATAAGAGCATGAAGTGGGGAAGTGTCTCTGATAAGACTCCAAGGAGATACACAGTCAGAAATAACCCCTTCCCTGAAATATCTGCACCTCAAAAAGGTGACACAGGATAGGTTTTACTGATACGAGGCATGAGTTTAGCAGAAGAGGAGATTTCAGGATTTATGTTGTCTTACTGATGTAACAATGTCTGATGTATTATGATATTCTGTAGCTTGAATGATTGTGTTCTTATTTCATGATAGATTCAACTGAATAAAAAAAATCTCCCACAAGATAACAAAGTAACATTTCAAACCTCAAAGCCAAGAACTATAGAGGCTCTGTCTCCTGAGCTTTGTAGAACAGATGACTCAAATACACAATTTTGACAGAGCAAAAAGAAAAGCTTACTTGACATCCTAGCCTTCACCCTCTGCCAGTGGGATAAGACTTATTCCAGTAAGACTTGGAAAATGAGAACAAACAGGAGAGTAGAGTGCTTGCAGCCTACCAGACTTCCCTATGCTACTAGCAATAGATGAAAGACCAGTAAATTCACGCATCAGGACATATCTAAACTACTGAATTTACTGCAATAATTGGGACATTGCTTCACTAATGCTTGAAATTCCTAGAAGTGGGAAAAAATAATTTCATTATATATGCAATGTAAGCCACACAGAGGGTTAAAGTAATATGCAATTCATTTAATATCCTGATGTATTGGGAATTTTATGAATTTTATAAATCAGAGATGGGATTTCTGAGTTGATTTACATGGTGGAATTTATTTTTCTTTTTATCTTCTATGTAGACAGGGAGAGTGAGTTCAGCTCACATCTCTATCTCGTGGTTCAGAAGGTCACAAGACCTCTAGCTATAAGATTTTTGAAAGATTTATTAACCAATAAAATACTGCTACCAAGAATGTTTATGTTTTTAACCTAATAGTTAGTTACTTTGTTTTATAGGTTTTGCTGCAGTGCAGAATTTCTTAACCAATCATTTAATAGCACACAAACTTAAAATACTACACTTTAAAACT
>VYXF01003834.1:341-24792 GCA_013397295.1 Polioptila caerulea | reverse complement strand
CTCAGTGACTGGAAACAAAGAAAAAGTTTGAAGCAATTATGGTGTATGCTGTACACTTCTAGCCACAGGGCCTCAGCATGTCCCATTTCACTGTCAAAAGACCAGACAACTGCTTCAGTTTCATCAGCAGGGTACAATGCCCTCCTCCCCAGCCCCAAAATAAAAGCAAGCATCAGCATCTCCACCACATATAAAAACATAGTGAAAAATAATCTATAATAATTTGTAATTTACAGGCAATTCATGGTTTTTTCTAAGCCTTTATGGTGTGTATGAGATACGACCTGCAGACAGAACGAAGCCATAAAATTTAAATTGCCATATCAGTACCATTAAACTTGAGTCTATTTTTCTGTTGGTATTATATGAGCATGAAGTGGGGAAGTGTCTCTGATAAGACTCCAAGGAGATACACAGTCAGAAATAACCCCTTCCCTGAAATATCTGCACCTCAAAAAGGTGACACAGGATAGGTTTTACTGATACGAGGCATGAGTTTAGCAGAAGAGGAGATTTCAGGATTTATGTTGTCTTACTGATGTAACAATGTCTGATGTATTATGATATTCTGTAGCTTGAATGATTGTGTTCTTATTTCATGATAGATTCAACTGAATAAAAAAAATCTCCCACAAGATAACAAAGTAACATTTCAAACCTCAAAGCCAAGAACTATAGAGGCTCTGTCTCCTGAGCTTTGTAGAACAGATGACTCAAATACACAATTTTGACAGAGCAAAAAGAAAAGCTTACTTGACATCCTAGCCTTCACCCTCTGCCAGTGGGATAAGACTTATTCCAGTAAGACTTGGAAAATGAGAACAAACAGGAGAGTAGAGTGCTTGCAGCCTACCAGACTTCCCTATGCTACTAGCAATAGATGAAAGACCAGTAAATTCACGCATCAGGACATATCTAAACTACTGAATTTACTGCAATAATTGGGACATTGCTTCACTAATGCTTGAAATTCCTAGAAGTGGGAAAAAATAATTTCATTATATATGCAATGTAAGCCACACAGAGGGTTAAAGTAATATGCAATTCATTTAATATCCTGATGTATTGGGAATTTTATGAATTTTATAAATCAGAGATGGGATTTCTGAGTTGATTTACATGGTGGAATTTATTTTTCTTTTTATCTTCTATGTAGACAGGGAGAGTGAGTTCAGCTCACATCTCTATCTCGTGGTTCAGAAGGTCACAAGACCTCTAGCTATAAGATTTTTGAAAGATTTATTAACCAATAAAATACTGCTACCAAGAATGTTTATGTTTTTAACCTAATAGTTAGTTACTTTGTTTTATAGGTTTTGCTGCAGTGCAGAATTTCTTAACCAATCATTTAATAGCACACAAACTTAAAATACTACACTTTAAAACTTATTATTACTACTTTTATATCTTAAATTTTAAGCTCCAAATTTACCAGTACTTAGCTTAAAATGTTTCTACTTAAACTACAAATCTACATTTTTGCTTTTAGTATCTAAATTTGGAAGCCTTTCCTAGAGTCTCAGATTAAACCCCGTATTAAATTCTATGCTTTAGCTCGCAGGCCTAATGTTCTGAGAGCTCTCTGCGTTTTGGATTCCAGCACTTTTGGACACAGAAGAATATTATCTTCATGGGACTTAATCTGAAATTTAATGGCAGTATCTTCTCCAGTGGAGCCTGCAGCATACTCTGATCTTTGGTGCTTGGGGTAGCTACATTCCTTATTGANTAGTATCTAAATTTGGAAGCCTTTCCTAGAGTCTCAGATTAAACCCCGTATTAAATTCTATGCTTTAGCTCGCAGGCCTAATGTTCTGAGAGCTCTCTGCGTTTTGGATTCCAGCACTTTTGGACACAGAAGAATATTATCTTCATGGGACTTAATCTGAAATTTAATGGCAGTATCTTCTCCAGTGGAGCCTGCAGCATACTCTGATCTTTGGTGCTTGGGGTAGCTACATTCCTTATTGATTTATTTTCATTTATTTATTATTCTTCAGGGAATGAAGAGTTCATCTTAATGAATAGCTCTTTTGCAGCTCCTGAACTGCATAGAAAGGCTGAGCACAGCCTGGATAAGGGCTGGATATGTAGGAACACACAAGAAAAGGATTTTGAGAGAATACAGACTTCTGCTGCTAAGCCTGTTTCTGGGTACACTCCAGCTTGCTGCTGCTGTCATGTTAACATGCACATCATATGACATTGACCAGATAGCTTCACTTAGGCTGCCAGTCAATTTTCAGACGTGAGCTGTAAAGTGAGTCATATAAGGCTTTCCTGCTTGACAGCAATAAAAAATGATCCTAAGAATGAAGAGCTGTTATCCTTAGCTCAGCCACATTCTCATGAAAGCTCTTCCAACCCTAACCTCTCTCACAACATCTTTCTCTCTCCCTTAAAAGCCATGTTCTGACTCAGTGGCCAGCAACAGTGAAGTCAGCTTTGTCTCCGTTGCTGCTGTAGAATTGTTCCTTGGCTGTACATCGATCATCCAGGCCTGATAGCTCAGCCTGCTACTTATCAAGGACAAGATAGGTCTCTTGCAGTGGTACAGACTTTTCTGCCTTACTTGGGGACAAGGTCTCTTGCAGTGGTACTTACTTTTCTGCCTTGTAGCTGGTTAGAAACAAGCTTAGAAGAACAATAGCCTGAGAGACCTTCAAACAAAGAAGTTGCCAGTCAGCAGGAATATACATTTCTGTTACAGAAGGCAATTCAAATTGCTCCATCAGATGAATCACAATGACCCCTCTCACTGCCTGGAGGGCTTTTTGTTCTCCACATTTTCTGTCAAAGAAGTCCAGGGAAACCAGTTTCAGAGGCTTTCTTGATATCAGGAGCTATCACACTGGCAACTTCCCTCTTATCTGAAAGGCCAGATATGCAGTGAAAGGAGAAAATCGTATAGCTTTGACATGATTTATTATTGACAAATCCATTTCTATCTTTGCAATATGCTTTTGAGCGCTTCTGGATGTAATTATTAGTAATGTGTCTAAGAATCTTTCCCCAGGTTCAAGTTGTCCCTATGGTCCCATTTTCCCTTTTTAGAAAGAAGTAAGATGCCTGAACCTCCTGGGCTCCTGGGAATTCCTTCAGTCTTTGTGACTCATTAAATATTGTATTTTGGCCTCATGTGTCCCTAGTAATAAAATCTAGTAGCAAAGAATTGGATCTCAAGAGGTGCTTAAGGGATCTTGCAGCTCTGAGTGGCCTCTCCCCCAGTTCAATTAGTGATAACTGGCTGTCTGGTATTCCAGGTAATTTTCAGTTCTCCGTGATTTAAAAAAATAATTGCAGAGCCATCAGATAGGGCAGAACTAGCAGTAGTGATGTGAATGAATCCCTTTGAGGTTATTCAGGCAGCCAGCTGTCCCAACTTCCTTGCAGGCAGCTCTTTCTGAGGCAGCTCAGTCAGTAGGAACCTATCACTCAACGACTTGTGCTGTAAGTCAGTTCCTCAAGATTCACAGCATAATTGAGTGTGCAGATTGATTCCAAGCCCTAGGATAAACTAAAGAAAGAAAGAACACCTGTGACTTGAAATACTGAAGCAGCATATGTTTAATACGTATCTCTGTGATTTCTTTTTCTTTTCAAGCTGTGACAGAATTTCCTTCTCTGTTCTGTTAATGCAACAGACTTCAAAGAGCTCTAAGCCTCTCAGAGAGTCTGTTTTTGTCTTTAGACTTTGATTCCTTTCCTACAGATTACCAGGACTGAAAGACCATATATGTCAGGACAGTGACCACCGCAAAATATCATGATTTATTCATTATCCAGCCATGATGTTCAAAGTCACATCTAAATCAGTGAAACAAGACAAGCCACAAAACAAAAATTATATAAGTGTTTTAATTACATTTACATAATATATGCAAGATATCCAATAAATGGATAATGTATTTATACCTATTATATTTATCTATTTTATTGTCTGTTAAAACCTGTACCTGACTTCAGTGCTGTGCATGAAGTGTCAGATAGCCTTCCTCTTTGGATCTGCACAAGGGATCTAACAAGCTGCCAGGCCCTCAGCACAGATAAAGTTCACAGTATTGTGGGCAATTGTCCCATGGTTGGATAACCAGACTTCATTTAAGGCATTAAATTATATACATGAGGTACAGGTGCTGCCACATCTTTTAAGAAGTTGCTGAAATGTTCAAGTGTTCTGTGCCTTGAAAACTGGAACCTGAGTTATAATCTGAAAACAGTCTAGCTGTATTTTTCAGGCACTGGTTCCTTCTGGCAGAAGCCGAGTCATGCAAACCTGAGGGTACCATGGGTTAAATTTCCTGGTTCCTGACCTTTTCACTGATTTAGCTGGAAGGAAGAAATAGGTTTCTTCACACTTAATTGAACTTTTTCTGTCCTCCCTTTTTCATGTAGGTTTACCATTTCCAGCAACTGTTAGAGTAGTGGGATTGCAGTTTTAACCATAGCCTGGAAGACAGTGCTGGATACCACTCCTGGTAGAAAGATAGTCTTCCTCCAAAGGGGACAAGTCATGTCCCCTATGACTGAGGAGAAGATGAACTTGGAGTGATAACCTCCATCTCATTCTTTTGGTTTGGGGATTTTTTTCACATTAAAGATGTTTGAAAGATATGTTTGTTTTCCTTTAATTATATCAAATTTCTGTGGAAGTTTCTATACAAGGAATATTTTAAAAATTTGAGCTCTCCAACTTCAAAAAAAAAGGTAAAATCTTGATTTGATATGTGTGTCATGTCTCAATGACACAGAACCGTGTATTATTTTCAGTGGTCTCAATATTATTTCAAACTTCATCACCACAGAAACACATTCTCTTTTTTGTAAACCCAGAACCAAAAGTATGTTGCCAAATCTTTAAATCAAAAAACAATCTCAGAATATACACAAATGACAAAATATATTCTGGAATTCCTGTCATAGTACATTAGAAATTCTTACTTGTGCTTTTGGACAGTATATCAGGACATGGAGAGATATTCACTTGCATACAGGTCCAGCTCCAAGGAGTAGAGGAGGGATGGATGGATGGATGGATGGATGGATGGATGGATGGATGGATGGATGGATGGATGGATAGATGGATGGATGGATGGATGGATGGATGGATGGATGGATGGATGGATGGACGGATGGATGGATGGATAGATGGATGGATGAAGGAATTATTTTGTTAGCTATTGACTAATAGGATGAGATGATGTAGGTGAGACCATGAAAAATGCCTGCAAACGTTAAGAAAGAGATAAAGTAACAAACGAAAATTTCTTTTTAATTTATGAATCTAAACCTGGATACAAGTGTTTTATTCATATTATTCATATTATTCAAGGCTGGGATCAGGACATTTCCAGAATTACATTGAAAACAAAAACATGTATCACTGAATATTAAGAATTGTGTTTTCTCTGTGCCCCATACAATCTCACCAATAAAAGATGTAAACTTTAAAACTGACACTCATAAAACACTTGGGGTTGTCATGGAAATATGATGACTAAAGTTTTGAAACATGGGTCAAAGGCTGTTCAGCAAACTTCAGCCTTCTCCAGGAAAATATAGGACAGAGGAGTCTGATCTAGGGGCACTAAGACAATAAAACACAAAGTATTAACTCAATCTGATATTTGCAAAGAGATTAATTTGGGGTGTAACAACAAGTACAAACAGGAGACAATCTTGTCTCAAGCATCATTGGGGAAATAATGTTACTCATACTTTTCTTTATTTAATCAAATACAAAGGCTCAAGAGTACTCAGTATCTTGAGCTAGAAAATTATTCTTCCTGGAATAAATAAAGTCTATATGGATTTTTATTTTCCTTTCCTAGCCCCTTGTGTGAAGAAAATATAGGCCAATTTTCTTCAAATCTTTTGGTTGCACAACCCTATTAAAAACCAGGTTTTGAGCACACAATCTCAATATTGGAGTATATGTTTTTTTATTTAGCAGTTATATAAGTGTATTACTGTGATGAAATGCTAGGTACATGTTAAAACACTGACATAAACAAATGGATAAAAGCAAAATAAATATTGAAAATAATCACAGTATTTTGATTTTTGTTTAATTTTATTTTATTTATAAATGATACAGAAAATATTTTCTTCATGTAAAGCAATGGATTGTTTTGTGCAACCCTTGCAGAGTGTCCCCACTCAGTGTTTCCTCACTTTAGAGACCATGTGCCTACATGATGTCATTGTAGACAAAGATGAAGAAAAGTGACAGAAAGGTGAGTCCCAAATACCTACAGAGGGAGGGAGGACAGATCTTGGATTTAGGCCATGAAAATCGAAACACTTGTCAGGATTTTAAGGTAAAAGCAACATTGTCCTTAAAATTAAACCTGCAGATTCATTAAGTGCCTTTAAAATGTAGAATATGGGTGGTCTTTCCCTTTGCTATCTAGTTCATGCTTGCTGCTTTGTGTGGTATACTAAGGTGTACATTAAGATTTGCTTTCAAATAGTCTCATCAGCCATGGAAGCTACATTCAAGGTTTTTTGAAAAGAAAATAAAATCCCAGGGTCCTACTCCCCCTGTTCCTAGGTTAGCTGTTGGCTGTGCCCCTTAAAATCTTGCCTTCCCCTTCCATCTCACTCATAAGTAGTGTACTTGGACTTAACAGTTTATGAGCATCAAAGGCAGGACATCCAGCTCCTGAAGCAGATGGGAAGGAAGGTAACAGTGCATGAGCCTGCAGGATTTCTTCTCTTGCCATATGTTCTAATTATCCTTGGTGCTATATACAAACATGAAAAAACTGGCTCCCTGACCAATACCTGAAAAGCTATTGCTTTTCAGCAATACAGATGGATCATATTGAAAATATGTTAACTTTTTACAGTATCATTCAAAGAATTGTAGACTTCAAGCTAAACAGGGAGTTCTTCCATAGGTACAAAATTTTTCATGAATTTAATAATCAAGTTGGGAGGTTATCAACTAGCCGTCATGTTAATTTCAAAGTCAGAATGGTAACTGCATAATGTGTGGGATAGGCAGGAAAGCAGCCTGAATTTCACGCAGTAAATCCATCTGATAACCTCTTAAAGGCCTGCTGATGGTACAGCTAGTGCTGCAGTTTCTGCTGCCTCAGTTTCCCTGCCATGGCACGTGTTTCCTAGATGGATGTTACCTTGAGAATAAGTCATTTGGAAGCAATATGTGCTCTGGATTTTGGCATCACCGTAACACAAGATCCTGCTCACACCTAGGTAAAATGCTTCCCTCTTTATCTGCAAAGCTGCTGGGCCCTGAACAGCGAACAGTAGAGAGATTACACCACAATTGCATATTTCAAAACTCATTCACCATGAACCTACAGCATAGATAGTACCTTCAGCACATTTCTTTGGTTTCTATTAGGTGACTATTAAGACAGTGCCAATGTCTGTGCCAAAACAGAAAAAATGAAGCTGGTTTCCAGTCCTTCAATGTTTTTTTACTCCTCACAAAGGTAATGATGAAATAATTTTTCTGCTTCACTCTTAATTCCTCCTTGAGGACCAGAATCAATTCCCAATCTCAGCTCCCATCTTCATTCTCTTTTAGCCAACTCCAGAAATGTATGAATATTAAATGCAAAACTAATTGAAAGCAAATGGAATTGAGGTTGATTGAGTAATCCAACAATATACTGATAGAACTCTGCTGTAGGACCTAAAGGAAACTTAATGAAACAAAAGTAATCTTTATTGTTAGTATTTCCCAAGAGGATCATTTCTTGGTGAATACTGCCATTCCTCTGTACAAAATATTTATCAAAAATCTGCTTACACATTCTCAGGAAAATTAATCTTGGGTCTCTCTTGAGATTGTAAATGCTACAACATTGAAAGCTAGAGCAAAGCAGGCTTTATGTCCTGGAGGGCCACTTCTCATTGAATGCTGTGGACTTATTTATGTTCAGGTTCCTCAGCTGGTCCCAAAGCTGAACTTCATTCTCTCAGTTCATGCCTTGAGGTTCAGGGGCTTTAGAAATGTTGGAAGACAGTTTAACATTTAAAATTGAAGCTAAAATAATTGCTGAGTAACTCATCTTCTTCACATTGATTGCCACTAGCTCTCCTGTCGTATTTATTGAGAGGGCACATTTTCGTTAATCTTCCTTTTCTATCCAACATACTTGTAGAAGTCCTTAGTATTCTCCTCAACAACTGGAGCTCCAACTGTGCAACAGCTTTTCTGTTCCCTTGTCCATACATCTAGAAGTGTCTATACTCTTCCCAGGATGAGTATCTGTCCTTTGCATTTCTGTCTTTAGTTGGGAGGTCAAACAGAGCTATGCTGGCCTCCTGCCACCCTTTCCTGGTTACCTACCAGGAAACAAGACCTTTTTTACTCTGAGTAGAATGTCCTTAAGGAGCTGACAGCAATTTTTACCTCCTCCATCCCCTGAGGGCAATTTCCCAGGCTCTTAGTGCCCTAGTTCCTCAAACAATTTTTGCTTGCCTAAACATGAGGATTCTTCATCTGGCCCATACCCCTCAAGATGTAAATTCAATCAAAGAATGATCACTTCAGGCCAGGCTGACACCAATTTTGGCATCTGTAATTACTTCATCTATGTTGGTAAATAACAGGTCTGGTAATACTTCTCCTCTGGATGGGCTGTCTGTCACCTAGATTAATAAATTATCCTCAACAAATTCCAGGAGTCTCCTGGCCTGCTTACAGCTTGCTGTGCTGCTTTCCCAGCAGATGTCAGAGTGGTTGAAGCCCTCCATCTGGGTCAGAGCTTGGAGAGTGAATCCTCTGTAGCTGAAGTAAAAAACACTTCATTAACCTCCTCTAGATCTGGTGGCCTGTAGTAAACATCAGCCATGAGGTTTCCATTGTTGGCTTGACCCCAGTTTTGCCTGTAAGATTTTGCCCATTTTACCTGTTCCTTGCTGTTTTTCCATGGCAGCTCTCTAGTTCATCCATTGTTCACACAGAGGGTAACATCATCCCCACTGCCACTCGCTCTTCCTTCCTTGCCTGTCCCTTCTGAACAGCTTATAGCCTGTTAGAGCCACTGATGCAGTGCTCCAGCCATGCAATTCATCCCTCCACATCTCAGTGACAGTGACTGGACCACAGGGTTCAGCTGCACAGTGGTTTCCAGCTGTTGCCCTTACCCATGCCTTGGGCATCACTGCATGGGCACTTCACCTGGTTTATAGATTGTTTCACCTCTACGTGAAACAATCCCCAATGCCTTTGAGACATTTCACAAATGTTTCTTTGTAGGTTTCTAATACATTAGTGGCTCCTAGTTTTTCTTTATTGCTCAAAATCTCCTTCCCCACTAAATCTAATTTAATGCTCCCCACATGAGTCTGGACAGTTCGTTTATGAACAACCTTCTACCCCACTTTGTCAGGTGAATCTCACAAGCACATAACAGACCCAGCTTCCAAAAGCAGATCCACCATTGTGGAAGATGAAGCCTTGAGTATGGCGTCAGCCATGCAGTGACGCATTCATCTTTCAATTTGATTCCTCTTTTCTGAACTCCTACATCTGCCTGGGAGGACAAAGAACATGACCTGTGCTCCCAGGGACTTGGTATTGGGATGAAGGATACATAGTCTATTCTGTGTGTTCAAATTTGCCTTGCCACAGACCCTACGCAGAGTAGTATTGAAGCAGATGGTAATTTGTAGGGTTCAGTAGGCTCAGCAGCCTCTCAGTGGCATTGTGAATGCAATCTGTTGATAGGCAGTGAACTTCTCTAGAGATAAATCTGGTTGGGAAATAGGTTCTTTGGTGCCTCACAACAAGGAATCTCCAATTATGTCTTTTTCTGTAGCTACTGTTGCTCACACAAGTGATAGAATTGAATGGTTGGAGTTTGCTGGATCCTGCCCATTATTACTGTGACTTTCATTCTGCATCCCCAGAGGACAGTATCTGTTGTGTAGAGACACTTCAGGGGAAGGTTTTCAATGCAGGAAAAATTGTGCAATCTTCTTTATCTCATGAGTTACTAGAGCCGGAAAGTTTGGGGTTAGATTCCCTTGTACCTCCTCAAGGCAGGGCTGTTGGTCAGTCTTGGACAGCACACAATACAGTTATTGACCTCCCCAGGTCCTCTACTGCCTGTTGAACTCCTCCTGTAACACAGCAAATTGTCTGAAGATTTCTTCCTTCCAGCTGGGTCCACTTGTAGCTATGACATCCACTGGTAGGATGGATGCAAGAGGGATTTTCAGGTACTGGAGCAACAACAGCTATTCTGAGCAGGTACCTCAGTTTCTGGCAGATCTTTTTGAGTGGAGACATCAACACAGGTGTAATGTTTCTCCTTGGGTTTCAGCCTCAGCCTTGCAGTTACAGGAAGTGGGCATCATTTTCTTTCCATGGGCAGTCTTGTTACAGATTACAGGGGGAAAATAAAGAAAAGCAAACGACATGCACTTTGGAAAGACAATTCTTTTGAAAGTCTTTTGAAAGACTCTCCACTTCTAGTTAAAATTTGCTGTAGACTTCAGGTTTCTGTGCAGGCTTGAACAGCCACCAGCTAGCTGGGATGGCTGTCAGGGCAGCAGCATAAGCCTGCTGCTGAGCAGAGTAGGCAGCAACCAAACAGCTGTCTATGCACTGCCCTTCTTGCACCATTTCTCATGTTAATGCCCCTTTACCACGTGAACAGCCCAGTGTTTCCAAATTGAGGAAGCTGCTTTTTTGAAATCCTGTTTCTTTTTTTGCATTACTGTACTTCTAGCAGAATTATGGACTATGCTTTTTTCCAGAAGCATCTGCTCCAAAACTTTAGATTTTTATGCATGTATTTAATTTCATAAATATTGCTCTGTTTTACAGGGAAATGAAAAGTCATGAGACAAATAAACCTCAGATAGAAAACAGTGGCAAAATCCCAGAAGTCTAAATATTCATATTAATGTATTTTTTAAATCTTTCTAAGGGAGAATGAAAAACAAAAATTACAGCAAATTCTGGAACTCCAGCTTTAATTTTCTGTAATTTCTTTGCTATGGAATATTGTTTTAAAGACCAGGTACAAAAAGAATGCAGAAAAATTATTAAGGCATTGACACTTAAGCTAAGAAATAAAAAATAGGAAGTACCCCATTGTGAGTCTCAGAAAAGGGCTAAAACACTGTTAAAGACACAGTTGGCATCTCTTCTTAGCACCACTCAGTATCTAGTGCAAAGCAAATGAAGTTTGATTACTCAGTACCTTTCCAGTATTTGCTTTCCCTTTTCTCTTTCCCCAAACAACATGTGCTTTGTGACATTTTGCTATGAAAGCAGTTTGTAGTATTTTCACGTATAATGTGACAACTGGCATCTTCTGCCAACTGTCATCTTTTCACGGAAATATGAAGCAGAGCAGGAAAGATCCAGCACCTATTGGTGCACTGTGGCTTGCTTCTGTCAGTAATGCAAGGCTAGCAACATACAGTAGCTTGGCTGAGGTCAGAAGCAGCAGAAGTTGGTTTTATGTAAAAAAAAAAGTAAATTAAGGAGTTAGCACATATTTGAAAGACAGTGACATTGTACTCGGGCAAAATACTGGATGTAAAATCTGTCTCTCCAACTGTCTTAAAGTAGTTAAGTTCTTTGGTTAAGAGGAAAACAGAAAGCAGTGCTCGTTATCGCAGCATAACCAGAGACTCACAGCTGTCCTGGTGCACAAACAAATTAACACAAGGACTGACATTTCTGTTACAAGATGAATCAACTCACATTGGTTCTCCCATGACACTCAGGACAGTTAGCCTTGTGGCAAAACAAACCCACTTAGTATCTTACCTCTTTTTAAGAAAACTCACTCACAGAGTACTTACTCCAATGCAAAAATAAAGTACCACTTTCATAAGGCATGAAGTCTCATCCCTGTGCCTTCACTCATTTCAAAATGGGCTCAGTGTAAGCCTGACTAATGTCGAACTTGCCAGGAACTAATCTATTTCCCATCCCACTATTTCTCTATCTCTGTTGTTCTCATTTGAGCAGAAGACTTTGTTGTCACAAATCAGAAATCTTTCAGAGACAGGTGTTGTGAAGAGAATGAACAAAAGGAAGATGTGTCCAGAAAGGGTGTGTAAAAGATGGTTATATCTAGGTGTCATGTGTGAGATTTACTGGTGACATTAATGATTGACTAATGGTCCAGACTTAGAGACTTTTTATGGAAAACTAGATATTTTCCAGGTATATTGATGAAAAGATCATGATATTTGGGATCATGATAAAAGAAGATAACTGGGCTAAGGGTACAGATGCAGGAAAATCATTGAATGTCACTGACCTTGAACTTAGCAAGATTTTCAACACGGTTTCTTACAATATCTTTTTATCCAAGAAGGAACTTAAAGATTTAGTCAGGCAGATTATTGCCTGGATGAAATATTGAGAGGATCACTGGGTTCAAAACAAAGTGGCTGATGTGCACTCCACTTGGACGGAACGAGAGGTGGATTTTCTCAGAGATTTTTCCTGGGCCCTATCTGATATTTGGCATTGTTATTTATGACCTACATGAGTAGACAATGCATCTCATCACATCTGAGGATGACCCCAAATTGGAGTTGTAGCTCATAAATTTGAGGGCAGACCTTTCGTTCATAGAGACATAAATAAGCCATAGAAATGGGCTTGCAGAAACATCATGAAATTCGGTGAAGAGAAATGAGGTGTCCTGCATTTGTGAAAAAAGCTCGTTCAGCTTGAAGAAAAAGACAGCTTTGGAGGTACCTCATAATTGCCTTACAGTACCTACAAGACCATACATAGGACACAGCAAGACTCTTCACAGTATTGTATGGGAGAAGAATTAGAGACAGTTGTCAAAAATTAAGTCAGTGGAGGTTCAGATGTCTATAAGGAAAAGAAATGGAAGAGATTTCCTAGAGAAATCATCCAATCTTCATTTTTGAAGGTTTACAAGACTTTTTGGATGAAGCCCTTGCAACCTGGTCTGAATTCAGTTTTAGTCCTGCTAAAAGGATAAAATTGGATTGTAAACCTATGAATCAAATGTAGGATTCTATGAATCTTGCAAGGAATGAGAAATAAACAATGTTTATTGTCTGGCTTCCTGATTTCCTGGACTCTGAGGAGCCTCACCAGCCTGTCTAACCTTACACAAGCTTCATCATTCTGAAAGGGATCTGGGCTAATCCTCCCTCTCCTGAGAAACCACCACATTGGAAGCTGTGCAGTGAAAAGTCATAGCACACTTTTGCATGAAGAGGTAACACGCTCAAAAGGCACTAGCAAATAATATTCTCTAAAGGGACCCACCATATCCACCCACAGCAGATCCAGGCTGCCAAGCCCACCAAATTTTATTGTCCACACGCTGTGGAAAACGATGATTGCAAATTCCACAGATCATTTGACTCAGTTGTAAGCCACATGCCTCATCCTTTATGTGCAGAAATGAAGAGGTTTTCGCCTCTTTGTGTCAACATATGTCATTTGTATGTATCTTTCTCAAGAAGGGTTTTGTAAGGAAATAATAGTGAAGTATTAAAGCCAAAACATTAGTTTTCATTTAGGGCTGAGCTCCAGCTGCCATTTTGCAACAGAATGTGTGTGATAACAGAAATTGAGGGAGGCAAGAAGTGTTTAACAGTTGATCAGAGTGCCAGGAACTTGAATTGAACACCTTGGATTTAATTGGAAGAGAGTTGTCCATCTCAGAGTTAATACTTGTGTTTCTCCACAAGGCGAAGAGTTAGCCACAGTCAGACATTATACAGGGCAAGAAAGTTTATTGCTGCAGTAAGACTGTAAGGTTTTGTGAGTGATGCAGCAAGTGATAATATTTACTCTCTTTAGTCATAAACACTGCTGCAGTTGGTCTGAAGTTTGCTGTGGAGAAACTGAAGCCAGAAACATGTCAAGCATACAAAAGATTTAGAGTTGATGGGTTAGAAGGCAGGGAGCAAAATGAGAAACAAAGAACAGAGCTTTGCCATCTTACTACTTATGTGTAACTACTGACATTTGAAAATTCAGTCACAGAGCGAATCTCTACAACTTCTTCAGTCAACACTTGTAATTAGGAGTTTATATTGTGCCCTGAATACAAAGGCCTTGACATGATCAGTGAAAGTCAAACTCATCCCCATCTGAGGCAATGATATCTTAGAATTGAAAGACCACACAAAATCAGGAAACATTTCAGACTCACGAATTTTTCCTTAAGTCAGCCACTTATCATATTTATGGCTACACTTAATCCTCAGTTGCCTCCATTACTTATGTTATATCTGTGAATGATACTGTGATGAGTTATGTACAACTCAAAAGGGGAACTCATTTTTTAGAGGAAAAGAAAAACCAAGCGTATCCACGTTTCATTTCTTAGGGAGCTATAAAAACCACTCTATGGTCTAATGAAATTAAAGCAAAAAAACAAAAAAAAAATGAGTACAAATTTGAAACAGAATCAAATCAGATAGAAGACCAGGGCTTCGTTAGGGAAGTTCACCATAGTACACCACATAGTCAAAAACTTGTAGAAATAAACACGAGGAGAACAAAGGATGATCTGAAGCCTGCCTCCAGATTTACCTGCACTGCATCTGAACTATACCATTACAAATCCCTTTCCCAGGATCATGTGGCAGGTGGGTGAAAAGCAAGGCTCCTTTACACCCACAAGCTCTACTTTACTCTGAGTAAGCAAAGCCATGCTGTGTGCAGTAGGAAACTATGAGAGGTGCCATTCTGAGCATAATCTCTGAAGGTTAATAAAGAGAAGTTTGCGGTTTTTTAAACATGATTCTTTCCAGTCACAACAAGACTTACAAGCTCCGCTATCTGGTCTCCGTAATTTCCTAAAAACTGGTTAAAATGAAATGTCATTGGAGTCTTCATTTCTATCAGCAGTGAAAAACAAGTATTAAAATTATTAAATAAACTATCCCTGCAGATTTATACTGATTTGACTATCAATATACCCTTAATTTCTCTGAGGTAGACAATGAAAGTTGAGATTCAACAGAATAAATGTCCTATGCTATTGTGTACTTTTTTATCCCCTATTGTCTCTCTGCAGAGGGTGAACAATTAATTTACTGACATTTTTTGGTTTATTTGATTTTCCCTGACTAATTTTTACTGTGGTGGGAATGGAGAAAGTGAGTCCACTCTCTAATGGAATCTAAAGTGATTTCTCTTCCATACTATCTAGAAATATCTCCCACTGAGTTAGACATTTTCAAAATACAGCCTTTTGACCCCCATTTTATACAGTATTTTGTTAAAAGCTACAGTTGTGGGAAAAGGCTTTCAGTCTTAACAGAACTTCATGTATTTGTTCTTGCAGTGATTGGGGAGGGAAAGCACAAGAAAAAAATGGTTTTCTACCAGGCAATCTTCTCCTGAATTATGGAAACATTTTTATTTTTAACTACTGGAATCATTCTTAACAGAGACGTTTGGAAAGACCAGGGGAATGCCCTGTGCCTAGCTTGTTCTTTTTATAACACAAGCTGACACTTGCAACTAGCCATAGTTTTGCTCCTTCCCTGTAGGTTCCCGTCATATGTCATTGCTCCTTGCTGATCGAGGAGCTTTGAAACAGATGGAAGGCAGGTGATGCAGGGAATGCAGCATGTAAGGAAGGGCTACACTCTTACAAAAGTGCCACAAATATGAAAGCTGTGCCCTGCATCCAAAATTCATCTCTGTATTCAGTGGTGGTTCTGGAAGCCTTCCTAAAACTATGATCTCATCTGAAGCAAAGGCAAAAGTGGTGTTAGCCAGGCTTTTGATGCCCTTGTTTCAATGCTTTCATGAGCGGCCTTGTCTTCCCAGATCCTAAAGGCTTTTGTGACAAAAGACATCCTTATTTACTCCTACAGTCCAGTATCAGGTTTCCCGTTCCAAAAAGGTGGCTTCCAAAAATTGTCCACATGTCAAAAAAACAGCACAAGTTTCCTTTGATTTCCATCTTCTTTTAAACTCATGTTAGGCAGCCCTAAAAAAAAGGAGATGAAGTTTGATCCAATCTCTGCAACTCACATGAATTGAAAAATATTTTAATTCAATAAGGAGCATATCACAAGCCTGAAGTAATTAGACTGGTAGAAGTTCCGACTGTCTGAGGAAAAGTATCCCAGCCAATGTTTTTGGGTTTTTTTTAAAATTTGGTCGCTGCTCAGGTACAGATGTAGAAAATTAGGCATGTCAGTTTGGATACAACAGGGAACCACAGTGAGGGGAGCTGCATGCATCCTTTGACAGGCACCACCTGTTCCACTCTTTTGTCCCCAAGGAAAAAACTCATTCTGACACGAACTGGAATACACCTCTCTCACACAGTGTACAAACAGGTCTATCTCACATGAAAGCAAGGTACGTGAACAACAAGTGATGCTTCCCTCAAAGCATTTGTCTTTTTCTTTTGCTTTGTGAAAACTTTGGTCTAATAAGAAAGCAAAGAGTATTTCAACCCTCATAGGGGTTAAAAGAATGTAAGTATTGGGGTGGGTTCAGAGGAGGGCTAAAAAATTATAGGAAGCATCATAAGGAAATATTTAGAGGGATCTTATATGAAAGATGGAAGCAGACTCTTTAACATAAAGTCTGTAGCAACAGGACAAGAGGTCCTTGAGGACAAGAGGACAAGAGGTAATGGTTTTAAACTAAAGGAGGATAGATTCCAACTAAATACAAGGAGGAATTATTTCACTGTGAGAGTGGTGAGGCATGGAAACAGAAAGGTGCTGGATACCCCATCCCTGGAAATATTCAAGGTCAAATTGAATTGGACTCTGAGCAACCTGATTTAATTGAAAATGTTAGTTCACAGCAGAGGAGTTGTACTAGATGAACTTTAAAAGCCCCTTCCAACTGATTAGAATATTCTATGTAAACACAACTTTAATGTTGGCTACCATGAAAATTTCATCATGAACAGAAGGTGTATTTCCAAGTGACTTTTTTTATGATAGATAAAATTTACTACTAGCAAGGGTGTTTTTTAATGGGGTAGAAAGGAATTAAATAAATGAAAACAAATAGAAAGAAATTGAAGAAAGTTTTATCTAGCAAAAGGTACAATAATGAACTCCCTAAAAGATAATATAATGATAAAAATACCTCATAAAAGTTATTTCAATTAAAATATTCCTCTTTTATTAATTGACCATTAAACTAATGGACTTTCAACCACATATTTAATTTGTATTGCTCTACTTTTCCTTTCACCAGAGCACAAAATCAGCATTTCTAGCACAGACTGGTTCTCATGAATGTACGAAAAGTATGCCATGATTTTTCTGGCAACATAGAAAAATGAACAGGCATCCAAATATACTTGCTACCAATGGTAGCCTCTTTTCTTGTTTAGGACATTTAGCCTAAACATCTTGCTTTAAAATAACAAATCTCTTTGCAAAAGAGCCAACACTGAAACTTGCATCGCAACTCTCTGATTACAACTTCACCCTAAAGCAGTACCCTCAAAGGCAAGATCTTTGCAGCTGTTTTGAATATTCCCCAAGATTGAAAACCAGCACAAGGAAGAGACAAAAATCCTTACATTCTTGTGCTTGTAACTAGGCTCTCAGAGAATCACAATAACTATTTTTATTTTGTACCTGCAAATGTGCTAAAATAATGATCAGTTACATTTTAACAGATTTAGTGGGATTCTACTTTGATATAATGACTGAGATGTCTCATAAACATAATTTCAGAATTTGACCATATTCTGATCATCTGCTTTCTTTTATTTATCTAATTCTCTGCTATTTTTTAAAATGAGAAAAGAAACATTTTCCAGTTTATATTTTACAATCTTTGCTCTTTTTTAACATCTCTCTTAAAGACCACCATTAAGCTTTCATAGGTGATAAAAAAGCACACTAACAATTTAAGGTCTATTTATTTCCTCTCCTTGGTAACTGATGGATCACAGATTAAGTATTTTTTAAAGACTGAACAGCCAAATAGAGAGACAATCCTTTCTGAATGTGTTATGTAAACAATAATTGAACAAGAAATGTGCAGGACTGAAGCAGTGCATTCATTTTATTTTGATCTCTCCATTGTGTTAGAAGTGCGAGACTGGCTATTACTAGCTTGAGGAACAGACTGTATTAAAAATAGGTTTCTGAAGAAGGTATCTATCTGCAGAATTCATAGGAGGAATCATCACTCTGCTGACAGATATTGTCTCTGACCCTTTTAGCAGGGTACTAAAAGGTCCTTCTTGTTCCATTCCAGGTGAAATCAGCAACGATGCAGGTGGTTATTTGTTTATAGTGCCAGGCAAAAGGGGCCTGTCTGTTTCTTGGATGATTCTGGTCTTAGAAGGATATATTTCCTGCTACTGTCTAACCCTGAAAAAATCATAACAAAACGAAAAAGGCAGCAGAAGCTGAGAACAGACTTTCTTGTGTCTAAACAAGCACCGATCTGCCCTATGAACTGGTCACATCAGAGAGTGTGCAAAAACAAGGCATGTATCACGTTATACTCCCCTCTCAGATATGTGGCTTCTATCTTCAACCTCTGCTCCTCAGCAGTGGGTTTCAGGGGCAGCTGCAGATTTTCTTCTTAGGAGAAACTTATTTCTGGTGAGAAACGTAGGCACCATCCTGGGTTTTATTCCTTTTATTCACATAGCAGTACTCTTTGTACGATCATTTGAACATGCTGCTTTACATAATTATCCATACTCATGTATAAAGGGGCAGAGTTGCATATAATTGGACTTATTTGCATTTGAATATACATGCCTGTGACAGACATCCTTGTCTAGACACCCCACATTCCACATGGGGACTGTGTTAGGAGAAAGCTGAATGGTAAATTTGTTCGTTGAAGAGTAGACCAGAACCCTCTCTGCTGCTCTTGGAGAGATAGAGACCCATCTGTTTTTAAATATAGCTGTTCAAATATATCAAAACATTTTGTGCGATCTTCATTAGGAGCACAGGGACAGATTATAAATATCTGAAGCCATTCCTAAAACAGGTTACCTCAACTTATAAAAGCTACCTTCCAGTGATTTCTTCTTGGCACACAACTGGCTTTACCAGAGCAGGATCCTACAAACTTGCTACAAGAGCAATATCCCTTCATGTCCTGGCAAGAGCAATTAGCAGGTATGCAAAGAATGTGCTACAACAGTGATCTGCTACATAGTGCCCTCCTCATCTGCTCCCAGTCCAAATATCCTCACAGAGTCTTATTGTGCTCAAGTACTTCTATCAACTACTTTGAAGACATTATTTTGAACATGCCATTTTTTCACATTTTTCATTTTCAGGACCACCAGAAATGGTTAAGGGAGTGTGGAAGAAAAGGAGAGAGTTTTTTGACCTCAAAAAAACCACCATTATGCTCCTTATCCTGCCAAACTAGCTATTCATCATCACTGTCCCATAGCACCAGCCCTGCCTATCCCTGAGAAAGATACAGGAAAAATTTACAGACTTGTGTTGGATTTTCCTGATAAAGCCAGCTTGTTCGAATAATACACCCTCAAAAGTCCTGCTGAGCAGGAATTTTTTTTCTCTGTATAGCTGCCTGTTTTGTGCTGCTGCTGGTCTCTCCTCTCTTTACCCAATACCATAGCGTACCACTATGAGAGGTAAATCTTGGGGATTTCTGCATACTTTTTTCAAACAATGCAGCACACAAATTGCTCTGGGGCAGTGTATAAGAAGGCTGCCAGAGCCAGTCCCTTTTTCTCCCACCTGACAGGGAAACAGAGGGTTGATTTTCCTTCTAGCTCTGTGGCTCTTACAGAAATACTCGCATAGAACACAATCTGCTGACAAACAGCAAAACAGGCTTAATCCTGCTGGTGAACACTTTGCTTGTTCAACCAGATCAAACTGCAGCTTTTCAAAAGCTCAGCATCTCTGCAATGTAGCCTTGCAGTCTTACACTGCAGCCTCCAAAGTCTGCATTGAGAGCTGATGACCGCGCACTGCAGTGTGACGCACTCCTACCACAGTGCTGCAGTCTGTACAGGCTGAGGAAAGGGCAGCAACAAAACAAGAGCTTCTGGCAGAGCTCAGCATCCCAGTCAACTTCAAGGGCATTGCTTGTTGAGGCAGAGCTTAATGTTTTTACTGCAAAACTCAAATAGTAGGGTGACTCTGCTTTGATTTCTGTTGTGACAAATTGAAGCCTATTTAAGGATTAACCCTGAGATGACAGTGGGAACTTTAGAAGCTCAGTGCTGCATTTACCCCCACACTTTTTCTAATGGAAAGAAGTTCCTGGCAAACCTTTCAAGCACTGAATAGCTTTGCACAACAAATAGCATGTGCTGTTTCAGGACTCATGTCATACATCCAGCTGAACTAAGGCATCAAAATGGTTTTGAGAGGGTAACCACACATGAAAAATTTCCCATTTCTACCTCACTTTGACTCACCTTCATATTCCAGCATTTCTATGTCAACTAACAGAGTTGTGCTCTGGAAGACTAATCTGATGGTGTATAGTTTAGACTGCAGAAGCAAGCCCAGGACTGAAACCTGAAGACTGTAGTTGTTCGTTCCCCAGCTCCCTCAAAATATAAGTTTCATTGACAGAGCAGATAATAGACAAAACAGAAACAAAATTCAATAAATATCCCAATGCATAAGAGACTTTGAAGGAAATACAAATATTATTGCAAAGCTTACCTGTTCTTGATTGAAAAACCTGAATACACAGCCACAAGCATGAAGAGACCTGAAAGAAATAATGGTATATCCAATCGCATGAACTTACCTAAACCCTCTTTGCTGTATTACAGGAAAAATAGACTCACTGAACCTTCATCTTCTGCTAAGGTCTGTGGGATTACCATTTATTAACTCATGTGGTTTGACTCTAATGTTATTACAAAGAGAATCAAAAAGTGCAGAATAAAAGAACACAAAGCACACTCTAAATCTCATCTTGCCATGCTGTCTGCTTTCAGTGAAAGAGAAGCACTCTCCTCTATAACAAAGGACAGAGACATTTCTTTTGGGGAGGTTAAGGTTCCAAGCTCTGGTATACTTAAGGGGTTTTGAGTAAAAGCACTCATCCTTGGCGTTCCTTCTTGGTCCTTAATGCTGAGTTTGGTCTAGTAACAAGATGCGAGAGAGTAGTCAGGCGCTTTCAGGAAATACCGCCCAACAGATTGATTTCTCTTATAATAGCTTTTGGCATTTCAATACCTCAAGCTAGTACTATTTCTGGAGATATTCAATAGTGCTGCTTTAGTATGCTCAGAACAGAAGAATCTGGCAAACTGAGTGCTTGCAAATTGGGGGAAAAAAATGTTCTCAATGTCACCTTCAGACAGGGCTCTGGACAGAAGGTCAATGGATATCTTTAAACCACAGGACAAACTTCAGCATATTGAAAGAAATGTTCTTTTTGTTTGCATTGATAGATACTTATTTTAGCCTAGTCTGTAATTTTCTACTTCAAGTTCACATCATAGATGCCTTTTTGTTTCTTTTCTCATTTTCTCATATGAGTATTTTGTTCCACAGGCTTTTATGCTTACCTTTAACTTCACAAAGTTAGCACAGATTATCTTAATTGCCTTCTTTTAGCATCTCTTCTGCCTTTCATTACTCAAACTCTGCTTCTCTGGTCTGACGCAACAACCTGATAGATCAGAATTGACACCTTCTACTGGCAGATCTGCAGAAACACCAGTTTCAGCGCAGATAGGAGAATCCACTCCCAGAGTAATATCAGTCCAAGCAATTATAAAAAAAAATTGGTTTTGCTTTTGTGCTGACATCTTCTGAATACAGCACTGAAAGGAAAGGAACATCTCCAAAAGGATAATTTGCAGTGTCATGCACAGATCCAGATCCTTTTCTTGCACAGACCAGAATGATTATAATTCTTACAGAAGCTCACCAGCTCACTTCATGGCTGTCTCTTATGCTCCAAACCAAAGTGCCTGCGTCTGTTCAAAACCTTCTTCCATGTCATGTTCGGAGTTCTGCCTAAGGGACAAGAAGCCTATTCTGAAAAAACAGTTTTCCATAAGAAGCCTCAGCCTTTCACAGCCAAAAGAGTTCCTAACACCCATCCTAATGTCCCTTTGCTCTCCCACAAATCCTTCTAAAACTTGCCACAGCCTACAGAAGAGCATGAATCATCTCTCTATTATGCTAATAAAAACTACCCACTACTTCTTGTGATGCCGTGTCCATCCACACCCACCAGTGCTGTCTTGCTTCCAAATGCAATTATATCTTTCTGTTCAACACAGCTACCTGTGGCAATGAGATAAGATTCCCTGTCTGGTAGCGCAAGTCACTAAAAGGATGCACATAAACAATAGTTGTGACAATCCATTCTTGATCTCTGGTCCAAATATCACCCCAGAGTGATGAAAGCAAAACATAAATATAAATGTACTGCTGGTGCGTTGAAAAAAGAGGTTATGTTGCTGCTTGAGGTTTAGCAAGGACAACAGCGATGCTAAAAGATTGTTTCCAAGAGATGCAAGCAATTTCAGCAAGGAAACACTAAGAAAAGCCCAATTTGGGACCAGAAAAAAAAAATCAGGTGCAATGTGCAGCATAAAATTCTACAATCATTTTCATTAATAAGAAGAGCTGGGAAAATGGCAGGGGGAAAACAACCCAGCAAAACCAAATGGAGAACCAGGTAAGGCACAGCTACATGTTAGATTGACCAAGTCTCGTGTTCCCTTACCACATTAGGAAACACTTTTGTGGCTCCTTTTCTGCCACACTGAAAAGCAATCATATCACAGGAGCACCAGGCACTGGTTCATAAGGTATGTAGAAACACCCCAAGATTTGAATTGCATCCCAGGTAAGTGAAAATATTAGGAGAAATATATGCAATATCAGAGAAGGGAGTAGAAACACATCCCAGAAGTACAGGCTGACAGTAAAGGAGAAAAATTGTTTCATCTTTATGGCAAAAGGGTACTGTATTTCCTGATGTCCCCAAAAGCAGCCTCAGTGTCAGGCTATCACTTCCTCCAAGGTTGCCATTCCATTCCTCTGACAACACTCATATTGATGACAGGCACTGTTCACAGACCCTTGCCCAGACAAAGTGCAAGAGCTACCTCGGGTGATGTTTCCAGGTGTTGGCACTAAGCATGAATGCATGTCATCCAAGAGGCACATCAGAGCTGCCTCCTCTGCAAACACCTAAAGGGACATGGAAAGGCTTGTCTAAGACCAACATCATGCAAAGCCTAATGCTTGCTGAAGCTGGACCTGCTGAGCAATGGGATGACTGAGGGAAAGCTGTCATTCACCTTAGGATGTCAGAAACTACCTGTCCCTCTGTGAAGCATTGCCTATTCTATATCACCCATAAGCACTGACACAGTTCTAACTTTCAACTTCTTCTAAACCCAAATATACATCAGACCTAGATGGGGTTTTTTCTCATATGTCAGAGGCATTCAGGTCATTACTATTCTGTTCTGACTGTCTTTGTTAATACGAGCTGAATGTTAGCACTCTAAACAGAGGTGCTGATTCTTCTTGCAGACTACAATTAGGTAGGTGCAGACCTGGACAGAAGGGTCATTCCCTTTCCAAGTTTTCCTCCTGTAGCACAGGTTCCAGAAGTTTCCTTCTTGCAACTGGTTCCAGTTTCATGCACCACCCTCATTCCATGCCTGTAGGGTTTTATGAGAAAGATTGCCTAGTAAAGTTCATCCCTTGTTCTCTCTGGCAAAAGAGACATAGAAATTTCTTGCTTTCCTTTTCCTTTTCTTCTCAAAGAAAAAGACAAAATGCTGCTCAGTTTTAGCCTAGGGGCAAGCTTTCTAAACCATCTGAAGCAGGTGTGTTACCAGTTTCCTTAGGGCTGTTGTGGTTGTGAGTAGCCTGAAAACATACTTACTGGGAATATTTAGGTGGACCTGAGGAGCACAGTGACAGCTAAAACAGAACAGACAGCATGGACAAAGACATACATCCTACAAAATACAGATAGTTCTGGGCTACTGCCTGCCAGGAACTTTAAAGACATCTTACAGAAGAACAGAACACAACAAGGTTAGTAGGCCTGGATATATAACATGTATAATTCAGTGAGCTCAGTTGGCCATTGGAAATGACACTGTTGCCAAACATAAATATAAGAACAGACTGTCTGAAATGGAAATCCGTTGTTTGTAAACAGAGATAGGCTGGTGCATGATGTGGTGGTTGGAGGCTGCTTGGGGCACCATGATCTTGAAATGATAGAGTTCTTGATATTTGGTGACATCAGGAGGAACATCAAAAAGGCTTTTACATTGGATTTCCAATTTCCCCCGTGGAGGGCAGACTTTGGCCTATTTAGGAGACTTATTCAAAGAGTTCCTTGGGAAGCAGCTCTTGAAAACAAAGGAATGCAGGAAAGGTGGATGTGCTTCAAAACAGAGATTGTGAGGGCACAGAAGCAGGCTGTCCCTGTGTGCCAAAAGATGAGTCGATGAGGCAAATGTCCAGCCTGGATGGGCTACAAGGTTTTGAAGGAACT
>VYXF01003833.1:0-11791 GCA_013397295.1 Polioptila caerulea | reverse complement strand
GCTGTGCAGGGGTGGGACAAGCAGTGGCAATTGGCAGCCTCCCTCTGTGGCCCAGGCACATCCTTGCCCACCCTCCAGCCGGGGATCTTTGCTCGCCCATCCCATCGGGGAGCACGGGCAGGCTCAGCCTGGGCTGCTGGAGCACAGGGTGGTGTCAGAGCTGCGCTGGGCTCTGCTTTCAGCGGCAGCAGGACTGGAGCTGGATTCTGGATTCTGGTGAGCCCTGCAGTGCCAGCTGGCCCGGGCTGAACCCAGCAGCGCTCACCTTGAGCCGGGCACAAACATCAGCCGGGCACGGAGGCACGCCCCGCTGGACCCCCCCGTCTAAAACATGGGCTCTCTCTGGAGGGAAGTGTCTCAGCAGGGAAAATGGAAGTCAGAATCGTCAAGGTGAAAAAGTTCTGTCTAACCTTTCGTATTATTGCTCAGAAGAACTTTTTTTTTGAAGTTAATAAACCACGTGCATTCACCTCATATGGCTATTTCCCTCCCCAAACAAATTGCTTTTATTGTCAAAACTACAAATTTGGGCATTGTGATCGATACCATCGTTTTATGAGCTGTCAGGAAAGGGACTTGGAGATGCAGCTTTGCTTGATTGTGTAGGAATAAAGATTGATCAGCCCTGTTGCTGCTCCTGTATAGATCCTGGGCTGATTCACAGAGAGTGTACAAAGCACAGCACTATCCCCTCATCCCTCTTCAAAACCAGAGTCGATAGCTTTCCCTCTGTGCTTCTCTGCAAGCTCTTCAAAGTACAACCCCAATTAATGTCTTAAGAAGGGCGCACAGGAGGAACATGTTTGGTGTTGGGGGGGGTCTCTCCCTCATAGAGAAATGAGATTTTAATTCCCAACTTCTCTTGGTTCATTTTGCAAAAGGTTCTGAGCCAAGGCTTTCACTCTTTGATGTTTTCTGCAACTGTTTTTTAAATGGAGGCAAGGAAGAGAAGAGTGCAAGGTGAGGGCAGTGGTGGGTCTGGAGGGGCTCTGAGGGACTGCAGTGTCACACGCTGCTCCAGGGGAAATGGAGTCTTCTGGTGTCAGCTTGAGGAACAGAAATATTTCCTATAATATAGGAATAAGGGAAAAAGGGGGTGTTGGCTGAGGCATTTTCATTGTGTTCATTTACCATAATAAGTGTTGCTGTATTCACAGCACAGGTGACTTAACAGCACTCACTCAGCTGCTGGGCTGCCCTGGATCTTCTCAGAGGTGTAACTTTGCTTTCATAGCCTTACCAGGAGGCCCTGAGGAGCCCTCCCTGCTCAAGGTTCACTGCCCTATAATCCCACTGAAATGCAGTGGAAAGCCCAGGAAAATTTCACTGCATTTGCACTCAGGTGACATATGGCNCTTCTCAGAGGTGTAACTTTGCTTTCATAGCCTTACCAGGAGGCCCTGAGGAGCCCTCCCTGCTCAAGGTTCACTGCCCTATAATCCCACTGAAATGCAGTGGAAAGCCCAGGAAAATTTCACTGCATTTGCACTCAGGTGACATATGGCCATGGTGTTAATTAAAAAAAAAAAGATGGTCCTGTAGTCTCCATGGAGACTGAGCATGCTGGAAGAGGTGGGAGTAGAAAATGTTTTCAATTTCAGGTTGAAAGGCAGAGATCAAAAGTTGTTCTGGTTAAAATGCTGGTAGGTGTCAACATGCCCAGTTGAATGATAAGGAATTTTGCACAAATGCTTTGCAAAATGTTTTGAAAATGAGATTTTAAAGCAGGTTCCCTGTAGTATTTTTAGTGGGTTTCTGGAATAGATCTGGGTGTGTACTGTCTGTGCCTTTGTCAAATTCTTACCAGAGTGCATGAGCCAGGAAGCAAAACACCCATCCTGGCAACAAGGACTGCTTGTTTCAGAAGTTAGCATTCCAATTCTTTTAGAGGATCATAACAAGTAAATGGAAGAAGACCCAGCCGAAATTCCATATTTAAGATGTCTGGCTTTCAAAGAAGCCAATAAAAAAGTCTTTCCTAGGTTTACTCTGGGGAGGAAAGACAAGAAAACTACATGAGGAAATATTCCCAAGATGAACCAATAAGCCTGGTTTTGTTGATAGCTGGTAAATTTGGCCCAGTGCTGCTCTTCAGTCACCTGGAGAACAGGGAAGCACTGCTGAGCACTGCTCCTTACTGCTTAAGTGCAAAGTGGACAGCAGGAAAGGATGCATTTTGCAACTTTTTGTTCCCAGGTGACCACAGAAACAGCATTGCTGACATCCAAAACCCAGGGTTTGTGAGTTGTGGTTGAAAATCCCTAATTTGATGGTTTGCATCTTAAACAGTCGTGTTCAGGGTGGGACTGACAGGTAAGGGCCAGACAGTTTGCCTCTGTGAGGTGATTTCCGTGGGGAAGACAGTTTAAAAAAGCAGAGCTGGCAATCCTGGCTATTTGCAGAGTGCAGATCTGGCTGTTCTTGGTGCTTTTGCTGAGGAAAGGTTATTGAGTCCTCAGAGGCTGACAGTGGACGGTACTTGTTTATTTGAATTTTTACATGTATGGATCTGTTGCTAAAAGCCAAGGATGTCGATAGATTGAGCAGACTGAGGGGGGAAAAAGGAGCAGAGTTGAGAGGGGAAGGTGGCTGAGGGCTTGTGCAGCCAATTCCTGCTGGTGCTGGTGTCCCTCACTGCCTTCAGCCCTCGTTTGCTGACCCAGCACAGGGGCAGCTGGGGGGAAAGGCTGAAGCTCTCCTGGCTTGTGCTTTTTGGGCCTGAGTGGAATTTGCTCAAAAAGGATAATGAGCTTGAATCTTATTTTGGGATGGAGTTCTGCCAATGATACAACCATAACAAGATTTCTTTATTAAGGTATTTTTTGAGTAAAATTAAAAGAAAAAAGGAGGAGTCCCTGCCCTCTTTGTCCCTTTAGATCAGAGCTGAACAAATACATAATTTGGGGAAGACACAAAGGAAAAAACCACGCATGAAATGCAAAAATATATTCAGTTCTGTACCACTGTCTGCCTTGGAGTTGGTTTGCTCTGTCAGTAAACAACTGAACAGATGGAAAAGGTCTGAAACAAAGGGAAAACATTGCCTAACAAAAATGCTTGGTGCTTGTTACCTGGAGAGTGTCTGAGTGCAGACAATGTCAGCTGAGGCAAAGAGATGAGAGGGACATAAGGAAAGGGGAGTTTGAACAGACGATGGCTGCTGAGTTTTGTTTCAGGTAATGTGGTAATCTGAAAGGAGAGGGCATTTTATGCTCCAGGTGCTGGCACCACCAAAAGGACAAATGGTTTTGGGGGCTGAGAGTTGTCTCAGCAGTCAGGGCAGTGTTTGTCTGGTGGTGTTCTGGTGGGCAGCTCAACCAACACCTGCCTTTGCCCTGCCTGGCACTTCTGTCCCCTGAAGTCAAACCAGGGGATTCCCTGAGCTTCTCCATTTGCAGGAATAATTTAGTAACAAGGATTTTTGCCTGTCATGGATCCCATTCTGTACTTCTGACCCTGTAATGGACTGACATCAATTATGGCTTAAATTTAGGCACCAGGTTTTGCAAGCAGCACTTCAGACAGTAGTTCTTTATTTCTTGGAGGCTGGAAAATTACACCCATTTTTTAATAGCTTTGATTTGTTATTATATTTATATTGAATCTGTTTATTCTTCCCTAACTCTCTCTAATAGAAATTAGACATGTAATTAATTTAATAATAGCATCTGGGTCAAAGGAATTACTTCAAGCCACCTCTCAGTTAATAGGAATGAAGATATTTTATTCTGAGGACTTTTGTGTATGCAGAAATTTTCCATTTCCACAAGAATAATTAGCAGTATTGTTCAGCTAACTGCGTTTCTTTGGTCAGCTTTACATTCCAGAAGGACTGAAGAGCCTGAAGAGTTTCAATATTTTCTTTGCTGTTCAGTTCCCTGGATCAGTGCTAGTGCAGTCACTTTGATTTTTGTGCTTAGCCTAACTTGGAAATGGAAACTGCTTCTGGCAGGCACCTGGAAAAATGTGTGTGCCCAGCTCCTGGGGTGGCTTTCATCATCCAGCCAAGTTTTACTAACTTAATTTAAATGTTAAGTGTCGGTGCATGTGGGGCACATTCAAATGGAATCTATTCTTCCAGCTGAAAACCTCTGCTAGTGCAATTTGGTTTTTAATATTCTGATTTCAGAATAGGAAGATGTTGTCCCTCTCCCCCCAAACCCAACCAAACCCCTTTTGTCTCTGTAGTTCAGACACAAAGCTCTTAAAAATACTTCACTTTGTTCACTTGTAGCATTTATTTGTTTGCCAAGGCTCTGAGTGGGTGTTTAATTTTATTTAAAGGACAGGGTGAATAGCCTCTGGGGCTTAATTTAGAATTTTTACAATTTCCCACTTCCCTTAGATAAATCCTAGTGAAGGAAACATCTTTCATAGGTAAAGAAAGTTGTGATTTCCACCCCATTTAAAGTCGTGTTTTATTTAGACCATTCTATTTCCTCTTCTCTTGGGGCAGTATCTGAATTCCTTGTCAGGTCATTAACTATATTAGATGCATTAGCTGAAAACATTTGAACATTTTTTTGGTCAGAGAAACAACATTAAATGAATTAATGCTGTGTACATATTCTCAGTGGGAGCTCCGTGCTCTTTTCCTGCCTGTCCAAAATTGCAGCTTTTTGTCTTAATGGAGCTGTGCTGCTGGAGTGGGCCCTGCAGTGGGCACGTCCCTCTGTGTGCTGAAGCTCCTCAGGGGTTCTGAGGGTAAACTCTTCACATTCTCCTCCTCCCTGTGTGGGTTAGAGAGCTCAGCACACCGATCCAGCTGCGGGGGCATCTGGAGCTCCCTGGGGACAGAGTGAGTGAGGAGGAGCCGTGGGGTGGCCCCTGGGACAAGGAGAAGATTCCAGAGGAGCTGAGATGCTGCCCTTTGATCCCCTGCCCCCCCGTGCCCTGCACCTTGCTGCCTGGCACAGGGGTGGGTCTGTGTCACACCTGAGCACAAACCCCCCGGTGCCCTGCGGGGCGTGCAGGGGCTGTGCTGGCACTGGGAGAGGCTTCGGTGGCTCCAGGGCAAAGCTGGCACCACCCAGACTGAACAGCCACCTGGAAATGTGGGAGGGGAGCCACCAGCACTGGGAATGACAGCGGTGACCTCTTCCTGGAAAGGGACACTCCTTCATTGCTCCCACCTGAGGGCAAATCTGAACCTTGCTTTGGCTGGTTTCCTCTATTCCAACTGATTTTACAGTTTTCCTACAATTAACAGATAAGGTGCTTTTCTACCTCCACTCAGCATGTTATTTATCCTTCCTAGACAAGGGTTATTACATCTGTCTCTTTTTCAGGCAAAATCCAATAAATTTTCTGATCTCTGCTGTAAAACTGGGGTAAACGGATGGTGCAGAGTCATCTGTCATGATTCCTCCTCAGTGTCTTGCAGGAAATGAGCAGCCAGGAGGAATCCACCAAGGCTGAAAGATGACATTTCCTTCTTTAGCTCGACCTCGAGGAACCCAGCCTCAGACAGTGGAGTTCATATGAAATTCTCCGCTTATTTCTCTCTGCCCCTGTTGGTTTTGTTTTGAAGAAGCTGAAAGCCTCACAAGCTGTGGAGGTTTCTGTTCTTTTTTTGGAAATGTTTATTGGCTCTTTGGCTGGAAAGCCGTATCCCCTCAGCGAGCACTGGCACCGTGTGTTCAGCTGCACTTCATTAATATGCACACACTTCTCTGCTCTTGATTGCCCACCCCAGAGCAGGGGGATCAGCCACTGGAACCAACACCCAGCTTTTGGCAGCAGATAAAACTGGGAAAGCTAAAAGTGTTCTGTGATTGCTCCTCACAGAGCGTCCCAGGCTGGTGTGGTTAGCCAAGGAGAGGGACCCTTCTGAGCCAGCTCTTACCTGAGTTCTGCAGTGTGGTTTTGCATCCTGACTGTCCTGCAGTGCTCACTCCTTGGCACTCCCTCCCTTCACTCCCTTGGCACTCAGTGTTCACTCCCTCGGTAAGGCTGCCCTGCAGCACACGCTCTGTGCCCTCCCTTCTCCCGAGTCCCTGAAGGATTTGTTTGATCTGGAATCTTATGGCATCCGTAGGATTTGGACACTAGCTTGAATTTCAGCAACTGTATTTTCTTGAACCATTTGTTGGAAATGAATTCATTGGATGGGCATGGGAATAATGTGGGCTCTTAGTGTAACATGAGCAAGATATTCTAGGGTGAGTAGAGGATTTTGGATGCATCAAATCTGGATTTTTCAAATTAAAAACTGAACTGAGTTCTAATTTTCAAAAATGCTTGAGTAGTGTGGAGGTGGTGGTGTCCCCAGTCAGGCAGGTACGTGGTTGGTTTCGTTAACAATCCTGACCAAGTGGAATTGAAATCTTCCTCCCTTTCTCCATGCTTGCTTCAGTTTCTCCTTTCCCTGCTGCCCATCAGTGGTGGCACAGAACAGAGAGAAGAAAGTTCTCACTGTTTCTTAGCTGGTTCCAGAGTGACCAGCAGGAGATAAACCTGCCAAGTCTCAGGCCAGTGTTGTGGCAGACTTTCCCTCTGGGGAATTCATACCCTGGGATCAGAGTGAGAAAGAGGCTCAGCCACCTTCGGAGCTGCGAAGTGACAGCTCCCCCAGCTGTGCTCAGAGGTGGCAGCCTGGCAGGTCACCCACAGCCAGGCTTGGATCAGGACACGGGAGCTTGGAATGTGCCAGCACAGAAGGGGAGGAAAGAAACCCTGCCCACAATGGCTTAAACCTCCAGCAAAAAGAGCCTTTGAATGGGGAAGGTCAGCAGCACTGGCTGGAGTCTGACAGCAGAGGTTCCCCATCCCTGGGCATTAACATATTTTACATTCCAGCTGATAGCTAGATAATGCTGTATGCAACGTTCTGCAGGTATTTCCAGTATTTTAATAGGAAGCTCAATAGAGTAGACATTTATTTCATAAAGAAAGTTTATGCCAGTCTGGTCTAACAGCAGAGTGAGCCGATTAAAGTTTGGCAGACCCTACTGACATTTCTAATAAAGAAATCACTACCACAGCATTTCTCTCTACTTAAAGCAACAAGAGCAGGAATGGTGAAGAAATAAAACCTTTTGAGAGAAAGACGCTGTTGACAGCACCTTTTAACTTCCTCCATTTAATCACAAGTGCTCAGCTTTTGCCACCCCTAGAACACATAAAACAGTAATGGTGCAATATATTCATCACTCATCATCCTCTGGAGTGCCTGGGAATTAGGAGAGTGCAGGGGCTGTCTCACAGTGGGCAAAGAAAAGCGTGGAGAGTCTGGGGAGAGGCCACGCCACAGTCACAATAAAATAATCCTGTGGCACATTTATTCTAGGGCTGCTGATGGGCTCATTGACTTGGATCTGCCCCTTTTACTCAGGTTGCAGCTTTCCCAGGGAGAGCTTCACCATGTGGGTCCTTGGTGTGTCACTGGCTCTGTAAACCCTGCTCAGTGGCAGTGAGCACAGCCTAACCCAGGCTGCTCCCAAATCCATCCCTGCCCTCACAGCTCGCTGGAGATGACCACAGTCCCCCAGGGGGAATGGAAAGGCAAGGTGTGAGCCTGGAGCTGATTTTCACAGCCCACAAACTAAAGGATGCTTTATGTCCATACCTTCAGGCAAATTAGACACTGGGGATCATTTAGTTAGTCCTTGTCAAATTACAGTGCAAACTAGATTATTAATTACACAACAATATTAATGGGGCAATGATGGTAAGAGCTAAAAGAGAGTTTGAAAAGAGATTCCCACACCTGTGCCTGCCCTGTATGCTTTGGGATAACCATTGCTAACGAGGCCACCTCAGTGCAGCCACGCACATATTTAGGAGCTGCTTGTTTTGTTTTCTCTTTGACTATTCTTCAGATTGTAAACAAATTCTGGGGACTATCACAAACTCGGACCTTTCTCATTTTAAACTCTCCAGGCTCAGCAGTAGCTGATGTAACTCAGGGCTGAGTCCAGAGCTGCATTTCCCTGCCCTGAGTGGCCCCTGTGCTCCCCTGACCATGGGGGGACCAAACCTGGGGGTTTGTGGCCACAGCTCCAGGATTTGTAGCCACAGCTCCGGGGTTTGTGGCCACAGCTCCGGGGTTTGTGGCCACAGCTCCGGGGTTTGTGGCCACAGCTCTGGGGTTTGTGGCCACAGCTCTGGGGTTTGTGGCCACAGCTCTGGGGTTTGTGGCCACAGCTCTGGGGTTTGTGGCCACAGCTCCAGGGGTTTGTGGCCACAGCTCCAGGGTTTGTGGCCGCAGCTCCGGGGCCAGGAGCCATGTGCTGGGCTGTGTTTGCCACCACACCTGCTGCCCTCAGGTGCCTGTGTCACGTTCTGTGAGGCCCGTGCTGAAGGTGTGAATCATGGATGGTGTGCGTGTGCAGGGCTGAGGGCACTCTGGTGTCTGGGTGTCCTTCTGGGAGCACGTCTTGATGAGAAAAATGCTGTGAGCAGTGTTCAGCAGATGCTTTGCACTGCTCCTGGCCTCTCTGTAGTGAATGGCAGTATGTGCTGTTAAATTTAGCTTTGGTTTTATCATCTGTATCTCTCACTTTATCATATTTAGCCATCACTTGCCAGGCTGTTACTCACCTTAAAATAAGTCACACGGAAAAAAGGCTGAAGGAGGGCTGGAAACGATAGCAATGTTTTCCATCCTGTGTGTCCATCTTCCCTTTCCTCTGAAGGAACCAAGGAAATGTGGAAAATAGTTATGAATTCTCCAAAAGTCTGTCCTCCCATATGATACTTATTACTTTCCAGGCAAGCCCTTGGCTGCCACTGCTGCTGTGTATTTATGACCAAAGAGTACTTCAGTCATTTCTAGGTAATTCCAAAATACACTTGTGCTGTCCAAACACTCTGTCCTGCACAAAGATTCCCTGCCCCACACATGTGCAGAAGTAACCTTAAAAATGTCACCATTCCAATATGAACTTTTTGGCAAATACCTGTACAGTAGTCCTCAAAGAACTGGCAAATCTTTTATCTAAATTATCTGTGCATCCACAGGGAGATGTTTTCTGTGCTAATGTCCTCTTCCTCCCCAGCACCTCTGCACACGTGCTGTGACAGTTTACATGGAGCAGGCATCCTTCATGTGCACAGTTTAGCACCCTCCAGCACCTTCCTAGCTCGGAAATTGAGTGTGTACAAAAGATGCAAAAATCAAATCTAAAAATATATCCAAGTGTCAGACTAAATTAAAATTCATGCTTCATTAAGTGAGTACAGTACAACTAAAAGAAGTCTTGGTAGAAGCAAAGCTGCTGCTTCTGGTGAGCTCTTTAGGCAGCTGGGGCGAAATCTCCTCAGAAATGCCCATGGTTGGAGTTAGTGGTGCTGAGCAGTTGTTTATTCCTTGTTTGCCAGAATACCTGATCCTGCTTTCCAGCAGTTGTCGTGGCACATCTTCAAACTGGATTTGGGCTTCACACATTGCCTTTCTGTTTGCTCAAGCACCTTCTTGCTGTGAGTTAAACACACGCCAGATGCTGCAGCACACGTGTGCCTGACAAACTGCTGCTGGTGTGTGGAACAGAAAATCCCCCTTGGTCACCCAGTGGGTGCTGTGTGAGCAGGCACAGCCTGCAGAGCTGCTGTGGCTGCAAGGAGCCTGTGGAAATACAGAGCCTTGGAAAAAATACAGAGATGTCTGGGCTGATGTGTTCCTGCTGTTCCAGGTTCAGCACTCGGCCTTGCTTTACGAGGGATTTCAGAAGCAGCTTTTGTGTCTCCAGTGCTGAGAGCTCTGCAGGCTGGGGCTCTGCCTTGGTCCCAACAGGTTCCTGAGCCCTGGAGCACAAGTGCTGTAGCTGAATGCTCCACGACGTCGATTTGTGCTGTTTCAGCAGTGGAGATATCAGGAGATCTGAGTACATATCTGAGCAGGAGCCATGGCTCCTTTCAAAGTATAAAATCCAGCAGAGTGCTTTTTGAAATAGGCAAGTTGACTTTTGACACAGAGGCATCGATTTCCTCCCTCTCCTTTGAGTTCATGTTTTTACATTTCTTTGACTTTTGACATCTTGCAGATTTTTGCAAATGAATGTGGAGATAGACAGGAATAAACTTAATTGTGAGAGTCAAAGATGAAGCAGAGAGGAATGCAAAGTAGGTCAGGAAAGGAGAAGGTGCTGGGAGCGTTCTGGCAGGGACATGAGGGACGTCTCTGCCAGGTAACACAGGGAGAGATTTCAGTCCTGCAGAGCACCCAGGGGCACTTCCATCCTTTCCCTATTGCTCATTAACCTTCCCAACCCTGAGCAACGTCCACTGGTGTCTTGCCCTGAACCCAGGGGTTTGGACCACACCTGGAATATCCTTCCAAGGCTGGGAAGGAGCTCCCAGCCCAGCAGGGCCAGTGGAACAGATTTTGTTTCCATTGGGAGTTGAGTTGGTGCCCTGCTGCTCCAGGAGAACGGACTGGAAATGTGGGGAAAGCCAGGCAGAATCCCCCAGGGGTGAAAGCAGATCTTCCCCAGTGCACAGGCGTTCTCTGGTGAGGGCAGTGCCGAGGGCTGGAGAACCTTCCTGTTTAAGAGCAGCCCTGACTCCTTCCTTCACTGCCTTGCTGAATTCCAGCGTGCATTGCCGCTGTGTTCTCTGAAATATCGCAACTCTCCCAGGCTAGGGCAAGTTTTCCACAGAAAATGATAATGTTCTCCTTCCTTTATTTTAATTAGTACTTCAGTGGAAGTGAGGAATTTGCTGATTTATGTGATTCTTTAAAAGAGGGCAGGGCAGCAAACTTCAGAGTAATTTATTTTTTGACATATATATTGCAGTGGTTTCGAAGCCTTTTTGCAGCAGTTTGCAATCCTTTTCTGCAGAGCAAAATATTCACCTCAGACAGTGGAATTTCCTGAAGTCATCACTGATTCAAGCATTTCATGGTTATTTGCTATTTTTGCAGCCTCATCTGTGTATTTTTACTCCATGGCCTCCTGCAGGCATGTTCATTTCTATCTGCTGTGCTGAAGTATTTATGCAGATTGCTTTAAGAATATGTTTTCAACCAGTTCAAGTAAAACAAACTCTTTCTTTTAAACAATTGCAGTTATCAATGAATTTTTTTGTGTATGTGCAAATTCTTAATGAACAAAAAAAAAAAGATATGACTTGGCTTTTAGCAACCAAATATGAATCTCCTTTAGCTGATGAGAGATCCATTTCTAGATGTCACTGGTGTTTTCCCTATTTTGTGTGGTGAGGGGGATGCAGGTTAGGCAGCAGCTTTGTCCCATGTGGCTTAAAACTGTTCCCACAGTGAAGTCACTGTATTGAAAAAAACATCTTTTGAAAGCTTACCTGTGCTCATGTGATGACTTCACTTGTATAAGTGCCGTAAAAATCAATTCTTTGCTCAACATCACATTGCTGTGCTGAGAAAAGAGTGGTTTCTGCAGTAGACTCAGCGTTTCTTGGCTGTTCCTGTGTAGAGAAAAACCAAAACCCAACAAAAGCCCGTCCATAAACAAACCCCAAACCCCAGCGTACTTCATGGAGGGAAGTAATATAAATTAAAAATACCTCTGCAACTTCAAGGCTTGTGGCTGGCAGCCCTTAACCTCCTTCATAGCTCTTGAGAAAGAAAGAAACTTGGGTGGCAATTTTCTGCCTTAATATTCCACCTGGTCGTAGATTTCCCTGTGTAATCCCATCGTGGACACAGAAATGAGATGGAACTCACAGGGCTGTGTCATTTGCTGGTTTCCTGCTCAGTGAGTGCAGTCTGGGCTCCGTGAGCAGGAGCTGCTGTGCCCTGGGTGACGTGGGGCCTCTGCCCGTGTGTGCCTCACCTCCAGCACCTGGGGCAGCTTTGCTGCAGACCCCTGAGCAG
>VYXF01003832.1:314263-447273 GCA_013397295.1 Polioptila caerulea | reverse complement strand
GTCCTCCAAATTTTGGTTTCCATGATTAATTAATAAGGCTACTTCTTTAATTACTTGGACAGAGAGTTGGGGGATTTCTTTATGATTTGGGTACTCCTGAAGGTTTCTGCACTGTCAGTGATTTTTCCCACAGTTACTCCTGTCATGAGTAGCTCTGCTCCCTGGAACTCCAAACCAAAGGTTTTGTCACATTTCTCATATTCCTGGTTTATTCCTCCACAAATTAAGGATGAGAAGGGTCTCTTCCTCCCAACCCTCCCCTAATTTTTTCCTCTTTTCTTTTTTTGACTAGCATTGCCACAGGTTTGGGTACATTTTGCAGCATAAAAACTCCTCTTTTCTAGTCCATGCAGAAGGTATTTCACTTCTTGGAGGGAGGTTGTATTTCCAAGCACTTGAGCTCTTGCCTTATGCCATTCCAGCCCAACAGTCCAGTGTCTGAGCAAATATCCCACAGGATTTTCTCAAGGTGGTGTGTGGCAGTCTTTGACCTGTTTTCCTTCAAACTTTCTACTTTCTCAGAATCTTCCTGAGCACCCTCTGTTGCATCAGTGAGGTTGTCTTTTCTGGGGTTCACACTCTTTCTTGTGACTCTGTCAGGAGATCCAAAGCTGAATCAATCCAAATTCCAGCTGCTCCAGCCAAAATCTTCCCAGGGATAGATGGTTCCTAGTGAGCCTTGTGTGGCTGCCAAACCTCCCCCTTCTGTCTTGTCCTCTTTTACTTGTGGCTCATGAGACAAAAAGAGATCCAATGGCATCTGAATTTGATCTCACTGTTAAGACTATGAGTCAGGGGCTTTAACCCTTGGACTTCTGCAGTAATTTTGGTCTCACCTTTGCTTGCAGTATCTGAAACTGCTCAGAGCCTTGTGCAATGCAGGATTTCATGAAGGCAAACTGAAGTTGACCTCTCTTTTCCTGATCATGTTTATTGTGAGTGTTCCCCAGGACCTCTGCCATGGCAGAGGCTTGGCCCTAGACAAGCTCAGACACAGTCTCTGCCTTTCATTTTGCTGTTCAGCTCTGATGCCCTTCACACCCCTGTTGTAACTCTGAAACTGCTGTATCAGCAGTGGAGTAACAAAAGCTATTGTGACTGAGCCATTGATCTCCCTGTCACTGTGTATTTGCTGGTACCATCAGGATTTCTGTAGGGGGAATGATACAGATCCACTGCACATTTGTCTTCCCCAGCCTAATGTTGTCAGACCAGTATTGACCAGTTTGAGCAGTCCCTGCTGTTGATCATTCCCCTTTATTCCCTGTTGCACATTCACTAGATGAAATGGTGTGTTTTACTAAAAACTTTCCAAAAACTCTTGCAGAAGTGTCTTACTTTTCTGTCACTGTTATCCATGGCTGTCTGTCTGTCCATGGATTCAGGAATCCTTAACATGTTGATTTTATAGCAGATCAGACCTGTGGCTGCTGCACTTGATTCAACTCTGGGGCCAGTAGTGGCTGCTTAGAGAGAAAGAAAGAACAGCACAAACGTAGAGTGGTGTTTCTCTGAAGCACTCAATCAGCCCTTAGAAATGTGTATCACAAGGACTTTTCAAGTTAACCTCTGTATTTAATGTCCTGCCACAGATTTTTATTGCATTAATGCATCCACCAGCTTTTTGAACCCACACACACTTTTAAAATTTACAGTGCTCCATGGCAAGTTTCCCAGCTGAACCTGCATGGCACAAAGAACTTCCTTCTGTTTGTTGCTAGCTTCATTTAATGTTCTTTAGGTTTTGTGTTGGAAGAAACTAAACAATTATTCCTCACTCCCTTCTTCAAGCCACTCAAGAGATTTATAGCCTGTGTTAGTCTTCTAAATCTTTTCCAGAATGGCTGCTCCTACTTTAGTTATTCCTCACAGGGAAGGTGTTGGACAGTGTGGTCAGGTGTAAGACCATGGTAATACTTTCTCCTTTTTATTGCTTTTCCAATAACTCCTGTGTTATGGTGGTGTTTTGTTTTAGCCATAAGAATCTAAGAACAGAGGTAGAACAATGCCCACTAGCAGAAGAAGTTAAAATAGTAGAAAATGAGACTATCTGAAAGAAAATATATTGGGCATCAGTAGAATGGAATCATCAGGAAGGGATCTGAGTAGATAAGAAAGGGAGAAAAGAGGTGATAATGTGTCTTGGCACAAATGGTTTATGGTCTGCCAGGGAGAGCATTATTTTGCAATCAGTAAACCCAGTGCCTTTTATTGTGTCCATGGATTTTGATTTTCAGTTAAGTTGCAAATTTTAATTCCCAGGCTGGTGTTAGAATTGTTCTGAGGAACAGAACTGGTTTGTGAGAGATGTACCCCCAGTGGGAGAGATTTTCCACTTTGTAGGTTCTCTGGGTTTATTTCAGAGCCCATTTCTTGTTCAGTCTCACCTGAATTACTTGGCTTCCCCAGGGACTTTTGCTGCTGCATTCAGGATACTGAAGGCTGGGAACTCACAAGATCCTGGGGATCAGTGGTTAAATTGCAGGGATCTAATGGAGCAGTAGGAGACAAGTGTTGACAAATCTTTATTTTTTTTAGGCACAGTGTTGATATATTGTGGATGACAGGAAGTTCATTTCTAATGATGAATTAAAGAGAAAGAGTCTGGATTTCTAATTTCCTGTTTGGCCTTTTGACTACTAATGAGGATTGAGCTGATGTTTTCATGGAGCTACTTATAAAAATGCCAACATTTCTTTCTAATCTACTATTATTTATTTTAGAGCCAGTACTGGTATATGAGAAGTTAGCATTGTTTTCTCTGTGTGTAACATTTTGACATTTGTACACAGAGAACAGAATTTGCTTTTTTATCACACTTCCTCAGTGAAGTGAATTCTATCTGCAATCCTTTGCCATTTTTGTCTTTACTACCCTGACTGCCCCAGTGTGATCAGCAAATTTTGTCATCTGTTTCTTTGCTTTTCTGAATAGTGTAGGCAATTTTTAATTAGCATTGCCAGAGCACAAGCACAAGCTTTTGGACAAGTTTGCTTGTCTGTTCTGCCTCTTAATTCTTGAGAAGAAATTGTGGTGGCACTCTCTGGTCTTGACTTCCTTCCAGACTCCTTGTCTCTGCAGCAGATTTGCAACATATTGAAAATACAGCATATTATCACTTGCTGATGGCAGTCTGCAGGGAAATAAGTGTGATTTAAAGATTTCAGCCTCTTTGAGAAGAGGTAGCTCACACTATGGAGTCTCCCATTTCACATTTCTATATGCACTAAGCAAAAAACCTGCCCTAATAGTCTTGGCTTTCTAAGAACCCACCTGATATTCTAAATTTTGGGTCATGTTTCCCATTATTTGCAGGACAGCCTGGGTGGGAAGGTAGAGGGGAGATTGATATACATAAAGAAACAGGTACAAATATCAGACTTTATAAGCAGTCATTGTAAGTATAATACTGAACCTGTTCCTTGCACCTGCTAACTTCCTTTTTAGGTTCAAGAGCCAGACCCTGTCTTTGAATGTACACCAAAGGAAACAGGAGTATTTACTGGAAAATGTAAGTTCTTACATTTACTTCTTGCTCAACCAGCCTTCCCCCAAACATGTTATCAAAGAGGATCTGACTTGTCAGAGCTGTACAGCACTTTGTGACAGCTGCTAGGTCCAGAATGAAGAAGAGAAATTGAATATTTAAGGCAGAAGTTTTGTTTGCTGTAGCATTTACAACATTATATTGTAACAGTTGGCTTTTAATCTCAGAAAAATAACATTAACCATTTGCCTAGTCCCTGAATGGGATTTCTAATAGCTGTGTCCCTTACCCAGTAATTCTCTCTCAATCCTTTGTATTTATGTAGACTGACTGAATTTTTTGGATTGGATTGACAATCGAAACCCTACAGTAAAGCTAGATCAGAGTGTTACATCCCTGCTTAAGGACCTGATTTATTATCCTGTACCAAACCAGCTCTCTGTGGGCCTTTCAGCTGTTGTCCACAGAGTTTCTGGGTAGCCCAAAAGCTTCAGCAGCAGTTCCTAGTCCTTTGACAAGAATTTCCAGCAGGATGTTGGGAAAATTTTTCATCCTGGGGGCAATCCAACACTGGATTGAGAGGGTTTGGAGTCTGCCAGCCTTGGAGACAGGAAAACTTCCCCTGGATAAGCTCCTGAGAGCCTTGATGCTGGACTTGTTTGAGCTTGGAGCTGGATTAGACACCTCCAGAGGTCCCTTTTCCCTGTGTTATCCTCAGATTCTGTGAAGAAATCCTAAACTCTGGGGAATACAAAATCTATGTGAATGGCTGCTTCAGTGCAGCTTCCCACTGGAGAAGAGCTGGGCTCTCCTGAGAACTCCTGCCTGCTTGTACCCTGAGCAGCTTTAGTCTCAGCACTGGGCTTGGGAGCAGGATCTGCTGTCAGTGTGGCCAGAGCTCCACATTTGTCAGCTGACAGAGCTGTTCATTTCTTTGTGTCCCTGAAAATGCTGATGAGATCTTACACCCAAGTGAATCCCTGTGTGTGTCAAGACTTGCTCTGGCTTTTTAGGGGTAACTGGGCTGGATGGCTTAAGAGGTTTAATGCTTGTTTTACAAACATCATGAGTACTGGTGCTTCTTTAGACATTATCCAACCTGATTATTTGTGGGTTTCTGGAGTGTGTGAAATTAAAGGTATTTTTAATTTACAGGGATGGATTTTTATGGAACCTGATCAGGTTGGAATTTTACTTGTTATATCTGTACATGCTATTTCTATTTTCTCAGTAAGGCATAAAACAGATGGATCAGGAGATTGACATTCAGCCTTTTGTCCATCCAGCTTTTCTTTCCTGTTTATTTTCTGGAGATACAGCCTAATCAATATTTCTGCTTTTCACTGATGCAGTCCCATGAAAATGCTTCCATGTGTCTAGTTCTGATCAAAAACATCACCAAACCAAATTTTTTCTTTGCTTTAATTGTGAGTAGGTGCTCTCTAAAAATGTATGGATTTCTGAGAGGCTGGATTTATATGAATCCCTGCAATCTCTTAGCTGGTGAAAGATGATGGATAGACTTCAGACTAATGGGTCTTCTCCTTGTCTGCATAATCACAAAATCTGTCATGTAACTGCTTAAATGTGTCACTGGCTGGCTGTCAGTGTGCAGTCCCAGTGATGAGGCACTTGGGAACGTGCTTGATCAGCACTTGTGTGATTTCAAGGGAACAAGGTGCTGGTAGCACATTAAAGGGCTCTGACACAGATTAAAAGAAGCCCCTGTTACATGGAGGTAGACAAACAGAGCAAGAAATACCCAATTCCAGCATATAAAGTTATTTAATCCATATAGAAGAGCCTGCTGCTCATCACTGGGGTTTGCACTCATGTTTGTATTGGCTCCTTACTACAAACCAGTAAGTTTATACAGATGTTAAATGTGTATTCCTTTATGTAGGCCTGCAACTGAACTTTACCATGACCTGGGGAGACTCTCATTACCTGGGACTGACAGGACTTGAAGTGATAGGAAAGGATGGTCAGGCATTAAAAATGAATGCAGAACAGATTTCTGCTTCTCCCCAGGACTTAAATGATCTTCCAGAGTACACAGGAGATTCCAGAACGCTGGCAAAGTAAGTAACCAAAGACTTGGGATACATTTTACATCAGATTTTCTGATGTAAGTGACAGATTTCAATAAACTTCTGTTATGTTAACACATGTTAATGTGAACATGATTTTCATCCCATCACTGCTCATTCTTGGAATTCACAGGCTGTCCAGGAACAGCTTGTTGTAGAAACATGAATGAGATGTTTCCAAAAGATGGTGTTTGAGCTGGGAGATGAGAACATGCCTGGTTGGTATTTCTGTCAAGGACTTTCCAGGAAGAAATGTGGGTGTTCTGTAGCATCTGTCTGTGCATATTGAGTGATATTTGTGCAGGATTTCTGGATAATTTCTAGGAAAATTTTCGTGTTAACAAAGAGTGAGGATGTGCTGGGGAACTGCACAAATAGGTGCCATTTTTTTTTACTATTTTACAGTGCTTTTTTTGGCAAATCTAATGCATTTTTATTAATTGACAAGTATATTTCCTCAGATTAACTTGTGCATCTAAATGGCAGCAGTATAGAAATTATAGGCTGTAGATCTGGAGAGGACTTGGCATTTGGATGATATTGAAGCTGCATCCTGTTGTTTCTGACTCATCTCTCCATTTTGGAGGGTATTTTTGGTTGTAATCCTGTCTTGCTGGCATGTTTATGGGCTGTGACCAGGTTTATGAATTAGGACTTGTCTGTTCAAAGAATGTTGTATTTATCTCCATGCACATCAACTCCATCGTTTGAAATATCTGCTAATCTGACTTATGCAGATTTCAACCTTACTTGTGTGTAATTCCTTGTTCCTTCTGCCATCTTGTATCAAAATCTCCTCTGTAGGCAGTTGCTGATCTAAGAAATCTTCCCATGACATACCCTGTGATGAGCAGATTCTGGTGGGGGAGTCTCTCCAAGCCCCACCCTGATGGACCCAGATGCAGAGAATTCATTCACCTTTTTTGTTGGTGCCTTCTCCTCTCTGACTGCTCCTTTTGCAGCCCTAGTGATATGTTGATCCTACAGAATTTCTGGCAAGCGTTCTGCCCCGATGTATTTGAGGGATTTTATTTATTGTATCTTTTGCTTGCTAGCCTTCAGACTGGGTTTTTGGCCTGTGCATACACATTTAACCTTCCAGAGTTTATGAGTCTATCAATTTTAGGGCTTTTTTGATCATGAATTTTGCTGAAAGATGGCCCATAATAACTTTGTTTATCCTGTTACTGAGCCGTGCTGGCTTTGAGTTTTCAAGTCCTCCTTCTTTCTAACATATTTCTTAGTAAGTGGGTTATATTTTTAATTTTTAAATTTTTTTCTTACATTCTTGATTGTTTTGCTGGAGAACTTTTTTTGGGCACAAGAAATAGAGGCTTTTTTGGCTCTGGATATTCCTGAAAGCATGTTGAATTTGAGTATATTTCAGTGCTCTCAACTGTGGCATTTGGAATAGGTCCCATGTACTATTCAAGACCAAATCAAGAATTATCTCTTCTCTCATGGACTCCCTAATCAGTTCCTCTGTGAGAGAGTCATTAGTCAAATCTTTTTCTTTAAGGAATTGCCAAGTCTGGCACTCATTCTTCTATTAAACTTTTAAATAAATAGTAAGTATATACTTACTTTTTTTGGCAGTGTACCAAAGTAATTATGGTGGAAAATGAATTCATATTCTCCTTTATTCCATCTTTGTATGGCACAGTTTGTGGTAGAAGAATATCATGTCAGAAAATACCAGATTTAACTTTATTTAGTCAGTCTGAAGCCTGTGCTGTCATGAAAAGACATTGTCCTGCTGGTTGGAAGCTTTGTAAAGTAGCAAGGATGTGGCTAATTGTGTCCATGAGGGAAGTGAGCAAACCCTGGTCCTGCTCAGGGTTACCCAGCTGCCATCCAGCTCCTCCTCAGATCCAGCAGAGTTGTGTTGGCACAGAAACACCCTGCAGGGTGCCACATCCACTGCTTTGGGTGTGGAGCTGGCTTCATAAATTATATTGTGGCTGGTCTGAGTTCTGCCTCCAGCCACTTTGCTACAAAGGCACTTGAGCTTTCCTTTGCTCCCTGTTCACACTGGGAAAACCTAAGGATTTTGCTGTTTTTCATTAAGCAGACCCAACTAAAGAAAATACTGGGTTTTTTCTCCCCCCCCACTGACTTTAGTTCAATACTTGCATGCTATTTTTGATGTTTTCTGTGCTTTTAATTCCATGCACAAGGGCATGAGAAGCCCTGGAAGCTGGAAGTGGCATCTAGAATAAAATGAACCCTAGGAAAGTCCTTGCTTTTGATGAGAGAAGCCAGCTTTTCCCTTTGTGCAGCTAATGGACTTTTCTCTTTGTAGGTTAATAGATGGGACTAATATCACAGTGGAGGATGACCATATGTGGCTCATTCCTTTCTCTTTTGGAGAAGATCATCTGCTCACAATCCATTTTGATAAAACTGAAAGTATTGCAGGGCTTCGCTTTTGGAACTATAATAAATCTCCAGAGGATACCTACAGAGGGGTAAGTAAAAGAAAAGGAGCATTGCCAGCAAAAATATACAGCAGAGCATTGGAAAATTGCTACTGTGATGAATGAATATAGCTGCCTTAATGGAACACCATAAATCTTTCTAGATTGTCTGAGGCTGAATTTTGTGGCAGGGATAATGCATTCCTGTCTCCACAAACAGCAGATAGTTAAAAAGGAAAAGCTGGAGATGGTTTGAAGAGCTCTTCACAGCTGATTTTTCTAAGAGACACATACAATAGCACATATTATTTTCAGGATATATGATTCTGAAGTGGTATCCTCTCAATATCTTATATTTAGACTTATTGTATGATTCTTTATTTCCTGAACTGCAGAGGGAAACTTTACCAAAGAAATTCTGTTCAGTTCATGTTCAGAAGGCCACTCACTCAGTACTGCTTTTTCCAGGAAGAGTTTTTTTAAATATTATAACATTTAATAAATGGAAAGTTGCCCCCTTCAAGCAATTTGGCTAAAATAATTTAGCTAAAATTGTCTAACATAAATCCTCTCTTATTTGCAAATTGCCTGGTTTATATTTTTCTTTCCATACTAAATTGTCAGGATTGACAATTGATGCCTGATAATTTTTCACCTTTTCACTCTGAGTTTGGCTGTCCCTCCTTGCCATGCTGTACTTACACATGTAATGATAACACTTGTAATGCTGATGATAATGAACCAGAGGTTGCTGTTCATTGCACAGAAAGTTTAGGAATCTACCTGTTCCCAGATTTTCCACCCCAAAAGGCAATAGTTTTCATTCTCAATGTCCAAATTCAGGCAAAAAATAAGAATAAAAATTGTTGCCATGTATTAAACTGGAGAGAGGACAGAAAGGATCTTCCAATTAAATCCCAGCTGATCCAGAGATTTGAACAGAGGGCCCCTGATTTTGTGCTCCATCACACTGGAGCTTGACACCTGGGAGAGTGCTGGAGCATTTTGAGCATTACCATCTAATTATATCCCCTGTACAAATGAGAGCTTTTAGTGACATTTGTGTCCTCATTTCAGCTGGGATAGAGTTAATTTTCTTACCAGGAGCTGTGCTCAGATTTAGGGTGATAATAATGTAGGTAACTTGCTGGTATTTTAATTGTTGCTGAGCAGTGCTTATTAAATCTCTAAAATCTAACATGGAATTTGGTCTCTGGAGGCCAAACCAAGAAAAAAGAGAAGCAAGGTGTATTTTCAGCAGTTTACTTGGCTAGGCTGGAAAAAGAAGTGAGTCTGATACAGGTGTCTACCTGCATGAATACTGAAAGTCCCATAAGAGTTAGTGGATACCACTTAAAGGAGGAGCCCATACCTGCAGTCTTGTAGGATAAAATAAATTATTTGGAAAACAAAAGATGCAAGGTCTGCAGGGCCACAGGGAAGAGGTTTTAGGCTGTAAACCCAGGGCATCCTGACATCTGTCTCTTGAAGTATTGCTGCTCCTTCTAGGAACCAGTCCCTGGGTGTGAGATGGAATGATTTGTTAGGCAGCTGCAGGCTGGGGGATTCTATTCACAGCTTTAGTGTGAGAGGGTAATGGCAGTGACTGTCAGAATGAAGACTCGGGTGCTATTTGCAGCTCTGTGAGAAATCACCTTGTGAGAGCTTTGTTATGCCATTTGTAAAATGCAATATGTGATGGCTGAGTGCCTCCTCAGATGATGAGAATTACTTAGAAATGAGGGCTGTAAAGGGCACATAAATATAAGCAGCTGTAGTGTAATAGGTAAGATTCCATCTCTGGCTCTCCAGACTTCCCATTCACTACGTGTTTCCCTTTAGGAAAGTGTATTTCAGTGGATTTCTCAGTTCTACTCCTTAGCCTGGCAGACTTATTCATCTGGAAAGCAGCATGCAGAAGAGTTTCTCATATGAAAAAGATGTTTCCTTTATTTGATCCCAAGTGTATTAAAGATGAAGCCAGAAATAGTTATTTCTCCACACTTGGTAGTCATACAAACCTTCCCTCCTAATTAATCTTCATGGAAATGAACTGAGCCCCTCCTCCAGTCTAGCACAAGCTGGTACTTAGTGAAAGAGACAGGGCAGTAAATGCTGCTTGTGATGAACATTAAGTTATATTTAACATATTGGAGAGCAAGGTGCAGTGATTAATTGTTGCAGCATGATTGAATTGTTCTATACCTGGGATTGTGGAGACAGCTGCACATGGTGCTGCTGGGGGAGGGTGAAGGGCCAGGACTCCTGCATCATCTGAATAAATGTGCCTGAATTATTCACTTTAATCTCCAGAGGTTGGGTAAGGTGTGCTCACATCTCTGAGGTGGCCACAGCTCAATTGTCTCTATCTGGTACAGGCACCTTTTCTTTATTCATATGCCCTGAAGGTTACACACAGCACTGCTTGGCAGAGGAGTCTGTGTGATTCTGGAGAAGCCCAAGTGCCACCTGCCACAAAGATAAATAGAACTGAAATACAGGTTGCTGTAAATTCAACAGAAACACCAAAGTCTGCTCTGGAGAAATCCCAGGCTGGGGGATTTCTGGAAAGGTGCCCCCAGCCAGGGCTGGGCAATCCCAGCTGAATTAGCAGAGCATTCAGGTGCATGGTGTCTCCTCAGATTCCCTTTGTGACATGAGCTGACTTGGGAGCTGAGCCTTCCCATTCTCTTGGTGTGTGTAAGTGCTGCTGCAGGCTCAGGAGTCAGAGGCTTGTTCAGGTTGGGAAAGGGCTGTAAGGTCATCATGTCAAACTGTAAGCCTCACACTGCCAAGGCCAGCACTGCCCCATGTCCCCAAGTGCCACATCTGCACCTCTTTGAAAGCCCTCCAGGGATGGGATCTCCACCACTTCCCTGGGCAGCCTGTGCCCATGCTTGACCACCCTCTCTGTGAAGAAGGGCAGCTTCAGTTTGCTGAGATCTAGTGCCAGACAGTAATTGAAGGATCTGTCAATACTTTTTTTTAGTATTTTCCCCCTGAAATCCTCACCTCTGCCATCCCCATCAATGTCAGTGATGACATGGACACCATGGATTGCAGCTGGTACCTGCCTGGCTTAGGCTTTCTTTTGCCAAAGGAAGTCACACTCTAGAGGAATGAAATAAATACAGCTAAATGGAATTATTTCAGCCTCTGAAGTTAATGGAATTGTTTGCAATTATTTTAATGTAAGTCATGTCATGTCAGGTAATCTTGTATTTTGTTCTTTTAAACCAGGCTAAGGTGGTCCATGTGATGCTGGATGGGCACAGCATCTCCCCCCTGGAGGGATTCCTTATCCGCAAGGGACCAGGCAACTGCCACTTTGACTTTGCTCAAGAAATTCTCTTCCTTGACTATCTACAGCCCCAGCCAACTCCTAAAGTACACAGGAGGTAAAGTAGGATGTCTTTGTTGTCTGAACCTCATGATTTCTCTTCACTGTTGCAGTGGCATTTCACATCCTCTGTTGGAGCCCATTGTGTGAGACTCCTGGATGAAAACATGGAGCACTTAGAGCAGAGCTTCACTTGCTTTTAACTCTGACCAAGTTTCACTGAGGTCTAAGGGGAGTCTGGTCCATCATCACAGGTGGAGGGGTTGGGGTGGTGTCTGTGTTTAGTTCTTTGGGTTTGTTCTCTTCTGAATGAGCCAAGGGTAAATAAAAAAACTGGTTTGCCTTGGGTTTTTTTGGCAGGACTGCTTCAAAGGCACTGGAACAGGCCAGTATGGACTATGAAGCACCATTGATGCCCTGTGGTTGTATCCTTCCCTGACATCTTCCTTGTCTCATGGAATATTTTCGAGTTATATACCATGGTTAGGAGTCCTGAGCTCTTTGAATCCAACAATTTTGGGTGCTTTAAGGAATTAATGATACCCAGAATATGAGAAAGGCTTCCATAAAGTATGGCTTAAGAATAAATCAGTGAAGCATCATATGTGAATATGTGGCCTATTTTCAGATCCTCTGGTAGCTTTTTCTCCTGAACTGCAAATAAGAGTGTCTGACATCGTGGGCTGCACAAGAATTTTTCAAACTGCAGATTAAATGGCCTGTTAGGACAAAGCTTCTGTGTTGTTATTTTCCTTAAGAGCATTTTGCTTTTTAGTTATTTTCCAGTTCCAGCTCCTGACGAGTTGGGGTGATCCCTACTACATTGGTTTGAATGGGTTGGAGTTGTTCAATGAACATGGAGACCAAATCTTACTGACTGAAAACAGTATCCTTTGCACACCAAGCACCCCTGGCCCTGCTGATGCACAGTTTACACCCTGGCAATTTGCCACAGGGCATCACTTCCACATTGGCAGCTTGTCCTGTGGGATTAACTCTGCTTCTGTTTCTCAGTATTTGGGTGATGAACCTCTTTTCCATATGTTTTTATGGATTCTATATACTTCCAGAACATTTCTTCTCTCAATGGGATGCACCAAGAAAGCAGGACAAAGTTAGAGAAGGGAAGGCTTAGGAAGGGTGTGGTATTTTCTGCTCTTGGCATTTCTTCTGTGGTGGGGAAGGACCAGAAAGTTACCTGAGCTATAAATTAATAACAAAAGATTGAGTTCAGTGCATTTTTAAAGTGGAATCTTTCACTGTGCCTCAAGAAAAAAATTTTTCATGATTCTTGTTCTGGAGATTTAGGCTCTTCTAGACACCCAATGCAGTCATGAAGATCAGGGCTGAGAGTTGAATTTGATTCAGTATTTCCTGGATGTCCCACAGAGGGAATGAAGGGCATGTTGGGAAGATTGATGTTCATCCAAGTTACACTTTGTGCTCTGTACCAGCCAAAGTCTTTTAAGAGCTGAAAGCTTCATATCCCAACATACAACTCCCATAGTTCAGGTACATGGAAGGAACATATCTTAGCCCCCTGGAAAGAATAAATAGCACAGATGCTGCAGGAATTGTTTGTCTCTAAGGATCCTCACTGCCTAATAAATAGGGAATTCAGTGAAATAAAAGCTTTTTCCCAAGTGCTATTTTGACTTGTATTTTGTATGATATGACACTGAGCTTGGAACATTTATAATGGACAGGAAACATTTTGAAATTAAGAAGTGGTAACACATTGTATTTAAGAACCAGGGGTCTTTAACTGACCTGGTACAGCTCTACAGTGCAAAACAGTGGCAGGTAAAGAATCCTCAACTCCTTTTGAGTGATCACCTGTTCCTGCCTGTGCAGTTGTGTGTGGGATGTATTAGGATCCCAAAAGAGCATATTTGTCTTAGTGCAATATTTAATGTGAGAATTCACTACTGAAGCTTTTCCTAAACACTTGAGGCATTGCTGTGTCATTTCTTCAATTCTTTATAAATACTTACAGACTTTTAGAAAGCAGGATGGGGGGAAATGAATGTCCCTCAAACCAGATTGCTCAGGATTCCTAATTCTGAAGACAGTGCCATCCATCCACGTTTCTTTGCATGTCTTTAATATTCATATATGTTTTTAATGTAAATGTTCTCTTACAGTGAAAATCTGGTTGCCTGTTCAATGGGGGTTTAATCTCTCCCTCTCAAAGAAATGAAAAAAGGTTTTATTCCCACTCAGTGATTTTTACCACAAAACTTGAGAAACTCAAGCAAAACCTAGTCTGACTGATGACTGCCTCCTGCAAAAACACTCTTCTTGAGATAGGTGTTATATGAGGAATTAGCACAAGTTTATGATAAAAATATGGGACTTAGTCACCAAAAAGCTGGGAAGTGCCTATTACTGATAATGGAACTTTATTGATGAAGTCATAAGTACATGTTTGAGAATAAATTATCTGCAGCTAGTTACTTGATTCCTATTTTAAAAATAAATTGGAACACCAGAATATCCAAGGGTTGTCCTGCCTTTGGGTATGTGCCCCCACGTTCCTCAGCTATGCAGTCCTGGGAGGATGCTGAACACTCATTCAGGGAGTGGGGAAGAGCATAAACTTTTAAAGTGACGTTTCTGAAATATCCCTTTTTGGATTATTTATGCTTAAAGTTTTTTTTCAGATATTGCTGCTTTTCCAGATAGTGTCAACATTTTAGATGATGTTTCTGGAGACATCCGGACTCCAGACAAACTGATTGACAGAGTGAATGACACCACTGATGGCAGGCACATGTGGCTGGCACCAGTCCTTCCTGGTTTGGTACATTTTCCCTTTTCATTCTGTTTTAGTGATGTGTGTGGATGGAACTGGGATCATGGAGGAAAGGGGAAGCATTGAGAATTCATAGCTAAATTTCATATTAGTAACAGATGCTAAATCATTGCTTTTTAGAAGTTGTTTTTATTGCAGCCTCTCTGCACTGCACAGGCAGCAGCAGTGGAGGTTTCCCAGGTTTGTAATCTCTTCTCTTCATGGGGCAACAGCAGAAGATTTTCCAGAGTCACTGTGACAAAGATACTGATGAAGGAGTTCCATGCAATAAACACCTTTCTGGTGCTTTTAAGCTCATTTTTACAAAATGCAATGAATATTCTGTTCCAGCAGTGAGAAATTCTTTTTTAATCTCATCTGTGTTGAATTCAAATTCATAGATTAGGCATGGCAGACTTAGTATTTCCTATCCTAAGGCCACAAATGATTCAGCCCTTTTAGAAGTCCCATATTTAATAGCTGGGATGTCAAAAATCTGAACAGGAAAAGAAGATAAACTTAAATAACTTCTGACCTTGTTTTGGGGAAGGACATTTTTTAGGGGCCTGAAATGAACATAAGTAAGGTGGCTTTATTTCTCATAAAGAGAATGGATTTAAAAAGAAAACAAAGTATAAACCTGACATGTGGTAAGTTATTATTTACTCTGTTGGCAAAATCCTTACTCCAGATGTTGCACTTATTAATTGGAATATTAAAAGTGAGGAATTGTGGATTTGTATCATGATGTGTTGTAATGAAGGGCTATAATTAAGGTAAAGCTTTTGAGGATACTTGGGAATAGTGAGCACTTGTGTTTCCTAGGGAAGTGGAAGGGCTGTGTGATGCTTGAGGCTCCTGCTGTGTAGATCCCACATCTTGAATCCTGGCAATTTGATGGGATGCTCAGATGTCTCTTCTAACAGGATGACTGATTAATTTGACAGTCATCTGAGTGTGCTCATGTCCTTACAAAAGACACGCTTGCAGAGGCTTTCACTTGGGAAAAAGGAAAATAACAGGCCCTGGAGTTCTCTCTCTTTGTGCTTTTCTGCCTGACACCAAAGTACAGCAGAAGAGCACAAAATACCAGTATTAAAGGGTAAATCAATAATGTGTGAAATGCAGGAGGCAGAAGTGATTTAATGGTGTTTTCTGTCCTTGAACTGTAGCAAATTACACCTCTGTAAGATCCACAGAATACTTTTCCCTCCTCCATCTTCCCTGGAATGGCTGTTGAGCCAGGAGCTGCTGGATGGAGCAATCAGCCTATTGATGCTCAGCCTCTGGAGCTGGGCTGCTGAGCCAGAGCTTGGGAATGCTCCCATGCTCAGTGCAGGCTGCTTGGAAAGCTGCATTAACTCTTTGATGGGTTGGAAGCTTCAAAAGCTTCAAGGGAATTGCCATTATAGCCTTTCTTTTCCTTCCTAAATGTCTTTTCCTTTTTAATTCTAAAAGTGGTTTCCTGTTTTTCAAATTGATTTCTTACATAAGCAGAATTTGAATTATTTGTTCTCCTGTTACTGATTGTCATTTTATTCCTTTGTTTGAATGGATTTTTAATCAAATATATCATTTGCTGTGGGACTAACAGTTGTTGTTGGAGACAATGCTCCAGTTGTCTCATGGAAAATCACAAAAGCAAACATTTCTATTGATCCAATCTACCTTTCTTCTTCAGTAAAAAAAACCAGCATAATAATTTAATATAACCTACAGTATCTTCTCTAGTACATCAAAGGATTAAAACTTCAGAGGATGCTAAAGATGAAGCTTAAGATATGTTGATCCAAAGTTGATATAGTGGCTCATAAAAGGAAAAGCATGGAATTAACTGTAACAGGCAAGATTGGTTTCCTGCCTGCCTAATCTTTGGTCTTAACATCTTGACATTAGCGTCACTGAAAGGCAGATGAATAATACCTCAAGCAGTAATTGTTTAGAGAGCATCTGGAGGATTGTCTCTAAATTCCTGGTAGTATAACTCACACAAAAATTGCAAAATTTCTGCAATAGCTTTCAGGGCATACTGAGGAAATTTTCATCCTGCAATTGGGTGGATTCCATTCATATTTGGTAGAAAGAGATGGAATGAATTGGAATAAAATCAGTGATTCACAGAGTGTTTTGGGTTAGAAGGGACCTTAAAGCTCATCCAGTCCCACCCCCTGCCATGGCAGGGACACCTTCCACTGTCCCAGGTTGCTCCAAACCCCATCCAGCCTGGCCTTGGACAATTCCAGGGATCCAGGGGCAGCCACAGCTGCTCTGGGCACCCTGTGCCAGGGCCTGCCCACCCTCATGGGGAATAATTCTTTCAAAATATCCCATCTAGCCCTGCCCTCTGGCAGTGGGAAGCCATTCCCCCTTGTCCTGGCACTCCAGGCCCTTGGAAATTGTCTCTCTCCATCTTTTTTTTGCAGGCTCCATGCAGAATAGAACAGAACAGAAGAGGCAGTGGCTTGTCTTACCCCTAAGGACATGTCCATATTTGATTTATGAAATACTCATGAAGAGTGTCTCTATCCCCCTCCTCCAATTTCCAGGCAGTCCAGGATGACAAGGATGCCCTAGATCTCATCTTCTGTGCTTTTGAGAGCAGCTGTGGGGTAGAGCCAACAGCTGGGAATTATCAGCACAGATGATTGCTGAACTTCCATTTGCAGCATCAGTTTTCTCTCCTCCAGCTATAGCTCTTCAAATGTGATCCTCTTTTGATGTAGCATGCATGAGAATTTAATTTCTTTGGGGAATTTGTGCTGTTAAGTATAAATTAATTCTCTTTTACAGGTGAATAGGGTATATGTCATTTTTGATGTACCTACTACCGTGTCAATGATCAAGTTGTGGAATTATGCCAAGACACCTCAGAGAGGTGTGAAGGAGTTTGGTGTAAGTGATTTTCCTGTGCATTTTGTATGTCCTGGTGAGTCAGCTGGCTCCATTCTGTACGTGTTCTCACAGTTTGTTGAAGTGTGATTCCATGAAACTCAAAGGATGGGGTTTGTCTCAATTAACTCTGCATTTAATATTAAAATGACTAATCTATGCCAGTCATCTGTCCTCCCTTTTTTGTGTCCAGGGAAAGAAAACTTGATCCGATTTTTGTCTTAGATAATTGTCTTAGGATAGCACTTGCCTTTTTCCACTGACTGTAGAGTAGGCCTGGAAAACTAGTTGGAACTACAAACCCAAGTTTTAGACAGCTGAAGTGAGGTGAGATTCATTAATTCCTAGATTTAAGAGTGACTCACTCCAATGAATAGAATGGCAATTATGTAAAACACGATACACATTTTTAATTACCTACTTGAAAGCTGCATTAAAAAACATCAGTGACAAGATAAAAAACTTGTGGAGGAAAAAAAAAATCGAACTCTAGCAGCACCTAGAGAGAAACAAAAGTTTTAAGGAACAAATGCTAAATTAATGACTGGATTTGTGAAACAAATACGACAAAATGCTTTCTAGTTAATTGCTAGAGACAACTTCTGAAAGCAAGGCCTGATTTCTAGATGGATTTTTGGTTTATTTCTTCCATATTTGTAGCTTCTGGTCGATGATTTGCTGGTGTACAATGGGATTCTGGACATGGTGAGCCATGTGGTGTCAGGCATCCTCCCCACGTGTGACCCCGTGGTGCCCTACCACACCATCCTCTTCACAGATGATGAGAGGATTTGCCACCAGGAGAGGAGAACTGTTATCAGGTACATGAGTGGATCTTGGTTAGGACAGAGAATCTTGGCTTTCAAAACTGGTTTGATATGACTGATGTCAGCAGTGTGTGTATTGCTGAGGGAATTTCCCTTCCAGAGCATCCCTGGCCTCACTTGAGGAGGAATAAGTAGATTTTTAGATAGGAGGCCCAAATTAGCAGCTTTGTTTGCAAGCATCTTTTAGCACTTCCTGGTATTTGTGATTTATGTTTACATCTGTTTTCATGAAAGCCTGTAAACACAGAATAAAAAAGTTTGGCTTCCTTATAGAAAGATTAATAAATCCCAATGATACTACATGAGGGGGAAAAAATAGAAAGTTCATGAAAAAAAAGCATCAAAATTAAAGAAAATAAACTCCTCTGATTTGACTCAGATGCTAATTAAGGAGCTAGAATTCTACTATTTTATAAACAGTCTAAAATAACAAATTTCTAAAATGAGAAATGAATTGCATTTGGGGGAATGATGCTTTGAAACTGTTAAGTTGGCAATCTCATGGAGGATGTGATGAAATGCAGTGAAAAATGCACTTATATTTAGAAGGTCAGGATTGGTAGGTCTAAAGAACAGTCCCTGGCAAGGAAAGTAAAGATTTGAAAGAATAATTTATTTTAAATGGGATGGAAAAGTGAAAAAAGGAAAGCTTACAGAAATGAACACTTTTTTAGATGTTGGACAGCTGACAAATAGAATGTTTTGCACATGCATCACTTGGATAAAAAAGGCAAGTTTTGCATGGATAAATGGTGTTTGATCCACTTAGAAGGATGTTCAAACATTTAGAGATAAGCAGAAGGAACATGAGATGCCCTGAATAAAGACAGAGGTTCACATTTGCCTACAGGGTTTGTTTTCTTGTGTTTCCCTAAAGCATTTGCTGTTGACCACTGGTCAAGTGAGAGGTTAAATAGATTATTACTGTTTGGATGTGTTGTGTTGGACTCATGGTTTTGTATGAGGGGCTGTGTTGTCGTGCTAAAACTTGGAGGTGAACAATTTCCCAAAGTGAAAAAGTCCCTGAAATGAAAATGCCTTGAGAGAAATAAAAGTTTTGAGAAAATTTTCAATTGAATAGAAAAAGGAGAAGGATGGTGAACAAACCTTTACTTTCCTCAGCTTCAGATCTTTCTGTGAGTAAAATTATTTTATTAGAAGCAGGGAAGCACTAGCTGTAATCACAGATCTTTTTCAAATAACTTCCTCTGCACATATTTATAAGATAGATGTCCTTTGATCTACTTTAAAGAGGAGTTTTTGGGGTCACAAACACTGCATGGTCTCTTTTCCAGTCCAGAACATGCTGAACCTCTTCTCTTCCAGACTTCTGGGCAGGAGTTTTCTTGCTCTTTCTTCCCATCCTGGTCTGCAATCACCTTTTCTCTTTTTTTTCACCTCCCACCCTGCTAAAATACAGGGTACTTCAGCAGCAATGGAAGACCTGCTGGATAATATCCCTAATTTTAAAAATCTCTGGAGCTTTTAGATATTGTTGCTTGTGATGTTGGCCTATTCTCTTTCAGTATTTTATGGATCTGAACCTGAGTCTGATGTTATCACCAATAGTGTAAGTTTTGGTTTGCTTCAGTATTGGCCCTCCTGCTTCACTCTGACAGTTTGAGAGACATTACATTTTTCTTCAGAAATAGAAACCCATTTTGTGCAGTATTTGGAGAGAAAAGAAAAAATGCACTTCTTTGATTGCAAAAGCACAAATGGCTTTTTTTTTTGGTGTATTTGAAAGGGAGATGTTATTTGTGGTGTTTTCCTTACCTTTAAATTCAGCTCATGTTTTTCCCTGTAATTTGTTTAATTTAATTTACCTTTGAAGTAAAATTGAAAGTGAAAAAAAGTGAAATTACTTCTTTCCCAAAAAGAAATGGTTAAAATTTTGCAGCAGCCTGCAAGCAAAACTTGTCACAGTAAAAGAACTTTGTTTAATTCAGAAAAGTTTCAAATAATGCTCCTTCAGAATTACAAAGCAGTATGTGGAAGTTCCTTATGAGCATTTTTATGTCCCCTTTGTACAGCTCTGATTTAAAATCTCACTTTGCTTCATAGTTCAAGCTGTATAGGCAGGCTTGAAAGTTGTAGAGTGATTATGATTATATTTGAATGTGTGCCTGAATGAATGCCACTAATTAAAACTGGCAAGAAACCCTTCAGGTGGATGAGGACTGGCTAATTTGTGTGTGGATAACCCTGTGGCTGTGCTGTGGAGCTGTTCAGCCTGCTGGACTCCAGACATCCCTTCTCTGGTATCCTTGTCCATGACTCTCAGAACTTTTCCCAAAGTTGATTATTTGGGCCGTTGTAACTGATTTCAATCTTTGCAGCAATCATGTGGAGGATCAGGATGTACGAATGCTGAATGAAAATGAGATTGTCACCAGCAGCAAAAAGAAACAAGTTGTGGCTGATCCTGGTGAGTTCTGTCTTCCACATTTTTTTTTCTGCTCAATTCCTGCAGACACAGTGTGGATAATGAGCATTGTTATAGCCTTAAACTGGGAAAAGTGAGAAGTCTTATGTATATTTAGCTCTACTTTTTCTGTCATAGAAAGACAAACTGCAGATTTCATCATCTGCTGGATTTCTGCTCTGTATATAAATCTGAACAGGGATGATGTGATTGTGGCTCACAGCACCACAAATACAGAAATCATCAGCAAAGAAACTGGCTGAAGATAAATTGAAAATGGCTGTTAATTGTGCAGGTTCATGGATAGCTTTTGGAATAATAAGCTCATTGCATCCCCACTGGCCTTTTAAGCAGCTTCAGAGATGGTGCAGATGTGTCTGAGAATCAGCTGCTTGTCGCTCCTTGAGCAAACCCAGAATCACAGGGAGTGTAACAAGGGGGAAAATGTGTTGACTCTGTTCCTCCCACTGTTTTTCTGGTTGGTCTTTTTGCTTACAAAGTGATAATTAAAAAGACAACCTCTTTTTTTTTTCCCAAGGAGAAAGAGTAGATTGTATTTATAGTCTGAAGAGTACCAGTCATTCATTGTAAATTACTCAGAATAGCTCCCTAAATACATCTCAAATTCTCAGCCAAGCTGGTATATTCATGATTGGTTTTCTCTCCTGAGTGTGACACTTTCTCCAATTAGTTCTCCAGAAAGTGTTACAGATATTATATGGTGGCTTTTAATAATGGTTCTGTAGGAGAAGGATTTGAAATGCCATTGCCTGTAAAAAAACAGCTTGAAAGTTATTATATTTAACAATCCTTGTCAAAAGTATCCTGGACATCTCTGTGCCCACTGGAATGGCATCCTGGCCTCCAGAGCAGACCTGTCCAGTAAAGAACAGCTGTCTTTGCCATGGCCATCACATTTTTTCCAGCCTTGAGGACACAGAGTCTCTGAAGTCACCAGCTGAGGGTGGCCTGTTGCCCTCTGCCCCATGTCCCCTCAGCCAGTCCTGGCTGGTATCAGCCACAGAGGGTGTTGATAACACATTTGTGGAATGATTTGGGTTGGAGGAGACCTCAGGGGGTTCCCTTCCTGAGGGAGGGTCCAGCCTCCTATTCAGGACAGTGTCAGCCCTGAATTCAGAGCAGTTTGCACAGGAAAGCAATTCCATGGGACTGTGAAAAAGCTGGGAGCACTCCCTGTCAGTGCCAGAAACATTGCTGAGAAGGGTGGCTCAGCTTCATTCTGGGGTGGAAAGAGAAAGGAGCATTTTTGTTCCTCATTTTGCTCCATGGCTTCATTGTTGGTGTACATTCCTAAAGCAGCCCTTCCTTTTCCTCAACAGCTCTGCGCCCCAAAACCTGCATCAGTGAGAAAAGACTGCAGAGGAGGAGAAGATAGCAAGGAAAGTCCTGAATGCATCCAGCCCCAAGTAACTGCAGTCCAGATCTCTAAAATATGCATACCCAAATGGAAGATTTTCCATGTCTGCTGCTGCTGAATCACCTCCTCTTGTGAGAGGCAGTTTTATTTGCTACAGGAAATGTTCTTCAGAATGAGATCTAAAGCATGAATTCAGTTCCCTGGGGGATTTTTGGTCGTGATCTTTCCCCCCTTTTCTCTAAATTGAAAATCCGAGGAAGAAGGAACATAAAGGAGAGAGTGAGAACCTTTCTGCTGACAACTGTTCTGCCAAGTCCTGAGAACTTGGGTTAAGCAGGATTGTCCACAGGTTTTCTAGATTCTTTCTAAGGCTTTTATTCCTAAATCCTAGCTGGCTGATCACCAAGATTCTCAGTAGAAGGAGGTGTTGCTTTATTTCTGATGCCTGTAAATAGTTCTCTGGGAAATGCACTTATTAGAGGAGATACTCTGTAGCTGTCTGTCTCTGGGCATGTTTTGATGTCTGTAGGAGCTGACACTGTTTCTGACACCTAGACAGGTTCCACTGGGCTTGAAGAAATGTGATGGATGCTTTTGGGAAGTGGAGATCAGGAAGTGGCTTTATCAAGGTTTAATAAGTGCATTTCAGCTGTCACCTTTTCATGTTTTGCAGTGAAATAATTATTTCTTTCATCATTTCAATACCATGGAAGAAGCAAGTGAGGTGTTTTGCCTGGAGTGCCATTGACAGGTGCTCTGCACATCCTTAAGAGTCCTCCTGCTACAGAGCAATGTTTTTTCCTCCTATTTTGCCTGAATTTATATGAATGAGGAGGCCATGCCTCTGTGCTGCACTAACCAGATGTTGCCAGCAGCAGATCACCACTTCTGAGAAATGGTAAATGTCTTTTAATTAGCTGAAGATAAGAAGTGCATTTTTAAACAAAAAATACCCTGCACATGTAGTCATTTATAAACTCTAACCAAATAAATATGCTACAGGATTTGCTATGCAAATGTATGTTTTCCTGAAAACTTGGTGTTTGTGACAACCTGTAAATCTCTTCCTTGGATTCTCATTTGGAACTTGCTCATTCCTGTGATTCTGTGATGGTTTATAGAGAGAACTGAACACTGAAGTCAGGATGTGCTTTTACACATAAACCAGAGGTACTGGTGCAGCTCAATTTAAAATCAAACTCTGCTGCTTCCCTTTCTGCCCTGTCAGGAGTGTAATATTGTGTATATTTGCTTATTCAAACATCACTGCTGTTGCCTGAGCTGAAAGGACACAGGATAACAATGCATTTCCCAGGTTTCTGTGTACTGATGGAGCAAAAGAATTTATTTTGTACAAAATACAAACTACTTTTAAATGTATCATAGTGTGTGTGAGTACATTGTACTTTGGTTAAGGACTCTTCCCAAGCTGCACTGACTAAAGAATCCTCTTATTCTGAGAACTCTCCCCTTGTTTGTTTCTGCTGTCATTCTACCAAAAACCAAGTGCTCATTTTTGCTTCAAATCATACAACAGGTGACTCCAAATGAAAAAGAGGAGGAGCTGAGAGGAGGGGTATTGGGAGGGCTCAGAGCACATATAAATACCTGTGTTTGGAAGGGTGTGCCAAGGTTTTCTAGGCACAAGGCACAATCACAGATGTGTCATGTGGGCAGTCTCTAGATGGGATGGGGTCTGTCACATTGTTTGTTCTTCTGAGAGAATTGCATTGGCAGAGAAATGAAATCTGCTGTTTCTTGGCACTGAACAGCATCTCTCTTGCTGATCTGAAAAGGTGTGAGGGGGAGAGGACTTCCTGTGCTCACCTGCCTTCTCTGTAGCTGTCTGGGGCATCTCAAGTCCTGCATGGTGGGCTAACAGCTTTTCAACCCTAATGCTGCAGGTTTTGGAAATGACTGCAAACTGTTTGGTTGAGCTCACATGGGTCACAGTTCTCTCTGTTTCCCTGCCACCAAATCTTCCTCAGCTGGTGACTGCAGCCAATATTCAGCACCTTTTACTCCTGGAAATCTGTGTCCAGTGCAGCTGCTCTGGCATCTGCCACAGAATGCAATGGCTTCAATATTTACCATCCTCTCCCAGCAGCCCTTGTACCCATCCAGGAGATTCCCCACAACTGCCACATGGTGGAAAGACTGTGATAGTCTTGAAAGTATTTTAAAAGATTGTCAAGTTGTGGAACATCCTCCCCTGCAGTGTCTGTGTGTGAAAGGAGGGTTTGCCAGCCTGCTGTCTGGGATGACAAAACCCACCAAGGCACAGCCTAATGGAGTCCTTGGTTCTAGTCAGTCATTCTAGAGAGCAGCATAATGTTTAGAAAATATTTCATTCATCTCTGTGGGGTAGGAGCTGTCAGTGTTTGCCCTCCTAATTGAAGCTGAGATGTAATGACCCTTTATATAACCAAAGATAATTAAGAGTCGTAGTCAGCTCCGTACACTCAAACATAGACAACTTGACTCATTTCCTCAGTGAATCAGGGTTAAAAAAATGGTTTATTTCATTTTTCACCTTTTTTTTTAACCAACTCTTCACAAGTACATTCATGTCAGACTGGCATTTACAGGAGGGACAAGAGGAAGAGTAAACATGCAATCAAGAGAATCCCCACAGGGCTCTTGAGTCAATGTCAGGCACAGTTTCAGCAGGAGTAATTCAGCAAGGATGTGCCTGGTAACATCATTTGACATTGTCAAAAGCACAGCCAAGGAAAAGGAAGGATTCTTAGGAATTCTTGCTGAAGATGTTGATGTAAATTATTAAAGTTTCACCCAGTTTCAGTATCTGGGCCCTGCAAAGACCTTTGTGCCATAGTTGCTCACCTTTACCTGTCATGGCTGGATTTAAAGGGCTTGGATCAAGATAAAAGAAATGAATTTGTTTGTCCCACAGTGACACTGAGAAGGGCAGAGGATAAAGAAATAGTCTGTGAGGAAGTACATGCCAGGTTGCCTGCTTTTTGATCTAGAAAAAGATATTTTTGTCAGTCCTCACAGTGTAATTGGAAATGCCTGGGAAGGCCTGCAACGTTTCAATTTCTGCCTTTTTGTGCTTTAATCCAGGAGCATTTAAACAGCAGGGAGAGGCACCTGTCCATGGATGGGGGAGCAAGCAGTGATGTAGGGTGTAAAGGGCAGCACAGAAGACATGGAAACTTGTGTATTCCTGAGTCAGGACACTCATCCATGAACCCACAGGAGCTGTATCCAGCAGCTGAATTAAACTGAGCCCTGCTGATGGCTTAGGCTGGGCTGGGACATGAATTGCACTACAGCATCCTGCTCAGGTGATGCTGTTCTCTAAAATCTCCTGCTCCTGCTGCCCATGTCCCCTGTCCCTGCTGTGTCATTCCCCTGGTGCTGCCCAGCCCTGCCATGCCAGGGCTGTGTGGCACTGACAGTGCCCACGAGGGACTGGATGGAGGTCTTGGAACACCCTGCAATGGCCAGAGGCAGGAGCTGCTGCCAGTGAGACTGTGAGGGGGAGAGCAGTGCATGAAGGAGGGTGGATGAGGAGTCTCTAAGGTTTCTGTAGTTTCCAGGAAACGCTCACTTCCCAGCAGAAGTCAGGTAGGAGCACACATGAAGGGCTGTATTGACATCTGGGTTCTGCCACATGCAGAGGATGAAGTCAAGTTTCCTTTGATTAATTGGTAAGAGGAGCATTCCCCATTCCCTCCTGCTGTCTGCTGTCCTCACTGCTGGATGCATCCTGGGAAATAAAGCCAGTGGTGGGAATCCAAACCTTGTGTAGGGTGCCTTGGGCTGTCCTCCCTCTTCTGGGGCTGCTGATCCAGGAGGCTGAGCTCCAGCAGGAGCTGCTCTTCTGCTAAAAGTCACTGAAGTAGCAAAATCTCTTCCAACATCCTTCAGGAAATGTCAGCTCCAACAGACACCCCGTGGTGATGGCTTCACCACTGTCCTTCACCACATACTGCAGGTACTGGAACTGGACACCCTGCAGCATTTCAGGCCCTTGCTGGCTTCCCTTTTAGCCTTCTTTGTCCATCATGACTATGTTTTGGCTGAATCATCATGCTTAGAAGGTCAGTTTGTCTGCCAAGACCATTCTGAAAGTGCTGCTCAGAGTCCCTGTTCTGCCTTGCTGGTGTGACCATCCCCAGACACAGGTGCTCAGGTGGGTTGCAGGATTTGTTTCATTTCTTTGGTTTCCCATGTGAAGGGCACCTGCTCTCTGATCTGGGCTGTCACCCACTCCTGTGGCTCTTATTTGTGTGGGGTCCCTGTTTTTGGGGGTGGCAGTGCAGGGCTTGCTGGGCTGTTGTGTGCCCAGGAAAGCTGCAGGAGAGCTTTTCCTTTTGAATGTGTCTCCTGTGAGGAGCAGAGGGAGCAGTGTGACACCCTGGGAGGGAGTTTGCTTCCCTCTGTGGGCTGAGGTCAGAGCACAGGAAGGGACTTCCTGGCTCAGTGGCCTCTTTGCCCATTTCTGTGACTATTTGCTTGTTTGCTGAGAAATGACTTACAGCCCATGTGAGACACAAACATCCCTTTATCACATAGCTTGTATCATCCTAATGGAATTCTGTCAGCTGAGGATAAAATGTGGACTAAGAAAGCAATTATAGAGTGAATCTCCAAGCTGCAGGAAGAGCTGAGAGATGGGGACCAAGTGCCCAGCTGGAGTAATTTCTTGTCCAACTGGCCTCTAAATCTTACTGGGAAGAGATCAATTTTCCACCCTTGTCTGACAGCATCAGTTCCCTTCACCCTGGTTCAGGACCCTGTGAAGTGCTGCACTGTTAAGATCTGGGCCCAAAAGGAAACATTTGCAATTGGTAACTTCCTTCTTACTGACCTAGAAATTACTGGAGAAGGGGGAAATCAGGCTGGACAGCTTCTCTGACAGCTCTCTGGTGTTCCCTCCTGAGCTGCTGGCTGAAGGAGAGGACTGACCATCCCAGTGAGCAGCAGGGTAGGAGTTTCCCAGCCTGGAATATTGCTTCCTACACCCCATGAGCCTCCAGCCATGGCTCACTGCTTTGGCTCTAATTAGGAGAGAAAAGCCCCCTGACCTGTGAGCTGCCTTCCCCAGGTGTCCTGGGTATTTCTGGAAGGTCTCAATGATGCAGTGAGGCCACAGTGAGAGCCTGCCTTTAGCTTTCAGCCCTCTCAAGGTCTCTTTGAGTGTGACTAAAATCAACTTGACTCACAAACTCTTTAGTGTTGGTATCTGTCCTATCACTCATGGGACTTCCAAAAATGCCAGCATGCTCAGACTTTGTGCAGTTTGTGGAAAAAGGATGGGCATTTTAGGGAATTATAAATCCAAGGAAATATATCAGAGAGTTAACAATTAACTCGTGCTCAACTCTTCCCTCTAAGATATCTCAGAAGCATTTGGGATGGGTAAGATCTCCAGGATCATTGAGTCCTGCCTGTGACTGATCATCACTTGGTCAACCTGACCAGAGCATTCATAACTCCTCAGTTACAAAAGCAGGCAGGTCTCACACCCAACTGTAAAATAAAATATCCAAAAGAATGATGGAGGGAAACAGCACATTAAAGAATGACAGGATTTTATTTGCAGCAATGTGGCATCTAAGGAAAGGTCCTGCTTGTGTAGGAGGTACACAGAGTGGAGCATGAGGAGGATAAAAACAGAGTGAGGAGATAGGAACAGCCTCAGTCCTCAGGGAAAATGCTGCCCTGAAAAATGCTGGAAGTGAAATGCAGCAGTGCTGGTTGGGATCATGGAATTTGCTGTTACAGAACTCCATTGCTTGTTTTCCACAGCTCCTCTGAATCTAATTGGGAAAGGAGCTTCACACTAGCTCTTGACAGAACACTGAGCTGGGCTAAGAAGGTGGAGGTGAATGTGAGAGAGTGCTAAAAGAACTTAAAAACAGCCAAGTCTCCTTCTCAGCAAAGGAGCATTTGCAGCCTGAAAGTCCTGTGGCCCTGGAGGAACCTGGGGTGGGAGCAGTGGAAGGGAAGTTTTGGGTCTGGACACTGCACCTCAGAGCCACCATAAGGGCCAGGAAGAGACTGGTACTCAGCTGCTGCCTCCTGTGAGTGTGAGCCCAGCTAAGGATGATGGACTGGACTGGTCTCCAGACTCTGTCCCTGAACTGGTCTCCAGACTGTCCCCAGTCAGTGCAGCTGCAGCTGAGACAGATGGGAGGTAAAGGCTGGGATGCAGAGCAAGTGTGGTCAGCAGCAGGGAAAGGGAACACAGAGGAGGCTGCTGTGGCTGGGAAGGTTTCTCAGGGAGGTGACTCCTCACCCAAGGGGACCATTGTGCTGGGGGAAGAGAAGGTTCCTGTGGTAAATATGAGCCAGGACAGCTGAGCCCTTTTATCTCTTTCACTAAGAACTCTCTTTTGCCTGACAGCGTGAGGTGGCTGCCAGAACAGAGATTTCTGTGTGAAAAAAGCTGGGGAAAGGACTTTCATCTTGAGCAAGAAAGAGCTTTTATGTCTCATTAGAAAGAGCCAGGGGCCTGGGGAGTCCCAGCACAGCAGGAAGATGCTCTGGCCAGCACAGGTTGCTGGGACACGGTGGGGCTCAGCCCTGTAACTCTCCAGTGGGGCTGTTCCTGCCTCTCATTATTCCTGGCTCTGTGCTCCCATTCATCAAAGCTTTTCCTGACTGCTTTCTGCAACTGCACACCTCGGGTTTTTTTAAACCTTACAGAAGTCAGACCAGGTTACACAGAGTTTCAAGCAGTTTGGCCTGGAAAACTTCTAGGGATGGAGGATGCACAGCCTCTCTGGGCAATCTGTTTTATTACTTAACTGTCCTAATAGGGAAAAAGTTTTTCCTTTGGCACATAATAACCTGTACTTCCCTGCCCTGATTAAAGGCACAGGTCAACAGGGATAAGACTTCTGGCATTGCAGAAAGGTCATCTCTGTTGTTGTCATCGAGCTGTGTAATAATAAATTCCATCTCTCAACTATAATTTCAGATTTTCAGATTAGCAGAAGTCTTATGATCTGTCTCTTTCCTGGTATGCTGGAGACACTGCTAAAAATAGAGTAAGTAGAAAAGCTACCTGAAATGGTTGGAGCCTAAACAGAGGTAAAAACTAATTTACAGTGAATGTCAGTTCTGGCTTGTTTCCAAAGGAATGTTTTGGGACAGCTCGCTGTATACTGGAAATTGTTTGGTAAGGATTCGTTGGTGAACAGATGAATCAAAGTGACATTTCCATTACCAACAGGAGACCTGTCTGTGGCCAGAATTCATGGGGAAGGATGTGGGATGATAGTATGACTTTTCATTATGTTTAATATTGTCAGAGAAATTAAATAGCCACTATTATTCATCTCTCTGGGATAGTAACGTACCTGAATATTAACACAAAATGGGAGATCTGATCAAAACCCTCTGACCCAGCAAGACACTGATGTGTGTTTTAATCACTCTCTTTGGGCCACTCAGATAATTTACTCTTCATAATAAATCAGCAAGAAGCTACATCTGCATTTCTCAGGGCAGTGCTTGGGAGGATCAGTGTTCTGTCCTGCTGTGTTCATCTGGAGCCCTTTGGGATGCCCCAGTGTCACTCTTGTTCCCAGGGGAGCAGCATGAAGGCCCTCAGGATATCTGCACTTTTGTCACCTGCCTGTGAGTTGGGAATAAGTGTCCAGAGATGATTTATAGGGCACTTGTTTCCCTGCCAGACTCTGAGGAGGGGAGAGGTCCATGGGGGAGGGCTGCAGCTCCGAGTGGGAAAGTAACCACTTACAGAAAAGGATGGAGAAATGGAAAGGGGTCTTGAGAGGCACTTTCACCTTGGGAAACAAAGATTGTAGGTTTATTGTGAAAATTGCTGAAGTCAGATTGAAATGGAGTGTGCCAGAGGCACTGGGTATATAAATGTACAGAGAACACATCATGAGAAGCAGACATTCAGGACTAATGGAGAAGGCATTACTGGTAATTAATGGCACTGCCCAAACCCTTGTGACTTGCAATTCAGCACAGATGATGCCTGTAATTGATATAAAGCTGCAGACAGTTGCCTAAAACTTGCTGTGCTGTATTTTAAGTCATAAAGCAGAAGAGCTGGCAGACTTGTTTTGCATAAAGCATTTGCATTATGCAGGGATATTATTATTAACAGTACAAAGGGGTAACCCTTGAGGTCATAAAATGCATGGTTCAATGAGTGACTTTGACTGCAATTATGCATTAAAGATATTAATGGGAAGGCTGACAAATGAATTGGTGATGCATGTAGATCTAACCACAGGAAAGAGCCCTCCAGACCAGTGCTACAAAAAGTTTACCCTTTATCTTTTTTATCCACAGATGCAAATGTAAATTTAATTTATTTTTTTCTTTTTAAAAAGTTATTGTTGTTGTTGTTATTGTTTTTTTTTTTATTTTAGAAGTTTGTTTTTATTGCAGTTGTTGAGTTTTTGCAGCACAGAGTTTATAATTCAGTTTTTTTTTCTGGAATGCTGCCTGATCAGAGGGGTTGGACAAGCTGACCTCCAGAGGTCCTTTCCAGCTGAAATTATTCTGTGATTTCATGAGCAGTATGCATCAGGACCCTCTGTTTAACACAACTTATCTCCTGTAGAATCTGTTCTGCCAACTAGAGCCCATTGAGCCACAGCAGGGGGGACATTAATAGGTTGCTTATTTAATGCAATCAATCAGGGCAAACTACAGGATGCCCGAGGCTGGAAAAAGTATTGTTATCCTCTCACTTCTGACCAGACATCTGCTCTGGGAGGTGACACGAGGGAAGGCAGCCTGTGCCCGGCTCTGAGGTCCCCAGGATACAGGCAGGATGAATGCCCAGCAGCCAGCACGTCCTTTGAATGAGTGTGATACTAATGACTCTCAATCCAGGCATGGCTGGAAAATAGCAAATGTAATGCCTGTGGTTAAGAGAGAAAAGGAAAGAAAGCAATTTGGTCGGGTATTGGATCTTCGAGCTCAAGAATATGTGTTCAAGTTTAAAAAAAAAATAGTTTAATGAAGAGTAGACAGAATGCAACATGGATTTACAGGCTAATTTTTCACTGTATGTCTGATTGCCTGCCCTGCCTGCCTCCATACAAGTGGAGGTGATAACATTTTGGAGAGAAGGCTTATTTATGCTAAGGGGCCGTGCAGGAGGGGTTGGAATCAGTGGGAATTGTCCAAGAAGAACAATGGCTGAATCTCTTTAACTGTTACAGTAATGGGGCTGTGTAATTGCTTTTCTGTCTGAATACCGTGCAGCAAGACCTGGAGCCTTAAGACAGAGCAAGCTTGTAACAAGGCACATTCTGGCAAGCACAGGATGTTAAAAATCAACGCCAAAAAATTGCTTTCAGGCCTGTAAATTTAAGACACTGCTGTCTTCGTTTGGTTGTGCTGACTCAGTTCTGTGCTCTGCAGGGAGAAGGGCTCTTCCTGCAGGTGTGGGCGGCCAGCCCTCACCCTCCTGTTGTGTTAGGAGTGGGTGAATGCACAAAAAATAGACTGGACACAGAAAAACTCTTTGGGATTGTGGGCAGACAGCTGTGCTTCCCTCCCCAGCAAAGCTACAAGAAAAGCTGAGACTTGGGAAAGGGAGAAAGGACTTGGTAATGCACATCAACAAGAGGAAAATGAGTAGAAAATCAGGGGATTCTTCTACCTGTATAAAAATCAGGGAAGGCGCCTCAAGTACAAGGAAATGGTCACAAAGATAATGCAGGAACTGAAGACTGAGACACCTTCACAGAGCAGAGCTGCTTTCAAGATACAAATGCAGCAGAGGGAAAGGAAGAATTGAGGAGTCTGTAAAGGATGGGTGGAATGGGTTTGTCCTGCTGTTTTCCTCCCCTTCCCTCGCAGCTGAGCACTCGGGCTGCTGTGGCTGGCGAGGCTCTGGCACAGACTGTAGGGCTCAGAGGGTGCAGATAATGATAATGATAATGTATCAAAGCTCTGACAAGACTGGCCAGCTCCAGCTGGATGCAAATAACCTGGAAATTCCACTGGATTAGCTAAAAGCTAAGACTATCAGGGTGAAAGACCTGATGCACATCTCCAGAGTGGGTCCAGGTGATTTGCAGCACAACTGCCCCTGCAGAAGACATTGAAACCTGAAAGGGACCCAGAACTGGCACTACTACACAGAACCAGCCCAGTTGATGTAAGGGTAATAAAAATAATTCGTGGACTTTTGCTGGATCTGAAGCATGAGGAGAATGAGGTTAAAAGAGAAAATCTGAGCATGTCTGTCTTCATGAACATGAGAAACCACAGAGCCTATTCTCACAGTAACAAATGTTAAAGATTTTACAGGCAGGGAGGGCAGGCAATGCGACATATAAAGATTAATATTGCTAAATGTGTTTTTGTCAGTTCAGTGTCCACTGGAGGTTATGGAAAGCTCCAAAGAGAGACCTTGGAGAGAGCTGGGGGTCTGGTCTCCACAGAAAAGTGAGTGTGGAGCAGTGCCCATGTATGTTCTGTGGGAGGAGGATCAGCCTAGTCCCACCCATGTCACCCAAAGGGACAGGTTTTCATACGAGGAAGAGCCATGAAAGCAGAAGAGGATGCAGGGAGTGTTTGTGTGGGTCAGACAGCCCTTCCACAGTGCACAGAGCCTTCCATGGGATTTGTGATGGCCCACCCTGGGGGATTTGCTCTGAGGGGACTCTGCATCTGCAGTGACTCCGATCACCCTACACACCCCTGTGCCCACCTTGGAGGGAGCTGGCTCTCCCCAGCCCCTTTGGGTGCTGTCACTGTCCCAAGGGCACACTCTGCACAGCCCTGGTATCCCTGGAGGTGCCAGCTGTGGATTTTGGCTGCAGTGTAGCACAGAGAGGCTGCGTGGGCAGTGCCGAGCCTGTGTCTGCACAAAAGCTTGGAAGTGAAATAGATTGCTGACAACAGGGAGCTTCAACCAATGTCTTTGGGAGTGCAGCAGAGACCATCCTGCTGAAAGGCAGCTGGGAGCTCTGCCACTAAAGCCAGTGTCCCTGTGGAGGTGTGCCTGGCAGGTACAGAGTGTGGCTATGGCCCCCTCCCATCACCCAAGGTGTCTGGATCTGTGGTGGCACTGGGAATGATCTGCTTTCAATGTTTTTGTAATTGTGTTTTTTTATCCTCCTGTTATTTTTGGAATAAGCTTTAGCAGTGGATTAGAGCCCAGCAGAGGCGAAGGGGGGCTGAACCCTCAGGTTACCTCTTGCCCTCCTCGGGAGGGCCTGCAGGAGCAGCAGGATGGACACGTTCTGGGGTTTGTTGTGTTTGTCACACTGAGGCCAGGGAAGGGACTCTTTCCAAGAAGTGTCACTGACTCTGGGAGGGACTGATGAACCAGGGGGCATGGCACAAAGAGATCCCTGCAGCCCTCCACTTTCACCTTTACAGAGCAGGCTGCAAGGCCAGGCCTGTGGGCAGAACCCGGGGGATAAATTGTTCATCCATGGCATGTTGCTGCTGCCCAGATGGGGAGGAAGGTGCTCCAGGGACATTTTTCTGTCTGTCCTCCATGAGCAGCAGCCTCCTTCCCTTGGGACAGGCTCCATAGCAGGGCTCACCTTGAGGAGCCCTTGCAAGGGGCCACAACATTTCAGCTGGGTTAACACAACTGAGCTGGTCAGTCAGCCCATTCACCACAGACTGGGAGAGCTGGAGGCCACAGACCTTTCCCTGTCTCACTGCTGGCTTGGTGATTTAGGAGCACGTGACAGAGTTTTGTACTGTGGCCCCTCTTACCTGGCTGGGCTCCTCAGAGCTGCTCACCACTGTGCCCTGGGTTTGTGCCCTGAAACCAAGAATTCATTGGGCAGAGGAAGGTTTGAAATTTCCAGGTCTTATTCCAGTGTGTGTTCAAGTTATGATGCTGATTGATTTGATGTGCAAAGCATTTTTAGACAAATAAATAAAAAAGAACAGGCATGGTTTTCTAACAAGTAATGTCATTTAATGAATGATACACTCTAGAAAATAGAAACTACCCAGATGCTGGTTGGTTGGTCTGTTTGGGGCTGGGAGAAGGCCCTTGCTTGGACGTACAACGCCTTTGTGGGATTCTTTAATCAGCATTTGTAGTTGCTGGAAACAAGGAAACGTCCATAGATTGAAAGAGACACCAAAGGAGCAATTGTTTTCTAAAGTGTGGGAAGAGTGCAGGATGCCCTCCCACTCTGTGTCACTGGGCAAGTGGCATGAGGGCTCAGAGCTCACCAACACCTTCACAGACAATCCATACCTAAAAGGGACAGACTCAACCCACGGGACCCCCCACCCTCCCACCTCTCAAAGTCACCGCAGACTTTCCACAACACCCGTGGGCTCTGGTGTTACTGCACTGCTTTCTGGGTGCTTTTCTGCATGTGTTGTGTCTCTTCCCTCAAGGTCTGGCTGCTAATTCCAGGGAATATGCTTTTCAGAATGTCACAGTAGACCATGTACAGCTCGGGGTCTATTTTGGGCTTGGGCAGGGAGCGGGAGTTGCAGGCCTGCTCGGAGGCTGGGTGCTGTGGCCAGTACACATCGCTGAACAGGGCGGTGAGGATCTTGTGGGCAGCCTTGTAGGGGTCATCCTCAAACTGCACCATGGCCTTGAGCTCCATCAGGGTGTAGCCATTGTACCTCTTGCTGTCCTCGGCCAGGGGCTGCACCGTCTCCCCGATGTGTCTCACCTTCCACTTCAGGCATTTCAGGTCTTCCTTGACATCCTCTAGCTCTTTCTCCATGGCTTGGAATTCCTGGGTGGTTACAAATCTCCTGCCAAGGAAAGAAGTGGCAGAGACAGGGTGGAGTTCAGAGGCTCAGAGGAGCTGGATCAGCCCAGCTTGCCTGGGGTTGGAGCAGACAGGGGAGGTTTGGGAGGGACATCCCGGCCACGTCGCTGAGCTCCATCCCCTGCTCTGCTCAGGGTGACAGCAGAGCTTCTCTCTGCTGGCACAAGGGAAAGTTGTGCTGCCTCATTTGGAAGGAAAGGAGACACCTGGAAACTGTGCCCTGCTGGAGGAGCTGAGGTTGATGACCTGGCCCAGGTTTGTCATGAGGTCTGGAGAGCTAAATGGGTATATGGACATAGGGCATTTTGCTTCCTGGGTAACAGGGTGGTTACTGGAAAAAAAAACCACTGGGAACATCTGAATCATTAAAGATATTTAAATTTTTTTTATGGAGGGCTCTTAATGATTCTATAGCAACATGGGCCATTTGAGGACCTGTAGGGTCTGGATACATACCTCTTATGATCAGGATCTTCCAGATCTGATTCAAACCCCTTTCCTGTATTCTTTAATTCAGTTTTAGAATAGCCAGGAGCCTGGGAACTCTCTTCAGGAGTTTCTGTTGCTGGAGGCCTTGTGCTTGTCCTGGTTGGGGTCAGTGTGTGATCTGAAGCTGAAGCTCGTAGGTTTTGTGCTGTGTGAGGACAGAAGGTGGAGAAGGAAGCTGCATTGATCCCTGGGCTGACTGGAGAGGAGTCAGAGTATTGCTGTGGCTTGGCTGAGCTGGGTGTTAGATTGAGCCTGAGGCTGGCTGGGCAAGATGCTGGAATAGTCCTTGCTCCGAGTGGGCTGGAACACAATATTGCTAAATTTGTATCTCTTTGCTCAAGTGGTTGAGGGTTTGGTGATTCCCCTGGGGCCAATCTAGTGATGGAGGTGATGTCCAGCGGGGTTTGATCCTGAACCATGGAGATCTGGCTGGTTGGTTCTGATGAAAGTGAAGAGCTGCTTGATGTGTTGCTGGAAGAGCTTGACGTAGCGAATGGGGGAATTTTCTGAGCATTATGGTCACTCCTGTTCCTCTGCGGGCTAGTGACACTTAGAGCTGGGTGTTGTGAAGCCCTAAAGAAAGACAAACACACACTTTTTCCTCTGGACTGGGCTAAAGGCTTATAAGAAAATTTTAGGCCTATTTTGGGACAATTTTAAGCCTGTTTCCCACAATTGCTTTTCCCCACAGGCTGATTTGCCTCTCCTGTCTGTATAAAACTCTCTGCTTCTCAGGACCAAGAGCAAAGCATTTGAGAATAAGGCACAAGAATTCAGGACTAGCTCCTCCCTGCTGCCAGCTGAACACATGTCAGCTATCCTCAGGGTGATATCCATGGGACATCCACGTTCTCCTTCCCAAAAGTCACACAGCTCTGTGAGAACCAGGGGTTTGGTGCTGGGGAAGGACAGGAAGGGATGAAAGCTACTGGCATAATGACTGTAAGAACACGAAAACCTGGCTGCAGGTGGCTGCAGCACCTCTCCCTGCCTTCCTTCTGTGGGCTCTCATGCTTCAGTCTCCTGGGAGCACTGCCTGGGAACACAGGGAATTAGAGGATGGCTAATTTGCCTTAGTTTGTCAATACTGATGGCAAGAGAGGAAGATGTTCCACCCCTGTGGCCTGGAACTGTCCTGACAGGTAGGGAATGCAGCTGGAAATGCCTTGACCTTGAAGGGGACCACAAGGACAACCACTGTGCAGATCATGGTGCAGGATTTCTAACAGCCAAAGGACATGACAAGCTTTTGGAGTGATGCCAGGGACCAACTGAGTCTTTTTGTGCATCTGGTAAATTCTTGTGGTGGAAGACAGCAGCAAATCCTGGTCTGGATGGGATGTGTGAGGTCTGTGCATGAGGTCCTGTCCTGTCAGCACCAGTGGCCTCAATGAGCTACAGAGCCACTTCTCCTCCTCCCTGCACCTTTCTCAGTGTTGGATGCAATTAAACACCAAACATTTAAGGTTCTAAAGAGCATGTCTCACACCTCTGGGCTTCAATAGGGTTAATTTGGTAAATCACAGCTTAATTATCAGGTTTAAATCAAATTTAAAGGTCTTCTAATTGAAAACGTAGAGAGTTACAGAGCTACTGCATAAAAGCAGATCCTAAAAGGAATCATAAAGTGGGTTATGTAAAGGGCAGGAGAGAAAACAAGCACACGTGTGTCCCAGGGAGCACCTGGAGTGCCTTGCCTTCTTCACCTGGCTGATCTGGACTGGACTGGAAGGCCATGGGCATGAGGAAAAGCTTTCTCACCCTGAGGGTGTTCAAACAGTGGGATTGAGGCCAGGAAAGGTGTTTGGATCGCCATCCTTGGACCAGTTCAAATCTAACTGGACAAGGAATGAAGCAACCTGATCCAGGCTGGACATTCTGGGAGCACAGGACTGGACTAGAGCCATCCGGGGTCCCTGTCTGTGATTCTGCCTAACTAAGAAGATCATTCACGCCTCCCCTTTCCCCTTTTGTTCCCCTTTCTCCTCTCACTTTTCTTCCCTCTGAGTCACACCTCACCATCCTTCTTTTCCACTGTGACCTCTGGGCTGTCCCTTTCCCTCCCTGACTTTACAGTGCCTGTTGCAGGAGGGTCCCTGATGAACAGGAAAGGTTTTTTCCAGGAAAGCCAGAGTTATTTGGCTCAGAGGGATTGCTGCCCCTTCCTTGCATGTCAGGGTCAGTAGCTCAGGCTTTGGACCACGGGAGACAAGAGACAACCCCATTTTAAGGTAATTAAAACAAAAATGCATTTTTGCTGTTAAAATTACAGGTATTTATCCTCAAATGTCTCACCATGTAAAACTGTCTGAACTGAACTGAGAACAATCCCTACGTCCCTTCTAGGGGGGAGCAGGAAATGCACAGTAAGTGAAAGGCTATTTGTGTGCACATACAGTCTGAAAGGCTTCATTTCACATGTTTAGCAGTGTGGGACAGGGCTGGCTTTTGGGGAGGGTGGTTTGGGAAGTTTTTTGCATAAATCCAGGATTAGCTGTAGGAGATGAAGCATTTACTGAAAGATGCAATTTAAAAGAGTGACAGAAAGCACGTTTCATAACTAATCACACTGAAATTTATATAAGAAACCTTTCAATTCACCTGTGCACTGGAGGAAACAAAAAATGGATTATAAACTGTCAGCTTATTTTGCTTGCCTTTTCCACCCCTTAGTTTTCACGGGCTGCCATGCTCCACACAGGACTGCATTTACTTTTATCATCCTCCTTATCTCGGAAGCAGAAAAACTGGTGGCTCAAGAAGCAATGTTAAAGCAAAAATGTCAGTCTGGATGTTAGCAGAGGTAAATGAGGGCAGAACTGAGACCTTTAGAATTTCCTAGTGGGCTAGGCTTTGCCTTAAGACAGAACGAGATTCCCACTGCTGTCAGTGCAGCAAGGCTGGATCTTCGACCCGTAACCACGGTGCTTTATCTGAGGGGATTTTTCCCCACCAGCTTTTTAATGTGGTGAATCACTACGAACTGAATAAATTACAGGAAGAATTGCAAGACCTGGAGTTGGAATCAGTGCTGACATGAAATAGGCAGCTGATTGCAGCTGTCAGGTACCTCCACAAGGAGAAACCTTGGCTCAACTTTGAGCGACACTTCAAATGCGTCAAGCCCTTGTTGTCTGCCGCCTCCCAGCCTGTGCTGCTCAGCATATCAAACATGTTCCCCGTTGTCACAGTGACCTTGGCTGCCGTCTGTGCCTTGCCCTCTCCAGCTGAGCTGGTGCTACAGACTTTTTTGGAGACATTTGAAAGTTGCCTGCACATCCAGCACCGCTTTGCTTCCACGGTGCTCACGACCGAGGGAAACAAAAACCCAGTGGATATTCTTTTTTTTTTAATGAATCATTTCCACTGTGTTTTAAACCTAGAGTTCTTCTGATGAACTTGTCTGAATAGGAAAAAAAAATTACACCATGCTTTACAGAGTGAAGCACTGAGGGATTGGTTGCATAAATCTCACTGTAGACAGCCAGGGTGGGAGGATGGTAAAAGAGCTGTGGGATGGACCCAGGGGAAATGCCTACAGGGTGATGACATGAGAATAAAACTATTTTTTTCAAGGCCTCCTCTTTGTCAGGTGACCCCTCTGAAATGCCCACGCTGCCAAAACAGTGACATATTATTTCTTTAACGCTGAATTAATTTTGAATAATCTTTCAGTTTTCTACAAGAGAAGCTGGTGTCCTGAACTCTGGGTTTATCTGCCTCAAATAACACCAAGGCTTTCAGCCACAGACAGTAAGAATTTGTTGTTTCCTGCTCAGCTTTTCCTCTCCTGGGCTATTTATCTCTTCTTTGGCTCTGCCACCACACTTGTCTCTCTTTGTCCTCTGTGATATTTCTCCTGCCTCTCTCTTGCCTGTTTGACATTCACCATCTGCACCTCTCCCACCTGCCCCATGGCATCCAGGCTCCTCATATTAATGCCTTGTGGTGGGAGAGCTCTGGAGGAAAGGGTGGAAGTGGCTCGGACACACTGATGTCTGAAATCAGGGGCTATTGCTGGCTGGAGCTAATAACAGTGAGCATTTCTTGCTAATAAATAACTGCAACAACAACAAAAATATCCTGATGTGAAACTTCTCCTTCTGTGTTTTTGTGCAGTGGCTATGCACAGCTGGGGCATTGAGATCTCCCAGCCCTGCACTTCTGAAAGAAAAAGTTGAGACCTCCAAGGTCAAAGATGACAGCAACTAGACTTAAAAGTGTCTGGAAATGCTAAATTTTGTATGTCCAGGTGTATCAGATGTGTAGGGACCAGCGCCATATGTTTGCACAGGAAGGCAGCTTGGGGAGAGCAGAGGATGCCAAGTTATAGTTAGAGCTCCCTGGTGTTGTTCTCAGCTCAGGTGTGTTTAAACCCTGCTAAAAGGGTTTAAAGAAAATAAAATAATTTTCTTTGTAACCCTGTTAAAAGAAAATTATAGTTCAGTGATGGACATTAAATGGTTTAATATGGAATTATCAAGACTGAATAACTGCATTGTCCTGATTGAGACTCGTCTGGCTTCAATTCTGATGGAATTTCTAATTTAAGGCCACTTCTCAAAGCGTAGAGCTCAGTCTTGCCAACAGAGGAACCTGATATCCTGCCCTGGCATGAAGCCCTTTGTGCTACCTGTGCTCCCACAGTGCTGTTGGGCTGCTCAAAAACCTTTAACATTGTCTCTTCCAAAATCACCTGGCCAGGTAGTGTTTGTCTTCCACAATCGCTCAGCTTTGTTATCCTCTTTACAGCTCTTGCTCTTTCACTCCTCAGGGACTCTCCCCCAAATCCTTTCCTCTCAACAAGGACAGATGCCCTGTTTTGTCTTCATGGGGGGACAGAAGGATTCTCGATGCCTGAGGATGAGCCAGTTTGGTTCAGACTGGAACCTCCTCAGAGCACTCCTGGGTGAGGGCAGCTGGCATGTCCTCCAGGGAATGAGGTGCTGGTTGAGGAGAGCAGCAGGAATAGCTCCAGTGATGCTTCCTGGTGTCCTGCTGGCACAGGAGCACCCCTGTGACAAGTGTCCATGAAGTGCTCCCAGTGACCTGCTGGCAATTCCTCTGCTGGTGGCACGTGGCTGCTGGATTGGTCTGTTCCAGGCAATGTGTCCCCTTCTCCCACACCACCCATGGGGCCAGCGTGGCCTTGGTGGCTGCTCTGCCTTCAGCCAAGCCCTTCTCACGCTGTTCTCTCACCAGTCTCAGTCCTTGGCTGGCCATGGGCCCCTGGAATGGGGAATGTGACAAGGACTGGGAGTGTGGGACCCTGGAACCAGCACCAAGGAGGATCCTGGGGTCTGGTTCAGGCCAGTTACAGCTTGGTGGACTTGCTCGAGGAAGAAGAGGTTCATCTGAGTGTTGCAAGGCTTTGTGCCATCCCAAGCAGCAGTAACTAATGGTTTTTCCTCCCTAATAAGCATGGATAATGAGCATTTTGCAGCTTCTATTGGATTTGTAAGTAAACTGTGAACTGGGAGCACGACTTCACTCCTGTCACTTCATTAATATTGATCTTATTTCATTATGGAAGGTAATGGATGTGAGGCTGAGCCTGATGGAATATTGAGGGATGGCCACTGTTCTTTAACCTGACTCTGGGCTTCTCCTTTGGGGTTTGCTTTCCTAGTGCTGTCAGCACCCTATGGGGTGAGCTCTGGGTCCTTTAAAATGGAAACACAGGACTGGCCATAGGACCAGCAGAGCCTATTCCTTGGAACACCTATTGTCAAGACTTGTTATTGGTTCTTTGAAACAAAGACCTCTGGACAGGCTTCAATAACAAATAAGCACATTCAAACACCTGCCAGGAGCTTGGCAGGTGAGGAGCTTTCTCAGGAAACATGACCCAGATCAGTTTTGTACCAACAGACATTTTCAGGCCTGTGAGAATGAAGGACATGGATCTGCCTGTGGAAAGGTCCGTGACTGACAGGACATTTTCAAGGAGCAGGAGTTACCAAGTGAGCTGATGACAAACTGAGCTGGAGAGCAGTGCCAGCACTATCATGCCTATGGGGACACCACCTGCAGTGACATGGGACTGGAGAGCTGTTCCAGCAGGTCTGAGGAGGGAGCAGGACCCTCAGGGGTTGGGGTTACAGACACCAAGCTTCCATGAGTATGTGGCTGAGATGTGCATCTCAGCAAGACAGAGTTAGCAAAATGCCATGAGGTTTCCAAATTTTAACAGCGCAGAGCCAGCAAGTCACTCTCCCAAGGCTCCCTCCTGCTGAATGAAGGATCACTTGCTTTCTTTCCAAGGAAATAGATGCATGAAACTGCACACATCTTTCCTGGAGAGTAAAGAAAAAGTATAGTATTCAGAGCAGAGCCAGAGCCATGCTCTGACATTGCTCTGTACATTGAACCACTGATTCCCATAGCTTCAAGCAAGAGCTTTTGCAAACACTGAATAAAAGCACAGCAATTTCCAGAGAAAGTGCAAGAAATGGCATTAATTATACTAACGTTATTGTCTACCAAAGCTGCTTTCAATCATTTTATATTCAATAGCATGCATCATCATGAATTGGTGATAAATATAGATGAAAAAAGGTAGTGATAATGAAAGTTATACAGGTGTAAATTAGAGCATATTTTTAAACTACTATGAAGTCACAGCTTCTTGAGATAACACAAAATTATAGGATATGTGCATATCCTAAATTGAATGCTGGAGAAGTCTGTACTGTTCTTGTGCTGGTTGGTTATCTCTTGGGCATTGCTGTCTGGGAAAGCAACAAACCTCTGTTCCCAAAGCTTCCTACACCAAACCTCATTCTGGGCCCCGGGGAGCCAGTACAAGCCATTGTGTGCCGGACACACTCGAGCCATGGTCACTTACTATTTGGGGAGCAGCTATGGAGGCACTGTAACCTCAGGTCCCCAGCCTCAGCCCTCTCCTCCTCAGTCCTGGAAAAGAGAATATAGAAGTAGCACCTTTAACAGAAACAAAGGCTGCTCCCAAATGTACCCAAATGGAAGGGGCAAAACCAACAAGAGTCCAACGTACCTGGGCTCCTCCATCTATAGCCAGGCCCACCATGGAGATCGTGATGGGCTCAGGAAGGACTTGATTCCCCTGGCTTTGCCCCTCTTGGGGAAGGCTCATGTAAAGAGGCCATGGGGAATAGGAATGAGGGGCTCAGGGCTGCATCTCCCCACTCTTCCCCTCTTCAGGGTGGCTCTAGGCACCAGAGCCCAACAGCATTGTTGAGTACCTGTGTGTTGGATGTGGGGATGCTGCTGCTGCTGCACCATTTTAGTGCCAGTCCGTGGGATTTCCAGAAAGAGCAGCTCTGTGGATAAAGCCTCCTGTGTTGCAGAATAAAATACAGAACAAATCCGAGGCAGGAGGTTGCACTGATGAAAGGGGAATAGGAAGACTGGAAATATTGATGTCTGTGTGAAGAGCTACTGACTCTGCCAATGGGAGGTACATCAGGCCAGTAACTGAAACCTGTTCAGATGCCTGGGTGACCAAGGAGAAAACCAGAGCAAAAGGCTGGCATGTCTTTGGAAGGCATTGGTATGATCTGCACATCTGACACGAGCACAATGGACTTGGAGGAAGAAAGCTGTGAGTATGATACATTACAAAAATGTGCAAAAAGGGGAAAAATAGCGTGTGAATGATGATTGGAAAAGTTCTGGTTCTCACAGTGCTGGGAATAGTCCTGATTTATTAGCTCTGCAATAGCTTTGGTCCTGCTGTCTGTTTCAAACTGCTCCTAGCACTTAAAACTACATTTTCTGTCCCTGCAGAGACATTTTGTCTGCACTGCTATCAATGGCAGCTTGAACTCAGTTCACTCCAGAATTTCACCAGTAGCATCTGCCTGCTTAGGTTGGTGTTGCAGATCAGAGTAAGGGCCCAGTCAGCAAGAAAAATGTTGTGAAATCAGCTGCAATGGCACAATGGGTGTTGATGGACAGCTGCAAACGCTGTGCTACGGATGGGAGAGCTGGGGGAGGCTGAATCTTCCAGATTTACTTGCTAAATATGTTGGTTTAACAGCCCCTGGTGAGATTTGCTTCCCAGGGAGCACAAGGCTGGATACCAGACTGAGACAGGGCTGTGCTGATCTCTTGGGTCCCCTCTCCCACCAGTGCCAGGGTGGGATAACCCCTCTCTGCAGTGGCCTCAGCTCCAGTGGGACTCTGCACCCCTGACCAGCCTGGATGCACGTCCAAAAACTGCTCTTGTCCTCACTAAAAGAGGGCCATGGGTAATTCCAGTTTCCTCACATCACAAACATTTCATTCCTTGCCTGAGGCAGTGATGAGCTCTCCATGAGGATCTCACTTGGATTTGATTTCCACCCTTTCAGGCCCTGTATCCCTCACCTCAGGCTTCAGTCCTCATGTGCCTTCACCCCAAGCCTGGACATTCCCCTGTCCTCCCTGGAGCTATTCCTGTCCTTGTCCCTCCAGCTGAGCCCCCTGCCCAGGGGCTCCCTCTGCCCCACCAGCAGTTCCTGCCCGGCCCCCAGCACAGCAAAGCAGCAGAGAGGAAAGTTTTCGTTCTTTACCTGAAAGCAAAATCTGCCAGAATCCTGGGAGAAGGGAAAGATGTGCTGGGGAGGGTGCCTGAAAGGTTTGTTTAATATATGAAAAAAAAAGAAGGCAAGAAACTGAGAACAAACTTGGGGAAGACATTGAGTCTGGGTAAGCTGGCTGTGCTGGCCCTTGCCTGGATGGATGTGGTGATGGTGTTGGTGGAGCCAGTTGGCCTAAATGAGCAGAATCCTTGTGAATGCCTCTTAATTATTACACAGCCGTAGGGACAGAGCTGCCAAAACAGCAGGGGAGAGCTGGAGCTGCTAAAACAGCAGCTAGTAAACAGCTGGGCAGGGGAAGAGGAGGTCTGTCACCATTCCTGCAGCTGTTGTCACAGAGATTATCAGACTTTATGGGAGAGAACAAAGAATCCCTTTCTCTTTGGCTATTCTGGAGGGATCCTCAGGGCAGGAAGGAAGGAAGCAGGAGGACAGGTAGGGCTCCTCCTCTGCTGGCTGGGGTAAACCACAGATGAGAGACTGTGCTCATGACCATGTGGGGCAAGAGTATCCACGTGAAAAAGAGCAGAAAGAGAAACTCAGAGGGATGGAAGAGAGATACTTGTTATGAACTGACACCCAATGAACTGAAAATAGGAAAAAGATGAGCAAAAGTTATAGACAAGTACTCATTTCAAAGGAAAACAAGAAAAAAGAAAGGAAAAACACTTGAAGGACAAAGACTGAAAGCTGACTTTGCAGATAATTCTGATAATTTTATAGAACACTTATAGCATGAATAATACCTCCAAGTCTGTATAATTGACCTGGTTTTCTTAGAGTTACCCTGGGGGTTCTTGTACCTATTATATCTGAAGAGCTCTGGTATCTTTTGATTTTATAGTGTGAACTATAGAGTCTGTTTTGTCTGCACGCCTGGATAGGACATAATTGTATGTAACACCATGAATCTTTGATTTTTCAGCAGCTGCTTAAATGTTTTCCCAGTGGCAGGAACAGTGAGCTGCTTGGCAGGTGAGAGGCAGAGCCTTGGGGGACAGGGAGGTGGAGGATTTGGAAGTGCTCCTGTGTGGCTGAGGGCTGGGTAACTCCCCGGTGGCTAAGGTGAGCCAAACCAGGCTGTGGAGCAGAATTTGCAGTGTACACAGACATTCATGTGGTGTTAAAGGCCTTCCCCAAGTTCTTCAGAGCAGAGGCTGCCCGTGGGGTGTGGAAGCTGAATTTAAGGAGCAGCAGGGCCACAGAGGGCAAGGCTGCTGTGCAGGGGAGGGGATGGGAGCTGCTGGAGGGGGATCAGCCCAGCAAACCATGGGATGATGGGGCTCATCCCCTGCACCTCCTGCTCTGCTGCAGACAGGAGCACAGATGTTGGACTGGGAGCTCCCAGGGACCATTTCAGCTCTTACATTCACATTTGCAGCAAATCTTCTGCTGTGATATGCAGTTGCATGCAGTTAAAATGAAGCACAATACAATGATATAGTTGAGAAAACACGTGCAAGATCAGCAGCATTTTTCTATCAGTACTTTCCTAAAGCAAATTTCTTCCCTGGGAGCAGGGGCCTGGAGGATAATATTCCAACAAAAAAGTTTTATTATGCGAGATGGGGCTGACACATTCCTTCCCTGAGTCCCAGATAATAAATGGAGCTGTTGGGAATGATGATAAAGCTTCAATTTTCAGCAGGCATACAGGAAAGTGCCTGTTGCACAGGGTGTGTCCAGCACAGAGGTTGGATGTGTGCTCCAGGGGGTGCTGGCTCTGCACTGAGGCAAAGGAACAGGCAAAAATGGTGAAGATATGTGCAAAGTAACTGGAAGGAAGAAAGGCTAGAGGATTTTATTCATGAGGCATGAAAAGGAACATGGAGGTGGAGGAGTAGGAGGAAATGTGAAGTATCCCTGGGTATGTGCACAGGAAGGAAAGAGGATTTATTTTATTTTCTATTTGTGCAAAGGCAGATGGAAGCTCAGTAAAGTTGTGTGGGACTGAGGACACCCACAGTGTGCAGCAACAGGGTGTTGCTAATGGACAGCCCCTGGACCCCTGCAGTTAGAGCATTCCCAGGGCACAGCAGTGAAGCTGAGCATGAATATGATCACTTTAAAAATTAAAAATTTTGTATATTACTGCACAGCTTTAAGTCTTCCGAATGATCCCATGGTAACACTGTCTCTGGGCTTCCTATTATGTATTCAGATACAACAATTAAAATAATGTGATATAAAAAAAGAAAGTCATAATCATGAAGTTAGGGAACACCACATGCTTGAGCTGAGTGTGTGAAGTGCGTGTGGAAGGGCTGGGGGGAGGTGACCGAGGAGGGAATTGTTGGGGGTGGAATTGTGTCATGTTGTGAGGGCAAGAGGAGCCCAAAACAAACCCACAATGCCCATGTGAGAGAAAGAGATCCCTGTCCTCTGGGCCATGAATATATTTTGCTATTTACTGTTCCAGAAAGGGCAGTAGTGGTACTTAACAAGTTTCCTTAGCATTTCCCAGTCTAACTAAAGATACTGTCCCTTATAATTCTCCTGGGCTCTTATCTGCAATTCTCACTTCAATAATTTGTCTGGTTTCCCTCTCTGAGTGCTGATTTACCCTGAGGCACACACTGACCCTTCCTCTTCACTTGTGTCTAGGCTTTCTTTTCTCCCACAGAGAATTTTTTAGAATTCACTGTCATGTCCAAATGCAAAATTAGGAAAATCATGGTTTGCCTCATTTCTCTTTTCCTTCCAGACTGTCTGAAAGGTGGAGTGGAAACTTGGACATTAGCAGGGAGATAACTGCAACAACAGAATAATAAACAAGATAACCAAGGAAAAGCAATAATCATGGAATCTCTCTTGTTCTGCCCTCTCAGGAGAGCTCCTCACTCTGCTGCTGAAACACTGATCATTCCAAACCTTCTGTCCCCTCAGAGCTTCCCAACCACTCTCTTCCACCATGGAGAAACTGCCCCACCGGTCTGACAAACAGCAGTGCATCCTGCTTCTATTTTCTGCCCCCAAAATATCTTCAGATCACTTCAGGCTGTAGACTATTGGTGAGGATTTTCTGTACTTCTCAGCTCTTTGTCCTGTGAAGACCCATCACCCAGTGGAGCCCATCCCTGCTGTGTGAGCCCAGGATCTGTGTGTTCTTCACAACCCACAGCTTTATACAAAGCCTGAACTTTCTCACCAAAGAATGAGGGCAGGAGGCTCCTGGAGCAGGCACAGGGGCCAGCTGTGGGCAGAGTGACAGAGCATATCTGGGCCTTGGGATGCCCCAGATATGACTCCAGTCCCCCTAAGACCCTGGTGGCAGGGTGGTGGCACTGTGTGAGTGGCACCCGTGGGTGTTCTGCTGCATTTGTGTGGGTTTGCTCCAGAGGATGGGTCATGTAAAGCAGTCAGGGATGGACTGTGGACAGGGGACTGTGGGAGATGGCAGCTCCAAAGTGGCCTAGTGGTGGCTGGAAAATGCCTCAGCAGCTGTTGGGATTATTGGGAGGTGCCTGTTCCATGTGCTGAGAAAGGATGGATGTCACATTTGGTACACCCCCACAATTTCACCTTTCTAGAGAGGGAAAATCAGCTTACATTGACAGCACAGCTTTTTGTGAATTGGGTGCATATTGTGAAGGTTTTAATGAGTATAGGAGAAAGGGTGGGCACTGGGACATCACAAAATTTAAGGAAAACCAGATCATGGATGACCTTTTGCCTTTCACACGCACCTTTTCCAGGTGTCTCAGAGACTTCACCCACGAGTGCTGAATGGGTGAGAGCCTGGGTTTTCTGAAACCAGCTCAGTCCATGGAAACCTCCCCTGATGGAGTGAGTGACTGCACTGACCTTTCTCTGAAGTACTTGATGGCTTCCTGGTCTAGGAAGTTCTGCTCTTCTCGAAAGCCCTGCTCAAAGATTTTGCGCTTGTGCCTGAACTCAATGACAGTCTTAGTGTAAGAGTTGAGGGTGGTGACAGAGGCCGCCATGCAGCAGGTGAAGGAGCCCCACGCCAGACTGTGGAGAGAGAAACCAGCAGACAGAGCTGGGTTAGCACAGCAGCTCATGTCCTATTTCTGACACAAACACACAGGCTGGGCCCCGGCAGGGAAGGGGCAGGTGACAAACCCACTCTGCTCATCTTACCTCGAAGGGTCTGGGGCTCATGCTCAGGCAGGCAGGAGGCTGGGCTGGGCTGGGCACAGCCTTCATCCCAGGGAGAACCCTGTGCTAAGCTGAGCTCTTGGTGCACTCTGACACTGGGGCCAAACACCTCCCGATTTCCCTCTGAAATGCCTCAGAGCCTTGCACACAAGTGCTAAAATCCATGCACTCCTGGAAGGAGCAATGCCCCAGAGAGTCTTTTGGAGCAGTTTTCCAGTATCTATGGGACACTGGCTGCACAATGCCACTGCAGGGATGGTTTCTAATCTGGTTTCCATGCTTTCGTCAGACTACTGTATTTCCTTCTTCCCTGATTCATGGACACCTCTGGCATTCCTGGCTTGTGTCTGGTCTCTGAAAGCCTGACCAGAATAGAAGAAAACACTTCCATTTTGTGGAGTCACCACCTTGGGGGTGTCCTGGCTGACCCCCAGTGTGAAGGCAGTGCTAGCCAACCTTGGCCAGCCAGGGCCAGGACACCTGCAGCCACCAGCCAGGGGCAGAGGGAGGCAGAGAAGGGAAGAGGAGAAATATAAGGAGAGGCCCAGTGCCAAGCTGGAACAGCAGCGAGTGTTACCCTGGGTCTCCTGGCAAGCAGAGCCAGCTGGGAGCTGCTCTGTTCCCTCTTTGTGGACAGGGCTTTCCCCCAGATTCTTCTGCCCTCCCTAACCTCAAGTTCAGATGGGGCTGTTGAGGGACTCATGGCCCCAGGGAGTTGATATGTTTTTTGAGCATGAAATGAGGCTGAAAATAAAGGCCCTGAATTCCTCCTTTTGCCCACAGAGCTTCTCTGCCTTCCAGCTCCCCTTGCCTTCACACTCAGCCCATCAACTCTGGCTATGCATAGTTCACAGTGGCTGCCTAACTAAGCTGGATTAACTCCATCATCTGTGGTGGTGACACACTTTACCTGCTCCTTTTTGCACTTTTTCTTTGACAAATTGATCTGAATTATGCAGAGCAGAAAGAATCCAGCCCCAGTAGCATTATCTTATAAATACGCATTGTCAACACAGCCCTCAGCATGAGCTATTTTCCCATTCTGCAAAGGACCTGCAGACAAGCAACCAGTTTCTCATTTCAAATTAGACAAAACTTGAAAAAGAGCACATATTCATGGACTGAAAAAATCTGGGGAAAAAATGGCTCAAGTAAACAGAAATGGCTCATTTCAATGATTTCAAAATTCAGCTTATTACAAGTCCTGCAGGGACTCCTGAGGCAATGAGATATGTGGAGGCAGCTCTTTCCCTGTCATTTTTGAACCTGTTTGCCAGATGCAATCAGATGAGAAGGAAATGTAATGACCCTTGGGGTGACAAAGTTCCCTCAAGTTTCCCGTGGCTGGGAGGAGAAGTGGGCAGGGAGCTCGTGCTAGGTGTGAGTGTCCAGGCACAGCCTCTCCCTGGCCTGGCACGAGTCTGCCTCCCACGTGGAGTGTGGGGAAGAGCTCCAGCAGCTGCAGATATTTCCAGCTGGGCTCCCAGGCAGTATCCAGGAAGAAGCCAGCCAAAACCACATGCCTCACTGTGCCTGGGAGGTGCCTGGGGACTGGCATTTGAGGGAGAATTGCTCTTGGATGTTTTTGATGGTTTCTAATCATGAAATCAGAAGTGCTGAAAGGTTCAGAGAAGGAAATACAGAATGAAGACTCTCAGTGCTTGGCATTTGGGAAATCATAGTAATTAGGCAATTAGGATAGATGTACTTTAGTTTTTATGGACCTTGGTTAAATGCTATTTATTTTGAATTGTAAAGAGTGGTTGTCCTACCTTAGGAGTTACACCTGCCTTAGGTGGAGGCCTCTTTACCAGCAATGTTGTTAATGTTCCATGCCAGCTGTGTCCCAGATAAGCTGGGACTGTACCCATAGAGCCTCCTGTAGCTGAGCTCAGGGCTGGGCTCTCAGGTTCCTCCATGGCTCAAACAACTCAGGCTTTTTATATTCATTTTCCTTAGAGAGTCTGAACTTGAACATCTACTGATCCTCAGAGGCACCGAAATCCCCTGCCTGGAGAATGTCCTGGCCCACTCCTGACTCGTGCCAGAGCCCAGAACAGCCTCCAGGCTTTGCCAATGGCTTGGGGCAGGATAACAGACACCACCCTGGAACATCTGAGCAGACTATAAGTAGCCCTTCCTCATTTTGGGGAGGGGTGTTTTTTATCATTCCCTTTCACAGAGGGGAAGTAGGGTCATAAAAAACTTTGTTTTCCCACTGGCCCTTGGGAAGGGGATGGCAGTGTGGAACCCGAGGACCCTTTGGCTCTGGGCCCTGGGGTCAGTGTTCCCTGGCCCCACTTGCCAGGGCTGTTTCAGTTCTCTGGGCTCTGCTCTGTGGCTGGGTGCTGCAGTGGCACATTTACAGCAGGCTCATGGACTGAGAGGGTGATGGTGACAACTTCTGGGTCAGGGCTTCTCAAAGCTCGTGTCCCAGGACTTCACCAGAATCCAGGTGGAGCAGAAAATCATTCCTATATGTGTGGTTTTCCACCAGGCTGGGTGGGCATTTGTAATTAACCCTTCTTAAAGAAGGCATTTGAGTCTGGGTGGTGCCAGGGGAGGTTCTCTGGTCTGTACAACAGTGGTGGCTCAGTGTTAGCTGGAAGGCAGAAGCCTTGGTTTTGCTTCTTTTGACCTCCTGCCCTTCCTTTTCCAGGTCTGCATGAGGGACCCTATGGCTTTCCTCAGGCTGCTGAGCACCAGTGCAGGCTGGAAATGCTGCTGCTGCTCAGCCCTGCCCCAGCTAAGCTGGTGTTTGCAGCATGCCCCACATCCTGCCTGGATAGGTGTGCTGCCTTGGAAGCATCAGGGAAGGGGGAAAGGGGGAGTGCTGAATGCAAGAAGGAGCTTTGTGACTGCAGTGGCTGGAGAGGAGCTCAGCTGCCAGGGTGGCTGTGTGGAGTGAAGCTGAGGTCTCATCCCAGGAATATGGGCTGAGGGGTGTTGCTCCCATGTATTCTCCTGCTTGTGAGTATCTCAGAGTCCTTCACAGTGAGACCGAATACAGGGGCAGTCCTGGTCCTTCAACCAAAGCCCACTGTGCCTTCCCTGGGTGTGGATACCCAGGGAGAGCTGAGGGAGAGGCTGCTCTGGGACAGGGCTGGGGACTGGAGTTCATCTTCCATGGAACACGGCTCCCAGCCCCACNGCTGAGGGAGAGGCTGCTCTGGGACAGGGCTGGGGTCTGGAGTTCATCCTCCATGGAACACGGCTCCCAATCCTATCTCCCATGGGGCACAGCTCCCAAAACAATCTCTCATGGGACACCAGCTCCCATTTCTATCTGAAATGGGACACAGCTCCCTACCCCATCTCCCATGGGATACTACCTCCCAAACCCATCTCTCTTGGAATACCAGCTCCCAGCTCTATCTCCCATGGGACACCAGCTTCATCTGCCATGGGACACAGCCCCCAGCCCCATCTCCTATGGGACACAGCTCCCAAAACAATCTCTCATGGGACACCAGCTCCCAGTTCTATCTGAAATGGGACACCAGCTCCCAAACCCGTCTCCCATGGGACACAGCTCCCAGCCCCATCTCCCATGGGACATTGGTCCCCAGCTCCATCTCCCAAGGGACTCAGCTCCATCTTTGGGGACACAGCTCCCAGCAAGGAGTGTGGGTGGGATGAGTGGGCCCAGGGAGAGCTCAGGATGCCCTGAGGGGCCCTGGTGCCCACTCTGAGCCAAGGGGGCTCTTGGCTTGCACAGGATGAAGGGCAATAATCTAATGAGTGTTTATCATGCAAGACATTGAACAACATTTCGAAATTTGAGTATTGCAGTAAATTACAAAATAGATTACTGAAGACAAATACGCCTTATTATTTAAATCTATTGAAAATTATACAATTATTTTGACACAGTTGTTATAAATATTAATATAAATATTATAAATATGTAAATGCAATGTATTTATAAGTCCATAATCACATGCAATAAATATTCATTACTGAGACACCAAATAAGCTGTATTTTAAATATAATGTGATTTGTATTTTGTAACATGTTGCTAAAATGGTAGTAACTCCTCCTATGAAACACAGTAGAAAGAGGTGAGAAGGAAAGACTAATAATTCCCTGCAGTGCTGTGCATAAGAAGTATTTATTTATTCATGTTAACAAAGATTGTTGTCTTTGCTCTGAGATGGAAAGAAAATAATATGCTATATTTAGAAATGGCAAGAAGGAAGGACTTTCCCTATCCATCCAAAGAGGTTAATGTCTCTGGACGTGGGATATTGTCTCTGGACATGGACAACTCTGGAATGTTGGTTGCAGGTATTTTTATTCTCCACAGCCTCCTGCTCTTGGTAAGCTTCTTATAAACTTGCAAGCAGTATGGCATAGTTGCTGTGTCTTGGCCAAATTAGTTTTATGTGATTTTAGAAGATAAATGGGAAAGGTAAAAAAAAATAGTGCCATGTCCATTTTCCCAACCCTTCTCCCCTTGATCCACAGGGAAGTCTCATTGTGCCAGGAGCACTGCACCTTCCTCTGCAGCTGTGCTCAAAGCTGCACTGCAAGGTTCAACTGAGACATTAATTAAAAACAAGGGAAAAAAAATAAAGCGAAAAGTCTCAGAAATGCCATGGCAATTATGTTCCTAAATTGAACTTTAATGAGAGTGCTCAATCTCTCTTGGTAATTGTGGGTGCTGTTTATTTACAAATGCTCTGTACCTGCTGATAGCACAGCTGCTGCTGCACAGTCACCCAGAACTGTCCCCCACACCTCCAAATCTGCACGGCCCCGGGGGCTCATGCTCCTGCAGGTTTGGCAGCTGGAAATCCACAGGGGCATTCCTGGAAATTGGAGGTGACATGTGCAACATCCCAACAGGCTGATGGAACAACTCCAAAGAGAAAAGAGATGAACTGGGGCTGGCACTTACCAGAAGGACCATCCGTAGTCCCAGGAATGTGGTCGCCAGTCCTCTGGCCCAAGGCTGACTGTCACTTGGAAAACTTGAGTGTACATCATGTGTGCCACCATCCCCAAGAGACCTGGGAGGCAGGGATTAGAACAGGAATTTTTGTGCCAACATTTTCTATCATTCTTGAAGGAGCTTTGAGAGCTCCAAAAAAGTCTTTGTTGTACTTTTATGCCTCCTGTTCTACTGTGGAGGAGGGAACTGCATGGGCAGAGGAAAGATGTGACTGAGAGCTCATTATTTTACATCATTCTGAATTCTCAATTAAAAGAGGAGTTGAAGAAAGAAAATCGTTGAAGAAAATGTTGTACAACGAGCATCCCCACCAACCCTGCTGCTGCAAACCAGGGGTGTGCCACCCACACTTCTCTCACAGCCCATCACAGACAGGCCTCAGGTGAGAGAATGAGGAGAGAGGCTTCTGCAGGCAGTGCAGGCTCAATGTGCTCACGCCACACAACCGTAGTTTGTCCCTGCTGTTGCTAAGATTTGTGAATTTGAGTGCTCATAAAACACTTGGAAGTTGCACCAGGAAGTGAAGTGAGCTTGGTTCTCCTGATAATGTTTGGTGAGAGGACACCATTGGGATACTTTTGGTGGAGCAGTGCTGGTGATGCTTTCGTGACACTGTTCGAGCTCTCTGGGAGAACTGCAGCTGGGTGAGGATTAGAAAACATGTTAAGACTCTAACATGTGATGTTAAAGTGTCTGTGATGTTAAAGAACAAGGCTGCAGTAAATCACAGGGTGGCCTGAGGGGCTCTGCCTCTAGCTGGCCAATGTGGTCCTGCAGTTTAAACAGCAAAAACCACCTGAACTTAATATTTAAATATCCCTTTGAGGAAAACCAAACCCCACTTTTCAAGCAGTGGTGGTCAGGAGCAGCTCTGAGGCTTGGAGAATTTTCTGGCTACAGTAATTGGAATGTTCCTATCATGGCACCTGGGCACTGGAGGGTGATGATCCCCAATGAGCTCTGGAAAGTGTGGGCTCAGGCTAAGGAGGTGGGGCTGGATCACTGTATGCCAAATAGTCCTTGGACCTAGAGATGTGCAAAAGCCTCTTGTGCTGCAGTGGCAGTTCAAGGCACGTAGAAATACCAACATTCTGCCATGGTGGGTACAGTGAGGTCTGTGAGTTACACTTTGACCACTCATTCACTGTTCTCTCTGACCATATAAATTTTTTCATGGTTACTCTTTCTGTACCTGGAAGATCCTGAATTCCCTCCCACAACCACACCCAATTTTTGGCTCTTCTTTCCTTCTTACTGTCAGAACCTAAACCACCCCATTAGTCCCAGACATGTGGATGATTCAGGGCAGTTCTGGGGGAGGGATGTTTGTGTTGTGGGCATGTTGAGCAGGACCTTCAGCAAGACTAATGTCAGATTTGATACAAACAACTGCAGAGGCTGAGGGAAGATGTGTTACAGGGAGCTGGGGTGATTTGCTCAGCTGCCTCATGTTGGAGTGACACACTGCAAAGATAGGAGGTGGAAAGAGCAATTCACTCCAGGAGAAATGAGATTTGGGCAGGGTGGGTGGCCTAATGGGAGCACAGCAAAGTGCTGCACACCTTGCTTTCTTCTGGTTGTATTTAATTTCCAGAATGTACCAGGAGCTTGCTGAACTTTTTAAATCAGTGGATTTTTTATTCAGCTGACAGCTGTGCCTTGATCTTAAGTTTGGAGTTTACAGTTTCTGTATGTCCTGTCAGTAATTTTTCAACCCTAATAAAATATTACAGCCTGCCCTGAGACCTGTCATAGTCACTCAGAGCCAGCAGGAGGTTTGATACAGCCAGGAGGAGCCTCAGCAGGGCTGAGCTGCTCAGTTCTGTCATGAAAACCTCGCACAGGGTTTCAGCCACCTCCAGCCCTGTGGCTGTGTGGGAGGCTGAGGTGACACTCGCTGATTCAGGCGAGGAGGAGGTCACCAGCACACAGTGGAAACATTCTTTGTTTTATCTGCCTAATGGCAGGGCAGGACGGGGCTGTATCCTCACCTGGCAGGGCTGGTGCTGCTGTCATGCCGCATCCAAACTAAAGCAGAATAATGCAAATCTTTTGTTGTGCTGCTTCATTCACTTTTGGCTTGGTCTATTTTAGCTGTGCCTTGCCAAGTTATCCATGGGGAAACCCTCTGGTCCTTTTTGCTATACACTTAATGAGCTAAAATGAGCTGCCTGTAACACAAATCAACAAAAGCTCCATGCCCAGGATCATCTTTTCTCCCAGATCAACTTTTCATCTTTTGGTTGCTTGGGGCTGGACAGGGAGGGCTCAATGCCCATCTGGGCTCCAGGGCCAGAGGTGTTTGCAGATGGGAAGTCCCAGTGCTGTGGTTTGCTGGAGTGGCTGGCAGTGCAGGAACACTGGTTTGAGATCCTGAGCCCTGCAGGACCAGAGCTGCTTGGAGGTGTCAGCAAAGGGAGAAATTAGGGAACACTGGAAAGCTGGAGATGAAGGAAATTTGGAAAAGACATCGTGTTTTAGAGCATTTTCCCATATTTTTTACTAGAAATGCTATTTGTGGAATATATCACATTAACTAAAATGTTTTATTGTAAATATTACACGCGAGATATTTGTAAGTTTTTTAGTTTGTGCAAGGTTCAGAGGGATACCAAAATTGTGGTGTGGGGTATTTTTCAGTGGCTCATAGGGACAGCAATGAGTGACCACACTACTGGGATATTTTTTCCTAACCTTTAGATGTTGAGCTATGAGAATGTGGAGATCTCACAGCACTTTTACGAGGGAACTCAAGCATGAATTTAATGAGGAGTGTTATGCTCCAATGGAAAGTCCTCTTCATTACCTAATTTCTATTAAGCTACGTCACTATAAATATGCTAAGCTTAAATAAATACAGTTTTCTTCTTTCCTCTGATATCCCTGCCATTGAAAACAGCAGCTAGCAGTGTGCTGGGGTTTGGGGTTTTATCCTTGTTTCAATTCCTCCATCATTTTTCACTGTAAAAATTTTGAAGTTTATATTTGGAATATCTTGGCAATGTACTTAGAAAGAGGGAAGGCCAAATAAAAATAGAAAGTTGTGTAGGAAAGAAAACTTCATCATTCTTACAAAACTTTAAAACTGCAGTTAATGGTGAAGGGAGAGAGGAACAGCATGGAAGTAATTGATTGAATGCTGAAGAATTCCACATAGTTTGATTTTGAAAATTGAACTGATTCTTTTTAAGTTCCAAATTATACCCAAAGCTGAAAAATATGCTTTGGCAGTCCTTATCAGATTTTTTGTCACTCAGCTCTACTTCTGGCCTTTCCTTTCTGTTGTTATTTCACCATTTGCAGCTATCCCTGAAGATACAAAGTCCTTCCCAGAATGTACAGTGCCTGTTGTAATGTGTTCCAGCCTGAAATGCAGCAGAATAAAATGCACTTCTATTGCAGAAATCCTTTCTGCCAGAGAGGTCCATGCAGGAGTGCTCACACAGGCACTCTGGGTGCTTGTATAAATCCTGGAAGGGAGAGGGGTTTAGCCAGAAAAAGCCTCACAAAAGCGAAGGGGCACTTCAATCCAAATCCACATGGTTGGATTTGTTTTAGAGTAGTGAATTCCTCCAGTTCATGTGGTGGGCTGCCCCCAGGACAGACTGAGCCTGAAGCAGTTGTTCTGAGAGATGTACATGTCCCAGATCACTCTTGGGCCTGCTCCTCTGTGCCATTATCAGAACCCCTTTCATTCCCAATCTTGTTAATTAACAAGATGAGCTCCTTTCTTTGGTTTTCCAGCCTTCACCTACTTTCAGGATTAACACAGAAAAAAGACTTTTCAGTGTTACATGTTTTTAATTTTCCTCTGGAAAATGAGTGTGATGATGCTGCAAATGGAGCTGAGGCTGGAGCTGTGGTAATGGCTGTGCAGGCTGGGGAAGGATAATTACTGCATTGCTGCTATGAAATCAGGAATGAGGATATTCACTTCTCCCTGGCAAGAGGCGAATTTATCATGCAGTCTTTGTGCCAAAGGAACAAAAAAATTATAGCAAAAAATTGCAATAGCTAAATGGGGATAAGAGAGCCTTGGAGCCTCCGGATTTTTATTCTTTCAGAGTTGTAGAATTTTGCTTTGTGGTGGTAAAAGGGGAAGGGGAGGTTCATACCTGAAAGCACAGTGAAGACAGCAGCAAAGGCATTTAACTTGAGCCCATCTATGACACTGCTTGAATGAAAGAGCTCGAGGCACATGAGGCTGAACCCGACGACCAACAGCATGATGTACAACACCTCGGACACCACTGAGAGCCACAGCACACCTGGGGGCACAGAGCAGCAACCATTACTTGGGGAATACTTTCAAGAGGTTAAAGTTGGCAAAAATTAATTAAGAAATCAGGAATGTCTAGGAGTAACTGAGTATTAGGATTTTTTTTGTTTAAAGTTGGTTGGTTTTTAAGGTCGACAATTTTAATTTGTTTTGGTTTTTAAAAAATGTTTATCACATCCTCTATATATTGGGAAAAATTTCTTTACTGGAAAAGTTATTAAGCACAGTCTGCCCAGGGAAGTGGTGGATTCACCATCCCTGGAAGTGTTCAGAAAACAAGTAAAGGTGGCACTTCCCAATGTGGTTTGGGGGCATGGGGGCATTGGTAAAAGGTTGGCCTTGATGATCTTGGTGGTCTTTTCCAGCCTCACTAATTCAGTGATTCACAGAGTTTAAACTCTGCAAACCACAGCCCAAACTCTGAAAAACAGAAAAAGCAGTGAATGAAGATGTGAAGAGTGGCAGGGTGGTAAAGACCCTGCAGAAAGAACAAGCTGTTGCTTGTTCTTGTTCAGCTTGGCTACAGAACCTCTGTGGGTACATGTGAGAACCTCTTGGCTCCTCTGAGCCAAGGCACAGCTCACAGAGTTAATTTTCCCACCTGTGCCACAGTTTAGATGAGCACAATCCACCACACAGGGAGGTGATGGCACAAGATACCTGAGTGTCTGTGTGCTGGTGGGAGTTGGACAGGCTTGGATGCCTCTTTTCCACAAAGAAAACATATTCAGTCNGGAATATCTAGAGTAACTGAGTATTAGGATTTTTTTTGTTTAAAGTTGGTTGGTTTTTAAGGTCGACAATTTTAATTTGTTTTGGTTTTTAGAAAATGTTTATCACATCCTCTATATATTGGGAAAAATTTCTTTACTGAAAAAGTTATTAAGCACAGTCTGCCCAGGGAAGTGGTGGATTCACCATCCCTGGAAGTGTTCAGAAAACAAGTAAAGGTGGCACTTCCCAATGTGGTTTGGGGGCATGGGGGCACTTGGTAAAAGGTTGGCCTTGATGATCTTGGTGGTCTTTTCCAGCCTTACTAATTCAGTGATTCACAGAGTTTAAACTCTGCAAACCACAGCCCAAACTCTGAAAAACAGAAAAAGCAGTGAATGAAGATGTGAAGAGTGGCAGGGTGGTAAAGACCCTGCAGAAAGAACAAGCTGTTGCTTGTTCTTGTTCAGCTTGGCTACAGAACCTCTGTGGGTACATGTGAGAACCTCTTGGCTCCTCTGAGCCAAGGCACAGCTCACAGAGTTAATTTTCCCACCTGTGCCACAGTTTAGATGAGCACAATCCACCACACAGGGAGGTGATGGCACAAGATACCTGAGTGTCTGTGTGCTGGTGGGAGTTGGACAGGCTTGGATGCCTCTTTTCCACAAAGAAAACATATTCAGTCCATGTTTTAAAATTCTTGCCACTGTCACAGCGTTGGGGGCTGTTTTACAAACTGGAGCCCTGCAGGATGGCTGTTCTCACTTGGGGTGCTTGGATCCACCTCACAGGGTTTGTGCCACTGGCTCTGACACAGAGACTGCCACAATTACAGCAGGGTGGGCACAGATGTTTAGAAAATGTTCAGCTGAAGAGCTGCAGCTGCAAAACTGGGCCTGTCTGGACTTTCCTCAGCCTCTGGGTGCAGCCCTGAGAGTCAGGGCCCTGTTTGAGCCCTGCAGGATTTGGGGGCAGTGCTCAGGGCAGGGGCTCCAGGAGTGCAGGGCAGTGCCCAGCACCAGGAGATGCCACCTTTGGGAATTCCAGCACAAAACCTCCTGCAGGATCTGCTGAGTCTTTGAAAGTCACCAAGCCATGGGGTAAATTGGAGAGGATGGGAACAGATGATAAGATTGAGTCCCTGCCCAATTTCCAATTGCTGTTTCAGCATGAGAATCTGCTCGAATTCTCCAGTACATTTGCTAACCTGATTGCTAGAGAATTCACCTGGAAACAATGAGCAGTGATGGAAAATTTCAGCCTAAGCAGCTGAAACATGGAAAGTTAAGCATCTGAAGACAATGGCTTATATTAGAAAATGTTAGCTGTAACCATAGAGACTGCTACAGGCTTCACTTATATTAATACCTTCTCTCCTCACTGTGAGAGCACATGTGTGATAAAGCCTACAGTCCAGCTTATCAAACCAGATATGCAGTCTCACTTTTATCAAATATTTGAGTGTCCTCTTGGTGACCAGGCTGATCCCAGCTCATATTTTGTCTGGGAATTCATCTTTATAATTACATCTAATTAATGTGTGCTCTTCGTTGTTGCCACTGTAGCTGACCTTTTGAGTTCTTAAACCACACTACAGAGACAGCAATAAATAAAGCTTTTAATTGCTAGCAGTGGCTGTGTGTGCAATATTGCATCTATCAACAGCAAACAGCTGCTTATCTCACTCCTCTTAGTCAATTTGGTATCAGGCAACTGGCACACTCTTCCAAAAGGGAATGCAAGTGAGAGAGAACAAGGGTGTTGTTCTGAGATACAGCAGGGTTTAGAAGGGATTCTGCCTCATTTTCTCAAAGCAGCAGATTCTATGATGAGAGAATGATGAGATGATTTGAGTTTGGAAGAATTCGATGATATAAACCTGACCCCACAAAATGAGCCAGCAGAGAGCCCTAACGAATGAGCTGTAATTCATTTAGCCCACACTTGAAATATTAATGTACACCACACCTGCCCAGGTGTTTACTGCCCTGAGTCCACCAGGGCAGTGCTGTAACAGTGTCTGCAGCTCACCACTGTGGTGTGGCTCCATCTCTGCTTCCCTGGGGGAACAAATGGGCTCAAAGAGTCCATGGGGTAATGTCAGGATGGAGATGCTCAGGTTTAGGGCCAGTTCTCTTGGATGTTTTTAGAAATGACCTGGACACACTTTAGGAAGTTTGTTTCTGGAGATCCTGAATCAGGAGGAGACCGTGAGTTTCTTGAGGATGGAGGATCCTTAGAAAGAGATCTTGGTAGATTTGGGTGTGTCACCAATCACATGAAATCTAACAAGGACAAATGCTGGGCTCTGCTCCTGGGCCAGGGTAATCCTGGATGTACCTACAGAGAGGGGAACAAGAAGCTGGAATGCAGCCCTGCAGGAGAGGTCTGGGGGTTTGGTTGGGGGGTTTGGGGATTTGGTTGATGGTTCTGGGGGTTCAGGTGATGTGTTCAGCTCTATATAAGCACCCTCTACCTGTTGCCCACCTATGACCCAGTGCCTGAGGCTGGTGCTGCAGGCACCAGTGCAGTGATTTTGGAAAGAGCAGGGAGCTGGGGAGGTGTACATGCCTGGTCCATGGCAAGGGGATGTGTTCAGAGGGACAGGAGGGCTCTGGGACCTGAGCCTGGAGCACCTGGGAGCCCAGCTGGTGCCCTTTATTCTCCTAAGGAAGGAGAAAGGGACAGGAGGGAGGAACACCTGACTGTGTGGCTGCTGTCACAGGGAGTGCTTTGGCTTCCCTTCCCACAGGGCTGGGGTAAGAGTGGCTTTGCCAGCTGGATAACCTTGCTAGGAAATGATGAAAAGCTCAATGAGATGTGAGTTTTGCTCTCTTGTAGATTCTTTTTCTGATGAGACACAAAGGCTGGGTGAGTTTGCTGTGGGAGGCATAGTCAATTACTACTTTTTTGGAGCCCTGTTCATATCTACCAAGGAACTCTCTTGTCTTTTTCCATGCTGTAACTGAATACCTACTCTGTGCCTTCTTTTTAGTGCATCTAATATGGGGAAAGGCAAGTCCCACATGCAGTGTTTGCATAGTTCTATGTCCTGTCCTGCTTCTCTGATTTTGAATTTCATCTGAAATAATAACACCCAGAAAATGCAACCTGTGTCTGAATTTTGCATTTTCCTGTGACTGCCTGAAGCAGAACAGTTGCTTCAGGTTATTAATTCAGGAGACAGAGTCTTTCTGTTCTGTGCTGATGGTGAAGTGATCTCCCACTGCTCCTCTCTCAACATGAGATTCATGAGGCAGTCACTTGGCATCACTTCCACTCACAGCCTCTTACAGCCTCCTTCCTGCAAAGTAGAGAGCTCCTTCTCTAGAGGGGACCTCAGTCATTCCAGGTGACAAGGAAGAAGATCTCCAGGGGATTTTTCTCTTTTCCAATCTTCTCTGCTGTCATCTCTTCTGTCTGCTTTCTCCCCTCCAGCCTCTGTCTTCTGCTCCAGGGATCTGTCTGGCCTAACTCAGCTTTTATGAAAAATCTTTCCTTCAGAAGAGTCTGTACTTGGTTTGCTTGGAGAGTTCTACTTGCATGGCCTGTAACTGAGGATCTGTGCTCTCATCAATCAGCAGATTCCTCTCATCTTTTGGCCTTCATCCTGTTTATGTGTGTTTGTTTGTTCAACAAACCCACTGCTGCCCGTGCAGAGGAGGGGCTGGGGAGCAGCTCAGCTGGGATGTGCCACTGTGCCAAGGACATTCCAATGTGAGACCTCCCAGGAAAGGAGAGTCTTGGGCTTTAAAGAAAACCCAACCCAAAGTGGTTTCAGAGGCACTCCTGCGCCCACGTCCGTGTGAGGGTGGGTGTGTGTGAGGAGCCCACCTCGCATGCGAGCTCCAAGACACGACGTGTTCAGCCCATCTTTCCAGGATTCCCTGGAATAATGCAGAGGGTGACAGCTGTCAAGTCCTCCTCATGCCTACTGGGCTTTTTTTAGGTGAGAAAAGTGTGCTGGGTTTGGATGTTTGCTTCTGTGCTGGCCAGGAGCTGGCAGGGAGCTGTCTCGCTGCCCTGTCACATCTCTGTGGCACAGCAGCTTGTCCTGTATCTCCCAGCCTGGTGTCTGACAAGCTGCAGGGAGGTGGGCACAGTGACCTGGATGACCACTGACATCAGTACCACCAACACCTCCTGTTCTAATGCACCTTTTCCTGTCATTTTTGTCCCTGGTGCTTCTCCACCAGCCCGTCTGTCACTTCTCAGCAGTGTTGCTGACAATGGCAGAGCTACTTCTGTGAACAGTGGGACGCTTTGGATCTTTGCTCTCACTGCACAGATATGCTGTAGGTCCCAGGTGGGATTGCTCTGAACCTCAGCATCCCAGATTTTGAGGCTTTTCCTGGAGGAAAAAGGCTCACCAGCTTCAGGACAACCTCCCTGTGAAGCAAAATCCCTGAAAGTACAGGACCTGGGCTCAGCTTCTCACCCAGAATTTTGGATTAAAAAGCTGGGGCTCACCAAAAGATTTCACACAAATCAACTTCTGTCTTAGGGCTCCTGCATCAGAAGGAATCATATCACATTCATATCATCTGATCTCATGGCAAGAAGGTCAGTGCAGTAGCTGGGACGTTAAAGAACTTTGTTTCTCTGAGCTTAGTTATTTCCTAATCAGTGTGTGAGAGACTGTCTTCTCTGTGGAGTTCATGGTGGGAAGCACCAGTGCCACCCCCTCAAGGGCTTAGCCCCTGTAGCAGCGTTGTTACAAGGAAATTAATTTTCCAGCACTCTCCAGTGAAGTGAAGATACTCTCCATTATGGCTGGGAGGAGAACTGTTACCCACAAGATCCCAGGGGTTTTAGGCACTCAGGCACTCCATGAACCATCTGGCAGGATCAGTCCCTTGCCTTTCTGTTTGACAGCAGAGAGCAGCAGCATTTTGAAAGAAGATCCACAGATGTGAGTGCATCTCTGCAAAGGTGGTGGTCAAGTTGAGTGCATCCACCTGAACAGAGATGTTAGGAAAAGGATATTGCAGACAGTCCTGAACAGATGAAACAAATGGAGCATTTCTTCTGACAGTGAGGGAAAGAATCTTTACCTCAGCCTGCAATGAGTGTCACAGAGTTCTTCCCAGAACCTGAAATCATTTCAGGTCAGCCCTGACCACTGAGGAAGGCACCGTGTGTGGACACGCTGTCACCTCCCACCACAGAGCACTGAGCCAGGGAGCTCCAGTGCTGAGCTGCCTGTGAAACAGGGATTCTGATAAAAGCCAGGCATTCTCCTTAGAGCAACTCTAGGCATTCAGTGAGTTCCTGATATGGAACCCAAAGAACAATGTTGTTAATAACTTCCAGGAGGTTTGAGCTGAATTTGACTGTTGATACCCAAAGTCCATTCCTTGATCAAATCCACTACCATTTCCTGACACAAACCAGCAACAGTTCACTCCTTCTTTTCCATGAGAGAGCTCTGGTTAAACTGAGGTATGTCAGGCCTGACACGTTCTTCTGTGCTTCTTCCCCACAAAATGCCAAGATGATTTTTGTGTTGCATTATTAAAACCATTCTCAGGCTTGTTAGCAATTTGGATTGAAACTGCAAGAACTTGGATAACATCTGAATGGGATTATTTGCAGGATAATAAAGAAACACTGCTGTTTCTGGAACACCAAAGTTCCATAATTTTGATTACTGTTGAGTTTTTGAGATTAATGAGGCCAACAAACCAGTGCTGGAGAGTTTAAATCACATCTATACCTCCTACCACCTACAGTCACATGCAGCCATGAAGTTTGATGCACACTTGTCAAATCAGAAAAATTGGGTTTTGGTGCCAGCTCACTATGCCAACAGGATTTGATGCCAGATTTTGAGGTCCTATTTCCAGATGAAATAATGAAATCCTCTTCTGGATGCTCCTTCAGGCTGGTCAGTCATGGAAATCACTGTCAAAGATCCAGTGCTGCTGCATGTTCTCAAGGAAACACTGAAGAGGTGGCCAACAGAGGAATTGCTGGGTGAGTTCAAAGCATTTTGAGTCCATAAACATAAGGTGTTTGCTATTAAAGGATTTCTTCAGGGCAAATCATATTGCTGTTCCTGAAGGATGTTGCTGAGTCATGTTAACCATGTTATACCCAGCAAAGGCAGGGACTGCATGCCTGGAAATGTCTGTCATGCATTTTGGAGAGTGGGTTGGGAATTATCCAGCACAAAGAAACCCACAAATGACTGTTTTACCTGCCATGCTGTGTGCCACTGCCTGCTGAAAGCCCAGCCTTCCTGAGCAGTGCCCAAGAAGAAATGGTCTGGAACCTGTACTGATTTCTGAGGGCCCTTTCAGACAGAAAACCAGCTTTCTAACTGGGGCAAGCTCATATTGAGAATGCCTCAGTGGGAATTCATCCTCCTCAGGAACACCCACTGCCTCAGCCTACGCTCCCTGCGGATCCATGGCTGCTGCATCCCAGCCCTTCCCAGAGCAGAGCTGCCCTCATGGGCCCAGGGGGATGACCAAAGCAGCCTCACCTGAGCTGTCACACTCTGCCATGCTGTGCTTGAGCAGGTGACCAGGCTGGACAGTGCTGCAGGCAGACAGAGAGCTCTGGGGGAGGTTTGGAGTTCCTCATCAGCCGGTGTCACACATCTCCCCTGGCAGCCTGGGTCTGTCTGAGCTGTGGTGAGACACCAGCCCCAGTCACTCCTCTGCCAGTTCAACCCTGAGCTGTCTGGGAAAGTCTGATGCAGTCAAATAGAAGCTCTGGGGGGTTTCCTGCATCACAGTTCATCGTATGACAAAACCCCCTTCTGTCTGCTCAAGGCAGGGGAGCTGAGCAATGTGTGCTCCTAAATAACCACTGAGATCCTCGTGCCTGACTGAGATGAAATCAAGAGCATGGCACTTGAAGGACAAGCTAGTGCTGCATTGTTGAGCAGCTGAGGAGACATCTGTGTCCAAGCAATTCTGTCCTGGAGAGTGTGGAACCTTCTCACCTCCCCACTGGCAGCTGCTAACCGAGACACTGCTGCTGCTACCTGGGGGAGAAAGTGCTCCTCTCACCCTGTGGTTCACAGCAATTGTCCCCAAGATCCCTGAACTGCCACAAAATACAGGGAAACCACAGAAGGCTGTGAGAAGTCAACTAGACAGCTGTCACTGCATGTGGGAGGAAAAGAACCATGTCCGAGGGTGAGCCCTGGGTCTGGGCAGTGTGAACTTGCACAGAGGAAGCCCTGCAGGTGTTATCTCTTCTTTGTGCAAAAGCATTTCATTCTCCTCCTTGGTCTCCATTCACACTGGCAGCCAGGCTCATGGGGAGTTGTTACCCTTGCTCATGTTAGCAGCAACTAAAAGTTCTGCTCATGTGTCTCCCAGCCTGTTTCTGCTGTCCTTGTGTTTCTTGACTCATTGCTCTGCTTTTTCAGACTTAGTGACTTTGTTGGAACTGACACCTGGATCTCACTTAAATCTCTCTTCTTCTTCAAGAGAAGAGAGGAAATAACAAGGCAAATGGGCACACACTGAGAAATGCTGTGCTTATTATTTTGGAAGAGCAGTAAGACCAGCTTCATGTAAATCTCACTCTCTCTTCCAGTGCCATTCGGATGGGTTTAGTCATCTGCTCTTCTCTGCTACTCCAATACTGGGAATTAGAAGCCAGAAATACTGGAGTGATCAATAAAAAACGGTGAAAAGAATAAACCCTGAGCATGTTGTTGTGGCTGGCAGCGGGGCTGAGCGCTGCTGGTTAATGCGTCACAGCAGAGCCGACCATCTGCCTGCTCCTCTCGTGCTGCAGAGGGAAAACACTGCGAGAGGCACACCACAGAGCCAGCAGGGACACAGCAAGGTGACACTTCGTGACCCTAAGTGTCACCTGAGGTACCTAAAGCTGCCTGTTCTAGTCAACTAAATCAGGCAGCAAGGGTAGATAAAGGGCTGGCACCCAGACAAGAGACTGCGCTTTGCAGAACATGGGAAACCAGAGGAGAAATACCTGACTCTGCTGAGGGCAGAGTGGAAAAGCTGTGTTTTGATTTTGTTTAGCTTTAGCTCTTCATTAGTTTGGTTATTTTGGAAGGTGAGGTGGAGCTGTGACTCATAAAATGATTCTCTTCTGTGTGATGATGTGCTTTCTATGATGGCTCTGGCATCGAGCAGATGAAATCCTGTGCATGATGCTGAGCAGACTGTGTCTGATATCTTTGTATCCATAGTCTCTTTTTCCTGGTGTAGTAGTAATATAATGAGTAGAGCAAGAGAGTGGAAAAGATGATGAAAAATACTCTAAAGGAGGACTATCCCATGTACCATTGGGCTCAGTGTTTCCCTTTGAAGGCCACCTGTGCATGGCCTGTGGTGTACTTCCACCCTCAGCATTGGGTTGAGAAATGAATGATGTTCAGACCAGTGTTCCCCACGTCTTTGGCAATCCCAGTGTGAAAAACAAGACTGTTTTCTCCTTCAATAATAAGGAATTTAGCTTGAATTCTGCTGGTAAGAATGGTTTCATCTTTGGATGTCTAATTGCCCTTTAAAACTAACCTCAGTGATTCATAACAGATGTGTAAGAAAACACAGATCAAATACAAGTGACACATTTTTTCTGCATACCTAATCATAGCTCTCCTATGACAAGTGCACAGGTATTTGTCTGTGTGGGTATGGATTTACCCTATTGCAGATATATGGACAATAATGCAATAGGAAGTATTCAAGAAGAATAGAGAGCCCGTTTTGGAAAGTGTACAGTTCTTTTGGGAGACCCAGTTAGTTACATTTCTTTTTACTGATGCAGGTCTCTAAGTGCTCCTCTTAGAAAATTGATCCTCTATTTTTCTTCACGGAAACATCTCCCCAGTACATAAAAAAGGAGGTTTGTTTTTTAACTTGGCTGTTACAAGTCTCGTTTGTCTCTTTTCTAGCCTGAAATCTGCTCTGTGTTGTCCTTCTCATACAAACAAGTATTTCCCTATTTTTGACCAAAAATGTCACTCTTCTCTCTATGTCTTTAAATTTTACTGTCAGTGCTTTGAGCTGGGGCTGGCAGGGGAGGGATGAGAGGTGCTCACAGGGAGCTGCATGTGGGTACATCATGAGTACTTGCGGTGGCATGGTGACTTTTTTGTTTTGTTCTTTGTTTCCTATGATGATCCTAATATTTCTTTTTCATCTTAATCTCTGCAGAGCAGTGAATTAATGTTTTCATAGAAGTGTCTGTCATCGCTCCAAGAACTCTATCCTGAGGGGAAAAGCTAATTCAGAACCCATCACTGTATATGTAAAGGTAGGATGACTCTTCATGTTCCCCACTTCGCATTTATCAACACTGATCATTATCTGCCATTTGCTCTCAGTCACTCAGTGGCTGTGAAGGGTTTGCTCATGCTTCAGAGGCCTGCAGTATTCCAGTGATTTTCAGGCTTTCAAACTTCTGTTGTCCTTTTAGCTGAGCATTTTAATGTATTTTAATCAATGCTTGCTTTTCTTGGGTTCCCTTCTTCACTTCTAAAAACACTTTTATTGCTTCTGCAGGATGCTGACTCTGTTAGTCAGCCATACAAGGGATCTCTTACTAACATTTTGAATCAAGTGCAGGGGTAAGTCAAGAGTAACAAGTTTCCCACTAATTTCTTCATGCTCATTTCCAAATTTTGTCTCTACACCATGCATAACATTTCTTGGCCTGTGCATGGTGTTTTAGCATCAGCTCCTGCTGTTTTGTTTTCTGTCCTTACACCTTTTTTGCTATCAAGTTTAACCCTGCTGTCTCTGAAGCTGTCCCAAGGGGTGATCACTAACATAATTCTGCATTTTTTATCTGAACATGGAATCCATCTACAGAGATTGTGTTGCTCATTAATGACATTACCTTGTTATTCTGATTCAGCTTTAGTACATGACATCTGCTTTGTCTTTCAGTGTAATCAGCACCAACACGTTATTGTCCCTCTAATTATCTTTCCCCTATCAAATTTCTGGTACACCTATTATGTCAGGATCCATTAAAATCAGGCATCTAGTTTCTCTCTTCTCTTTAATTGCTGTTGAGTGCTGGTTTAGGAGCATGTGCAGAACTGGCTTAGATTTCCCTTTTTTCTGTGCTGTGTTTAGGTGAGACTTGATTTGTTTACTTGCTGTTTGCCATGTGCTGCTTCAGCTCTGCCAGCCACTTTCTAGGCAATACAGAATTGTTATTGCTTCATCTCTCCAGGATGCACCATCACAGGCTGTGTAGAGGACGTGCAGGAGGCATCTCCTACCTCTGCCAGCACAGTCTTTCATGTTAAAAGCCCCCCTGTAAGATTTTGGACTGCTCAATGTTCACTAGCCATAAGCAGTTTTCTTCTGCAGGTTTTTGCCTTGCCTCAACCTCTGGGGTCTCTGAAAACCCTTCTTTATTTTATATGTGTGAGTTTATCATTGGGTAGGAAGCAGTGCAATGCAGGCAGCTGCTGATGGCCTGCTGCCTTGCCATTCCTTGTGGGAATTGTTCCACAAAATCAGGTACTACAGAGCATTGGAGTCACCTGGACCAGGCTGTACCACTCCTGTGAGGAGCTTGCCCTGGGAATCTGCCCTGTGTTTGTGTGGCCATCTCTAAGTGTAGAGCCAACAGTGACATTTGAGCCTGCTCCTGCAGCAGCTTCCCCACAGGGCTCCTCGGGCCAGAGCCCCTCATTTCCATGCTGTGGGCACTCCAGGTGCTTGCAAAGTTGCAGCCTCCACGAGCACCATTCCAGATGGTGCTGGGGGCACCACATTTCCTGCAAAGCCCTGCTCTTCTCCAGTGAAATGCTTCTAGCATAAGTGCTGCTTCCAGCTGGTTTCTCTTGCCCAAGGCGTTGGGCTGTGCTCACCCTCTGGCAGTGATGCATTCAGAGAAGGATGCAGGAGCTGGAATTCCCACACAGCCCCAGACAGGGGGAGGAACACCTGTGGATGTGTCCAGCTGTGGTGTTATCGAGTCACCAAAGCCATTCATCTGATTCATTTGATGGGACATTTTGCTTTCCATTGTGGTGCCATGCTTTCCAGATTCAATTTTTGGTCTTGGTTTCTTCCTTTTGAACGTATCCTCTGTGGCCTTGTGGGATTTCTCTTGGGCACAGATTTAAGGTCATAGGAAAGGGATGACAGAAGGTGCCATGGGAGGAGGAGTGAGGTGAGGAGTGTGCCAGCCTCAGTGTTCTGGTGGGACACCACAACAGGGCGTGACCCTCGCTGAATAGGACACCCTTTTCTTCCTCAGGCATAAAATATTCAGTAGCAACAAAACTTTGATTAAGTTCTGTGGAGAATATCCCAGAAGCAATTGAGAATTGAAATACCAGGTCCAGCCTACTTTGACAGCTCCCTTCTAACTCCTTTTGGAAATATTTGCTGTCTTACTGCTCATGTCTTTAGTGAAAATTAGAGCACTTCGTGGGCCCCAACATCTGCTCTGTGAGAGCCCATTAAAAGTCCTGGCCACTGTAACCAGTTATTGCTCTATCATTTTTATCAATAGCAAATGTAAACTCTCATAGGAAAATGTTTTGATTTTTTTTTCTAGTTAATATCTGCCATCATGAAGTTGATTTTGCTAAGCAGCTTTGGCACTAAGAACCAGCAACAGCTAATAAATTCAATGTTAGGCTTATGAGGTTCTGACAGATTGCTGGCAGCTGCCTTAAATGCTGGAAAAAGCTCTCCTAGTGTGGGTTGGAAATGCTTATTTATACCATACTGTGGGTCTGTTTGCCCCAAATTTTGCTGCCTCCTTTTAGTAGATGTCATTGGTGAGATATATGAAAAAGGGTACAATAACTGATCAGAGAGACATTTTCCAGCTACACTGGAGACCAGCACTAATGCATAAAGTTAGGAAGCACAGCCATAAATGATTAGATTTTTACTGTAGGAATTTTAATTTATGAATCCAAGTTTTGTGGTGCACACCACCTTGCTGTTAATTGGTGGTGGACTCAAGCAAAGATGGGCTGTACAATTACACTGTGTTTGTTCTTAACATATCTGAAAAGAGAAAAGTGACGTGCTCAGAAGCAGGCACGGACTTCAAGAGCCTGTATTTAGCTTAGAAGTTGGTCAGACAGGGATCCTCTTTGGATCAGGGGAAACTAAAAAGAAAACTTTGGGAAACCTGAGTGCTCAGCTGCAGTAATGGAGCTTGTATTGCAGAGACTTGCAGAGAAACAAAATTGCAGAGATATTTCAGATAAACAACCACTTTTTGGTGGTAAGTGATGCTAAGAATACGTATAGAAAGTGAATAAGTTGCAGTCTCATGGTGAAGGTAAGTTTAGTCCCAAATTTCCCAGTTACATGATGGCCTGTGAGAACCACAACGTTTGAACACAGATTTGCTGTTCACTGTATTTCATCCTTTCTCATTTACTTGGACTGACTGGAACTGAGCAGTTGATAAGCCTCTGGCCACTAAAGTCAATGCTGAGTGAGGGCATGAAGAAATTAAAGGAATAGGAAGTTCCTTCTAACTGGAAAAGAGCAGGTTAAGTCAAGACATTAAAGAATTCTTCAGTGAAAGTAAATCAGGCATCAATTTTCTCTTCACATGTGGTGAAAGTAGCTCTGGAGAGTACAAGACTGATGTTGAAAATTCCAGATTAACCATGTTACAGTGTCCAGCTTGATGTACAGTTGTGGAATTTATCCTGGTTTTGTTTATGAGGCCTCTGATGGCCAGCCCTTTCCATCTCTGACAAAGCATTCCCCTTTCTTTATGTCAATATGCCTTACAACTCCATGGAAAGTCTTCTGAAATAGATAGAATTTTCTTTATAACACTACACAGAAAGAGCCTTCCTTCCTCAAAAAAGAAAAATAAAATTGTCTAGAAATAAGCACTGACATCATGCAGCAACTCTAAAATTCTCATAAAAAAAACAACAAAAACAAACCAAAAAACAACGCTGACAGCATTTCACACAACCAAAAGAAATCCTAAAAGTAAAGCACTAAATACTGTTTTGGAAAGTGTGTGGGTGATGCCACCAAGCATTATGCACCATAATGAAATTCCACAGAAAGGGGATAAAGCAGAAAACCACCCCACTTCCTTTAGAGCAGGCACCTTGTGCTTGTTGTGGTCTGGATGCTGGAGGGGCCACTCTGTGTCCACAGCCCTGGGGATGGCAAAGGCAGGGAGCTTCCCTTCCCCAGCTGCCTCTTCAGCTCCTCTCACACCCCTATCACTGTCCATTCTATGTCCTCTCCTGTGTCTCTCCTTCAGGATGCAGCCCCACTCCCATCCTCGTACAGAGCTTTCCAGAACTTGGATGTCCTCACTGCTGTTCTGTGAGCTGCACTAAAAGGCACAAAATGCCCCACTGTATTACAGAAAAGTGCAGCTTTCAGCTGTGTGCAGGGCTCCCGCTGTCCAGGCTGCTCTCTGTGCTGCTCCTGATGATGCCTTGGGATTTTAGCTTTTATATTTTCCACATATTTGTAATCCTGCAGCTCTTTAGTGTATAATTCTAAACTCCATATACAGTGTCAGCTCCTGCTTTCCCATTATGGCCAGACACAACAATTCCCCTCCAGGCCTGGCAATCAAGGACTCCTCACTGCCTCAGGCCCCAGAAATGGAAACAAAAGGGAGTTGGGGGGAGCAAACTTGGGGTAAATGAATTCATTACCTCAAGCTGTAATTGGAAGATTAACCCCCAATATACAAATAGACCAAATTTGTAAAAATATGAAAACCCATGACCCATGGTCCATTTTGGGCGTAGGCCCTTAGGGGCTTCCTCTGCCCAAAATGTACCTGAAGGCCTTTCAATAAATAGAACTGCTTTTACCCTTTTTACACCCTTAATTTGGTCTGGTTTCTGTTTTTAGGTAGCCCAAAAAGGCAACATTTTGAAATGTTTTCTAGCACAGAGTTTGTTTTCTGGTGGCTGCTGAGTTGAGCTGGTGGTTTCATAAGAGCCTTAGTGCCCCGAGGTCCCATTTGTGTATGTGAGATTTAACTCAGAGCCCCATTAGCCACTCTAATCCCAGGCTTGTTCTTCCCTTATGTACATAATTTATTTGGGTTTGCTTACAATGAATTTCACAGAGGCTCTGTGGCTGTTTCTCTCCCTGCAATATCCCCCTGCTTTATTAGCAGTAATTGCCTTTCTTCCCATTTTCCAGTGGATCAGCAATTCAGGTAAATTAAGGAAAATTGTTGCTTACGCCTCTTACTGCTGCTCCACTAAGCCTGACAAAGGCACCCTGTTCCCAGAAGGTTTTGGGATTGTCTCAAGTGATCTGACAAAATATATGGGGCATCTCATCAGCTGGGACCAGAATGGGCTCAGTTCACTTAAATTGAAATCTATGCATTTTTTTTCCTTATAGATTTTCAAATGTGGGGTAAATTGCTTCTGAAAATGAAAGAAATCTCAATAATTAATCAATTAAACTCCAATACCACGGTGAGGAAAATGGTTGCAATCTGCTTCTGTGCACTTGAATATATAACTTTTCACAAGGGTAAACCAACCAAAGAAGCATCTGGATAATCCCTTCTCACAAAGAGATATTTGGTACTGTGACTATATTTTTCTGACCATAAATGTCTTCATGGCCTGAGGAGACCACGCAGCATTTCCTTTCTCACTGGAGGAATAAGGGAAATGTCTGTCTTACAATATAGATCTTCATTTTTCTTGAAAAAAGCCATCTGAACTAAGATCAAAAAAATAACAGGCCTGCATAAAGTGAGCAAACAGCTGTCACAAAGCCATGGTATTTGTTTCAGCTGGCTGTGTGTAACCTGGATGACCTGTGGGAGAGGGAGTCTACTTCCCCTGGCACTCAAGTACCACAAGACACAACACTGATGCAATCTGTAAAATGGGAAGAAGCCTTGGCTGCGTGGTCTTACCTTTTTCAGAAGCCGGGGCAAGGTCAATAAAACTTCGGCATTTTTCACCTTTAAAAGAAAAGGATTATTTTAGGAGACTGAAGTTGGTTGGTGTCACTCTGCCTCCTCTTTCTGTCTGGGGTTCCTGCCCTCACTCCCACCCCCGGCTCTCCAGGACCTTGGGGTTGTCTCACACTGGGCACAGATGTTCCCCTGTGCCTCCACCCTGCCCAAACCCACTGTGCCCAGGGCTGGACCTCCCTTGGGGTTGCAGCCCCTTGATCAAGAGTACAGGTTACAGGGAGTGAGGGAAATCCTCCTCTGCTGGCTGAGTCCCTGCTGGGCCAGTGATGCTCTTCCCCAGGTGCTGAACTCTGTCTGGGGTGGCACAGGGACAAACAGCTCAGCAGCTGGCACTGGGAGGGCATGGGCCATGGCCATGGGCCCCTTGCACCCACACTTTTGCCCTCCTTCTCCTCACCAGACAATGCCTGTGCCCGTCCCAGTGTGGCCAAACCTCTCAGTGCTGGGGGGCACTGCCACAGGCACAGAGCTCTCCATAGGGAGATGTGACACACATGACTCAGACAGAACCTGAAGCACAAGGAAGCTAAACAAATGGATAAAGGTTTTTAAAAAATGTTTAAAAATAAGGCAAATGCCTTGCTCTGAGCATCACAACCTGTGCCATTCTCAGTGCTCCACTGTAAATTAAACTCTGTTTAGGACCCCATCTTTGGCCTTGAAGGAATTCTTGAGAAGTTTCTGAACAGGAAATGTATCTTAGGGAGGATGCTTTGACCTTTCCTTTTACTTCTTCAGGCAACCAAAGATGATAAAATAATTCCTTTGCCCTGGGTGCATCCCTCCATCAAGTGTATGTGTTCCTCTTGATATGATGTGCTCCAAGCTGTGCTGGAACCTCTGCCAGAGGTCATGGAATAGAGTCCATTTTGCCCTTTAAGACTTTAATTTATGCAAAGGCAGTTATAGGACTAGGCTGCCTTTTTTGTTTTTTTTTTTAATTAGCTTTGGTAATTTTTAATTACAAAGTTCAAAACACTAATTTAGGAAAGGTGAGCCATTAAAAAAGAACAAGCAGTGAAATGCCACAGTGATGGTGAAGTCAGTGTATTTTTTTCTTACTTGAAATTCAGTATACATAAAAACCAATATAAAGTGTTCATCTTTCTGGTGTCTTTACTGGCAAGATTGAGATAAATGTAATCATTTAAATGATGGCTGTGTTGACATAAAAATTTATTATTATAATGCTATCATTACTACTTTTTATTTACTTTTTGCAGTTTTAAGTCCATGCTAAATACAGTGAGAGGTGATGTCTACATAGCCCGTTGTCTATGTATAGGTAGCTATAAAAAAAGGTTCACTTGGCATTGAAATGCACATTTTGATATGTCCAGGGGAAGGATTTCTACCCTGTGGATCCAGAGGACAGCCAAGAAAAGGAAATGACATTTGTCTTGCCAAAGCACCACCTCTGTCTCCAAAGGGGTGGGCAGGGCAGGCTGTGTCTGAGCAGGAGCCAGTAAGGTTTGCAGCAGACAGATGGACAGATAACTGATGGATCACAGAAATTACCAGCCCTGTTCCTGTTCAGAGCAGGGCTGTGACTTATCCCACACAAATTCTGAAAAGTTCAAGGGTGTTGTTCAAGTTTAAGTCTCAGTGACTTAAAGATGGAATTTCTTCCCACTTTGGTCTGCTTCTGAAGAATTGTTTCCTTATACCCAATCCAAACTTCTGTAGCTGCTCTGGCATCAATGTAGTCATCCTTTCTGTGTTTGTAGGGACATGAACAAGCCCAGCTCCCCCAGGTTCTTTACTTTAGGTTCCTGACCAAGAAATCCAGATAAATAAGAGGTCTATAAAAGATATTAAGGTATAAGTAGAAAACATTCTCATCCTGAGCCTCTGAGTTTTAGGGCATGAGGTTTTTCAGGAATTTTATTGAAATAAAATCAAAGGAATATAGGGAGAGTGACCTCTATATTTGGACTTGATATAAGCAGATTGAGCAGGATTTTTCATTATAGGCATATGGATTTGTGGTTTGGGTCTGGGTTTTGTGGTGTTTTGTGGTAGGGTTTTTTTTTTGTCAGATGTAAGTTATTACTTCTATCACAGTTTTATTTGAACCTGACTTCAAGTTGTCTCTCACTGATCATCCCTCCTCACTTGTGTTACAGTAAATCCAAAGCCACATTACTGGAAACCTTTAACAAATACCTGACTCTCCAGAATGTTATCCTGAGACAGGAAGAGGAGAACAGCCTTTGCTAATAAAAAAACTGCACAGGCTGCTCTGAGAGCTGGTGGTGCCCTTCAGACACCTGGCAAGGGACAGAGTTTCTCTGAGTTACCAGAATGTTTGGCTGTAGGTGCCTTATCTGCAAGACAGAGGATGGGGTGGTCACAGGCTGTTGGGAGGAATGTGCATCCTCTTCCTCCCCCAAATTCAGCTTGCCCAGAACACCACCTCTCCCTGTAGTGAGGCCTCCAGTTTAAATTACATGGACACAAAGTGCTGCAGTGTCCAGAAAAAGTCCTTTAGGAGTCCTAGCAAAAAGAATGACTGGAGACAGAGAAAAGCCTGGATGTCACCTCACTTTCAATGGCTAATTGTGCCTGGCTTGCTGCTGAAGGTCACAAGCAGTTCCTGACCCTTCCTTTTGCTGTTCCTGCTGCTGGAGGACTGGAAAACCTTCTTCCATTTTCAATGGTAACCACTGGTAGTATTTATAAAGCACAGCCACACTTGCACATGCAGACATGCATCTCTCTGAGAACTGAAGATGTCAGCAGTGTTTTCACTGTTCCTCTTAGGATTTATTCTAAGTTATTTTTGGGTATCTTGTATAACTGATCTCTTAAGCCCTCTTAAGTTTAATTTTAGACTTGGCAGAGTTTATCCTGCTGTGCTGTCCTTTTCCAGATGCATCTTCTCCCCCTAACCAGGCTCCTGGAGAGTCTTTAGAGAACACTGAAAAGGCCATTCAGAGAAGCAACAAGGAGAGTCTCTGGGATTCATCCCCTGAGAGTTCTGCCTTCACCCATTTGTGGCTGTGATCCTGACAGAGAAGAAACCCAAGGCGTGACCTCTCCTGCACTTCCCTCGAGCAGAAAGAAGAGGTGGGACCTGGCTGGAATTCTCTGTGCTTTTGCACAGGAGCGGTGGCCATGAACAGAGCCCATGAGGCTCTGTGGAGCTCAGCAGTGACAGGGAGCTGCTGGAGGCTGGGGACAGAGGGCTGAGCAACACCTCAGCAGCCATAAGCAAAGCCCTTGACACCAGCTTCTTCTGTGGCTTCCCAAGGGTGAGGGAGAAACATCCTCTTTGCAAGTCTGTGCAAACACACTCCCTGTCACACTGGGCTCAGCTGGGCCTCTGCTGAGGAGGGGACACAGGGGTCTGCAGGACTGGGAGCTAGCGAGAGTCCAGACTTTATCTGTGGCTAATTAATCCTAATTAATCTAATTCTGTATATGTGCATGTCTATGAATATTTGTAACTTGCTGGGGAACTTCAAACTGGAGCAGCCAGAGAGTGGGAGGAGACACATCTGGAAAGACTGAGCTGGTGGGTGGGGAAGAGTCTTGAGGTTGTGTGGGTAATAGATGTAGAGCCCATGAAAATATCTGAGGGACCACCAGTATGATGACCCCTTGCATCTGCAGCAGGAAGAGGTGGAGGTGTGTCAGAAGGATCTGCAGACCTGGACAGGCAGAGGAGGAGGAGGAGTGAGTTTGGTGATGGGGATGATGTTTCTGTGGGTGCTGATGAAGGCACAGCTCTCTCTGAGGGTCTGTGTGGTCAGAGACATCAGTATCAGGCTTGCACACGTGTGTGTGTGTGTGTCTGAATGCTTGCCCAGCCTGGATGGGAAGGGGCCAGCAGCAAACAGGAAGGAAAAGGAATTCCCTAGGCCTCCAAGTCTCCAGGCTCAGCTTCCTGGGATCATGCTCAGCATCTTCTCAGACAAGCTCTCTGGGACTTCTCCCATCTCGTGGCTCTGCAGCTGGGGCAGATCCCTCAGCTATGAAGGGCAAATCCTTTCTAGCTCCATGGCAGCTTCTACTGAAGAAAGCTCAGCTTTGGAATGCTGTGTGGTCTCAGGAAACAGTCATAAGAAGGTGTGGATTTGACCACTGCCTCAGTGCCAGGGACACAGAGAAAGCTGTGGCAGTATTAGGAGATGATCTCTGTGTCTTGCTCGCAGCATGGGGCTCATACTCCTTCTCCTCCTCCTTGCTCACAGCAATACTGGGAAGTCCTGAGCTCCCAAGCCTTCCAAGCCTGTGCTCATCATGAAAAGTGCCTGCTGTGTGCAGTATCAGCCTGTTTGAGGAAGAGGCAGAAGGTTGTGCAGGGCAGGTGTGTTGAGGCAGAGCTGTGCCTGGGGCAGGGTGAGCTGTGAGAGCAGGGCTGAGGCAGGGAGGGGAGGAGGCACTGCTGCCAAAGGCTGTGTGGGGCAGAGGGGTCACTCTTGGGATCTCTCACCCTGGCAGGTGGGTGAGTCCCCAGACACCTCCCTTTCCCCACAAAGTGGAGGAGTGGGGCACTTCCATTACCTGCTCCACAGAAGGGTCAGTGTCACACACACTTTGGGCAGCTGGGGCAAATCTTCACACCATCCCATGGCAGAGTTCAGAGTACAGCACCTCTCTAGCCTGAGTATAATATGAAAGCCCAAGTTGTCCCAAGTTCAATCCTGCCAGAAAATTGAGGCAAACATGTCCCAAAGAACCATCAGGTCCTGTGGTTTGCTGGCTCCAGGGCCCTGGGCTGCCTGCCCTGCTCTGCCCTGCCCTGCACATCTTGTGGGTACATCACACGTGGCTTCCAGCATGGAATTCCCCCCTGGGCCCTTGGAATCAGAGAACTGCATGGGGAAGCTGAAAGGCAGGTTTAGGTACACGTAAATTGAGTCTGAACTCCAGCACATAGATGTTCATCCAAGCCCTTTGTGCCTTCTACCTTAAAGTCTTTGAGACACCCACATTCTCCTCCTTCTTCTACCTAAAAGGTGTGATTTGTTTGTTCCTGTCCTCAGGACCTCACATAGGCCAGGAACCTGGTGGTTTAGACTAGAAATGAGGAAACCACCAAAAAAGTGCTTCACCTTCAAGACAATATTCTGTTTCTAGCATGGCTGTTGTCATAGCAAAGAGCAGAATTTGATGTTCTGGGTCCTACTTATTGGTCCTGCATTCCCGAGTTCTTTCCTCTCTGAGCCAGCAGTAAATGCCTGATTAATAATGAGAGCAGCAAAATAAAAACAACCCTGAAAAATCCTACTTTGTATGTCTTGCAATGACACGGTTTGAAAATATTCAATTTAAATAAATTGACTCAGAAGAAATCTGGTAGTGCTGGATGAACTCTGTTATAACTCTGCTTTTCATCTCACAAAAAAACCCAAACAAAACAAGAAGGAAAAGCTGTCTGTATCCACTTACTCTGCATAAAATTTTACGAGTTCCAAAGTGCAGTTATGATGGAAATTTAAATGATTACATTTCTTTTAAACAACATTCCCTTTTAGTAACACCCTGGATCCCAGCCTACGACAGACAAGGTCCCCTTTCTTTCCCCCTAGGCCCTAACACATCTTTATCTCTCCAATTATATCTGGAGTCATGTGATTCTGATGAGATCCCACATCATCTACTGAGAGTAAAATCATTGTATCTGTCTAAAAAAAGATAAAACCCTCAAGGGATCCCAGCCTAGACGAGGCTGAGGACTCCAGCACAACTTCAGTGGAATAAAGCACTACATGAGGGAAAATGCAGGTTAATGGGCTCACTCAAACTGAGTTGTATCAGGTTAATTACTCACTGAGATACTCAAACTTTGATTAAAGTTGTCTCAGAGCACTTAATTGACTTTTTTTTTTCCTAATGAAAAATTGAGTGTTAATCTGTAAAATCAACATTTTCCAGTTGACCCTGTTGATTTTGCTGGAGCGATGTTTTCTTCTGGAAAATAAACAAGCTCACACAGAATTGCACAAAAATATGTCTTGAACTATGCAGAAATTATTTTCTCTTCCTCTGACAGCTGCCATTCATTGCTGCTGCCCATCAGCATTTCTGCTGCCTCTAAATATCCCGAGAATTTGCCCAATTTCTCAGTGATTACTCACAGCCTGCATCGCCTTTGGGATTGCTTTCAAACCTCAATGCTGTGCTGCTCTTCTCCCTCAGCAAACCCAATCCCTTCCAACTTCCTACGTCTCAAAGTGGAAAAATGTAAAGCTTCCCACTTTTCATTTCAGGCATGCACTTTTCCTGAGTTTGCACATTCCCAAAGGAATGTTGCTAATTTTATCTGAGAGGTCCCATTCCCACGGGGGGTTCCCTCTTGGGTGGTTGGAGCAGGGAAGGGCTGTGCAGGGCAGGGAGTGTGGGCAGAGCTGGGAATGCTGTTGGTGCTGCCTGGGACTATGCCATGGCAACTGCTTGTTCCAGGCTGCAACTCTCCCTGATGTGAAAAATCTTACCCAGCATCTCAAAGCAAACATCTCCACAGGCTGCTCTCAAATCATGTCTAATTGAAACCCAGCCAAGTCACAAGATTCAGCTGATTATCTTGGTAAGACCTGAAGGATGTGTACACACATCCATCATTTGGAGAGCTGGAAAATAGTTCGGGTTTCCTAGTGATTGTGAAAATCGGGGGAACAGCAGTGCTGAGAGAGGTTTTCAATGATTTTGGTGTCAAATTAGAGCTGACTTCATTAAATCAAGGAGCTCTGAGTTGCTTTAAGTGTTTCAAGCTGTAGAACAGGAAGGGGAGGATTTCACCTGCTCATCCCAGAGGTGACACACTGTGCTGACCTAGAGCCAATGTAAATATGCCAAAATAAACTAGATATTGGCAATCCTGAGACACCCAGAAAACTGGGAAAGACAAAACCCAATGCTCTTCACAGAGGATGTAGCTGCTGTATGTCCCTCACCGAATTAAATCTTTCCTTCTCCTGTTCTCCTGTGGCTGCCCTGGCTGCTCTTTGGGTTGAAATGTCCTGTTTTTCTGGGCAGGAACCCCTGGCTTGGGGTATGGAAACAGGTAACGTTCAGCTTTACTCCATGACTTTTACAGGAAGTGAACTGCAGCACACTGGAAATGAATATCCAGTTTTGAAATCAAGTGAAAAAAGCTGTGCTTGCATTTCCTCTTGTGAACCTTGCTCCTGAGTATGTACCCAATAACTTTGAAACAAGTCCCCATTAGTGTTTTTTGTCTGCCTGGGTGATGCACAGTGAAATCAGGCTGTATGATGAGGTTTATTCAGTCTCTCCAAACCTACTGAGTCTAAGCATGGTGGAATGTCTCTACATCTCAATTGATTTTCCACATTGTAAGCATGGTTTGAGTCCATTTTGTAGCCAAATGGGAGGTGGAACACGGGAAAGTGGATTCTGTTTGCCTGTGACTATTCTGCAAGCCATGTCATTCCTTAGTAATTATATCTGCCTCTTATTACTCACTGGCTTTTGTATTCCCTTCTAAGCTAGATCAGCAGAGATTGATATTGCCTTTTGGTTTAGCAACAAGAACACTGATGTTACACGGGTTTGTGACTAACAGAGGGTCCTGGCAGAAGCAGCCCTACTCCCTGCTCTCCTGGTTTTGGCAGGGATAGAGTCAGTTTTGTTCCTATAGCAGGTGCAGGGCTGTGTGTTTGGGTTAGGAGGGGAATAATGCTGCTAACACAGAAGTGGTTTGGTTGTTGCTGAGCAGGGCTTGCCTGAGTCAAGGACTTTGCAGTGGCTCATGCTCTGCCACTGAGGAGGTGCACAAAGAGCAGGAGTGAGCTGGCCAGACAATGGAATGTGATGCTCAATGTGTAAATTGGGGAGAGTTTGCTGGGATCTGCCAGTCGCTGCTTTGGGATGGGCTGGGCAGCAGTGAGCAGCTGCACTGTGCAACACTTTTTGAAGGAGTTTAGTCCTCTCTCTCCCCTTTTCTCTATTTTAATTACTTGTTGTAGTTGTATTTTACTTTATTGCAGTTATTAAGCTGTTCTTATCTCAACCCACACGTTCTCTTTCTCTGACTCTCCTCCCCAGCCCACTGGGACAGGAGTGAGCAGTACTTCATTATCAGTTGTTAAACCACAACAACCTGTACGTCCCAAGTTTGAGATCTGCCAGTCAGCCAGTTCTCCTAACTCCACATAAGGAAAGTTTTAATATCAGGATTGAGTCTGGTGTAATTTAAAACCCCTGGGGATACCACAGTGATTGATCTTCTATCCCTTACATATTTCCTCAGCCCTGAATGCATCTGTTCATATTTTGCGCTGGCTCTGGGGTAAGGCATCTCAGTTCCCTTTGAAATCTGGGACCTGGGTGTTAATTTTCCAGCACTTTGAAGTTTATCCCATTTACAAGGAACTACCAGAACTCTTCAGATGTTTCCTTTAAGGCTACTGGGTTAGATGGCTGAGAACAGACATACCCAAACATTCATGAGGAAGAGTAACATATCTAATAAGGAGCAGTTTACTGCCTGGTCCCTCACTTTCCTCTGCTCTGAGGCTCAGCCTGCAGGGACTTTATGTCCATGTTTTATGGATGATATGTGTTCACACAGCTAGTCTGCCCAGCAGGATCAGGAGGACCTAAAATCCAAAACTCCCAGAGCACCATAGACACAAAATATCCCCAACATGCTATAAAAACCTGAATGTCTGCAATAAAGCAATCACCACCACAGAAATCACAGCTATCATGTACCACAGGAAGGAAGCACAAGTCCTTGTAAGGAACACGAATAAATCTGTAAATTCCTATGGCCAGACCTATCTCATCCTGAAAGCAAAATACCAGGGATTTGTTAGGAGGAGTTCACAAGTGCTTTTCTGCAATGGATCCTTCCCATGCTGTAAAGGAAGGCAAAAATTTGTTACTCTCCCTGTTATCTAGCCTGAGGGAGATTTCCCTTCTGATCCCAAATTAGATCATCAGTTTAATGTTCAGTGCATGAGCAGCCATACCAATTAGATCCTGAGCATCTGTAATAATGTCAGCAGTGGCAGAGCAGCCTCCTCACACACTGCCTCCACCTGGAGTCAATTTCTGCTGCTTTACATTAGAGAAGGCACTAAAACCTCCAGAAAACGTGATGGGCTTCGAGTCAGCAGCTATTTTTAACTTGGCTCCCACTGGTGCCCAGCAGCCATGCCAGAGCAGGGATGTCACAGGGCAGGCATCGTGTGAGCCAGGGAGGCAACAGGGCTCCTCTCAACCTCCTTAAAACACCAACACATCAGCTATGCAGGACTCAGTCCAAGCTTCCTCATGCCAGAAACGTTCCTCTTCTCTCCTGCAGCTCTTCCTGGGACTTTGGAAGGCTCCATTTCAGCCCATGGGTTTCCTTTGCTCACACTGCCCTCTGTGGAGGTGAGGTCCAGACACTCTGCGGGAACCTGTCCTTGGATTGTCACTTTTCCCCCCTCAATTATGAGTTACTCAAGTCATACTATTCTCTTTATCCATACATGTGTCAGGTGTCATTACATCCCCTCCAGCTCTTCATTCTGGTACACTACAGAACACCATCTTCCTTTCCTTGAAGGAGATTCTCTTTTCCTTAATCACCTTGGAAATCCCACTCTGCTGCTATTTCACTTTCCCCTTTTTCTTACCATACCCATGCACCATGGTATTTACAAAACACACTGGTGCTGCCTGTGGTGCTGATTTTTCCCTGGAATAACCTTTTCCTTAAGCCACAGCACTTGGCAGCTCCCAGCTACCCCACAGACAGATACTGGCTCCCACCTTGGTTATCTTCCCCCTGCAACTGGTACCTACCTGTGACCTCACAGAGCCTTAGGCCTTGCCATCTGGTGCTTTTAACCTTTTTACAACTGTAATGCTGTTCTTACAACTCTATCAGGCCAGCTCACATTTTCAGTTATGCAGAAAAATCTCTCCTCTGTAATGCCAATGCTCCCAGATTTTGTGTGGCAGCGCACGTAAGAAGCACATTCAAAGCAGGATTATTCTCTTCAAATTAAGACTTCTGTGTTGGGAATTGCAATGTCTTAGACAGATTCTCTTTTGGCCACTGAGGCAAACACGTAATCCTAGGGCTCAGTTCACCCCACAGGAGGAGCAGTGTGAGCTCCTAAGGAGTGCTCCCTGCTCTCCTCTGGAATAAAGATGTTGATCAGTTTGGGCACAGACACCTACGTTTGCTGATGGCCACGGGCTGGCTGTAGGATTCATCTTGCCTTTATTTTTTCAGATGGCACAAATTGTATCCCTAGCTCTTTTTTTCCCCCTAGATTGCTAATCCCAGCAATAACAGAACGAGTCCCAAAGCCACATTCGAGGACAACTAGAAATATCTGATCTCCATTGGGATAATTCTCCCTTTTGTGTTACTTGCCACAGTCTCTCTCTCTTGTAAGACTGTTCTTTAGTCAGTTTACAATCTATTTATCCCAATGATAATCAATAAAATAAAGTAAATCTGCAACACAGGTTGATGCAAAAGGTCTCCTTGCTCTGCTGTCTTTGTATTGCCTCCAGTGACAGATATTTAGGGAAGAACGAAGGAGTGCCCACAGGGTGATTCTGCTCCTGTATTCCCCTTGTCACACCAGTACTGCAGCAGCAGTCTGGGGACTTCCCAGTCAGGGATTGCTTTAAAATCATCCTGTCAGTAACAGGAATGGTGCTTTCCTCTCTGGGTCCATGTGATTCCCAGTTTTGGCCTTCTCAACATTCCCTGGCAGGGAGCTCTGCAGGAAGGAACACTTATTTTTGTCTGTTATGCCTTTCTGTTCTGGAATCATGGAAGCAGTCAATGGTGTGGGTTGTCTGAGCCCTGTCATTGTCACTTGATCCCCACCAAAGTCACGTCTCTGTGCCCTGGGCCTTCTGTCCTGCCTGGAGCTCAGGCTCAGACTGTTCAGTGCTCCCCAGTGTGGGAGCCTGCCTGCCTCTCTCTCTGTTTTTACCATCCTCCCCACTCTCTGCCACTCTTCTGGAAAGAATTTTCACTGGGACATTCCACCAAGTGTTTTTTTGCAAATCCACAGAGATTTAATCCACAGATTAGACGCCGGGTCTAATCCATTACCCTTGTCTGAGAAGTGATTCATCTTGGTAAATGCTTTACCTCTAATAAACCCATACCTTTGATAAAACCTATTTGTTGCATGCAATGAGTGCTTTCTCTGAAACTGTCCTAAAATCCCTGGGTCAAGTGGCCTGTACAATTTTTTTCCACTTTTCTTTAAATACAGTGATGTACAGATTCTTCCAAACCTGCATTTTCATGTACCAATTATTTCAACATCCTCAGATGGAGATTATCCTGCCCCCCTGGGTTCAGTTCCTCTACCTTTGGAAATTTTATCTTTAATATAGAGCTCTACCTCCTCCATTCCTTTTACCACTCTTTCCTTCCTAACAATTTATAACCAGCAATTTTTACATTCCAGTCATGCGAAGAAACCTGCCAAGTTTCAGTCATGCCAATTATATTGTATTTCTCATAATCCAGCAAGAATTCCCAAGTCCTCTTGCTTTTAATTATATACTCACAAGGTACTTCTCCCCAGCCCCTCTCCAGGCAGCCACCTGTGGTGAATCACTGTGATGTGTGATTATCACAGGGGGAGGGGGACAGAGGTGTTGCAGAACCACTCTGCAGCTGTAAAAAGGCTATGGCAAGTTCTGGTATTTATGTCACAGATTTACTCATTTCTGCAGGAGAAACCCCTCACCTCTGGCTCCTCCTCAAGGCACATTCAGTGCCCACACTTTTGACCCATTTACATCCAATTTAAATTGCACTTTACCATTTCCTCCTTCAGGAGTGCTGAGAAATAAGTGATGTAGAGCCATAAAGGGCTACAGACCCCTTGCCCTCCAAAAAATTCAATCCAAGCCCACAAAACAAGCCATGCATACCCATTCCTGCTCTCTGGTTTCCAGGGAACATGGTGAGCATCCTTGTTTATTTAATGGGACAGGACTCTTAAGAGGCAACTGGGCAGCTGCTCTTCCCCTCTGGCTGTGGATGTTGATACTGAGCTTGTCTGTTCACTGGCAACTAAAGCAAGGTCTGAGTTCATGAGTTTTTCTATTCACATCAAAGCAAACACACAATTGAGCAAAACTGACGGAGCTTTTATTGCTTCCCAGCTCTCAAACTCCCCTCTTAGGGTTTGATAGGCCACCTTGCCTGCCTCATGTGTTAATTTTTTCCTAGTGTGTGTGTTCCTGAGTCATGGAATCCACCAGCTGGTTCACCACTGCTGCTGTCAGTGCAACCCTTGCGTGGTGCCTTGGGAGGTGCCCAAGCACAGACCTAGACTGTGTGTGTGCAACAAGATACGTGCTCAAAGCCACATTTTAAAAGAAATGAAATGCTGGTGAGCTGGGCTCTGAGACATCAGGCAATGGCTAAGGAGTTCACAGCCCAGAAGTGCAGCCTGGGAGGGCAGAACAGGGCTCATGAGCAGCACAGTCTGCAGAGCTTTACCTTCATCCCCTTCACAGGTTGGGTGTGTTGCTCCTACAGAAGGCACCTCCACCTGTGTGGCATCCAAAGCACTGAACCCACTCTGAAAGGGAGAACCTCTTTCAGTAGACTGGGTTTCAGCACACTTTTGAGTCAGAAATTGTGCTAAATAATTACAGGACTCCCCCACCAATGAAATATAAATGCTCCGGTCCCTCTTTTCCCAGAGGGGATTCACAATTACATTTCTCAGGTACTAAATGCTTTTTGAATTCTTGAGCTGTCCTAGACATGCTGGATAAAAATAAACTCTAGATTCACAAATTATTTCAGAAATAATCGCAGCATTCAATCTCTGTTAGAGCTGTCAGTGGAAACCAGAAACTGGCACCAAGAGGCAGGCACGCTCCACTGGGCTCTGCACAGAGTGGATGGCATGCTGCTTGCACCTCAGCCTCCAGAATCTAAATGCACATTGCAGATAAACAGGGTCGAGGAGAAGACACTCAAAAATTTGTTTGCTTCCTGCCTAAATGTCATTTTAGGGTGTGACTGAGTCCCAGCCCCTCCAGCCAGCTGGGAGCCCTGAAATCCTGTTCCTTGCAGCATCACCCTGCTGGGAGCTGGTCCTGTTGGCACTACAAGATCTGCTGTGTTGCAGCTGCACCAGTGCAAAGAGCAGAAAGTTTTGACAGTGTGGCTGGAGGAGGGAGAAATCTAAAGCCTGGTGGCTGGAGGAAGAATGTGGTTCACAGATGTGGAAGTTTGGAGACTGGAGAGTTTTGGCAGTATCACAGTCACAGAGAGAGTTCCTGGCATTCACATGTGCCTGGTGGGATCCAGCACAGAACCACTGAGGACCCTGCGTGGGAAGGAACCCACAAGGATCATCAAATCCAGCTCCTGGCCCTGCAAAGACACCCCAAAAATCTCACCCTGTGCCTGAGGGTGTTGTGCAGACACTCCTGGAGCTCTGGCAGTCTTGGTGCTGGGACCAATACCCTGGGCAGCCTGTTCCAGTGCCCAAACACCCTCTGCAGGAAGAACCTTTTTGCAATATTCTTCCCAAATTTATCCTAAACCAAGACAAATATCCAACCTAAACCTGCCCTGACATAATGTCAGGCCATTCTCTTGCGTCCTGTCACTGGTCACAACAGAAGAGATCAGTGCCTGACCTCTCTCTTCCCCTCTTGAGGAAGTTGTAGACTGTGATGAGGTCTCCTCTCATGTTGCGTAAATTCAGACATCAGTGACTCAGGGAGGAATCAGGGAAGGGATGGGAGCTCTGGGAATGGTGCTGACCATGGGCTCTGGCCATATGTTCTGCTGACAAAATGTGAGCCTGTGAGTGACTGTGGAAGAGACTTTGCCTGGAGCAAGGCTGCTGCTGCAGTCACTTCAGTGTACTGCTGGTAAAGCTTTCAGAAAGATGCTGTTGACAGTGTACAGTGCATTTGAGCTGGGGATTTTGACTAATTTAACACACCACTGTTTACCAGTATTAATACAGTGGTATTTCACACACCCACGTGTGACTTGTGATGCCTGCAGAACTGGGGTCAGTAGGTGTGCTGAGGATGGGGGGCTGAGCCTCTGGGGTGGATTCCTCACAGAGTGATTGAGTGGGGGCTGTCTGTGTAAGCACAGTCCCTGTGCTGCTGGGCTGGGGCTGGTGCCTTGGTGCCCTGCAGCTCAGATAAAATGATCATTTTTTATGATCAGTCAGGCTGCAAAAGGCCATGACAACACTCTGACAGTCTGGTATTGCAAACCCATCAGTCTGAGCGAAGAGCTGTCGGGTATTTTATGTTGGCACTATTAGGGACAAATTTAGGCCCGTGTCCATTACATTGTTCCTGTCCTTACCAGGAGAAGATATGATAAATCTGAAAGAGGCAGCTGTCTGTCTAAGCCACTGTATCCCTGTACCTGCCTGGGTTATTGCCAAAGGCTGGTCACTCCTAGTCTGCTGACTGAGAGTTTCAAATCAGAGGAAACACTCACTGAGCTGCTGTGGGGGTGTGGGGAGGGAGAAGCAACCCCTTCTCTCCTGCTTTCACCATAACTTTCTAAAGCTGGCTTCTAACTCTCTCCTGAAATCACCCACTACAGCACAGCTTTGTTTACCCGGTACAGAATAGATCACTGTGTTTCTCTTCTCCCACAGATAACTCACTTTTCTGAGTGGGCTAGAGTCACACAGTTACAACTTCTCTCACACATAAATCTGGACTTGGAAAGATTTCAGTATCTGCCAGAAATATGGGCATCCTTGATCGTGCCAACCCCAGCTAAGATGCTCAAAAAGCCAGAGAGTCTTAGGCTGCTCACTCAGGCTGCTGTGGCCTAAGCTGATTCCCAAATCAGTAAGACAAATAAGCTTTTTCCCCTGTGTTTTTCTTTCTAACACCAAGAGTGTTGCTTTGGTGCTCTCATTTCAGCCTGGAGCTGTTGCAGTCCCAAGACTGGAGTTCATGAACTTTCCTTTATTAAACATTAAATTGAGTTTTAATGAACAACTAATTCTGCAAGTACTCTTCTCCAAAACACCAGGGAGAATACACAACCCTGTGGGATGAAACAGGCTGTGAGCACTCCCCCAGCTTTACCCCCTTTAATAGTACATTCTCAGAGGGAATTCTACCAATTCTACCAGAATTCTGCCCTAAACTTCCCATTACCAGAGGTGCTGTGTTCTCAGAGACATGGTTAACTGTTCTCCCTCTCCCAGAAGGACCAACTCCCTGATCCACTCCTTGGGATGTGGCAGGATGGGATGGGAACAGCCCAGTGAGGAACAAGTATCCACAACCCATCATCTCATACTGTGTCACATTTGTAAACTTTATTTTTTAGTGGCATAATCTAGAAAAGAGCTCTTTCAAAAGCAGAGTGTGGATGTTAGCTCTAGCAGACAGCTCTGGGAGTAGGGGCTGTCAGTTTGCATCTGCTGAGGCTTAAATCGGTCCCAGGGCAGCCGCCTGCCATCCACCCTCCAGTGTTTCGTTCCTTGGGAAGTGCGAGGCTACAGCAGAGGAAATGAATGCGCTGATAAGCTGGAGAGATGTCTTTTTGAGTGCTTCCAAGCAAGTAAATAGCTGAGCAGGGAACAGGAATGAGCTTTCTTGTGCCCAGTCGAGCCCTTTAACTACATTTCTCTGCTCAATAAACACACACTCCAGGGAGGGCTGGCGGGCGGTCATTTACTTCAGGCAGAGCAGGAAAGAGGCAGGCTGGGCTACAGCTGGTAAAAACCGTGACCTTTGCGCTCCCTCTGCCCCCCAGGCTGCCGTCCCGGGGGCGATGTGTGCCCGATGCCGGAGCCCCCCTCCCGAGCCGGGCCGTGCGCTCCGCGGGGCGCGGGCGGGGAGCGCTGCCCGCCGGCCGCAGTGCCCGGCACGGCCGCGCACAGCACTCGCTGCTCCGGGCTCGGCTGGAGCCCTGCAGCAGCCGGCAGGGAAACAGGCAAATCCCTGCTCTCGCAGGAAACAGGTTGCTTTTCAACAAAGAACTGTTAAAACCCTGCCTCTCCCGGCAGGGCGAATCTGCTCTAAGACACGGCACAGAACGGCTCGCCCGTCGCTTGTCACACCGAGGCGAACACAAAGCAACACAGGCTGGGAGGAAGTTGTTTTATACTTACCAGCAGCATTGATATTTTCCTCACAGGAGTACCAGATCCCAGTGTGGAAATACCTGAAAAGGAAGCGGTCATCTCCCGTCTCCCAGCTGTAATGAACCACATTCTGGTTCGTCTCATTTGCAGTCTCATTCCCGCCGTAGTTGAGGCAGTTTGTCTTCTTCTCTTTCCCACAGCTCGGCTTGGGGACCCTCTGTGTGCCCTCACACCAGTGGGTCGTGATAAAAGCTGTTGTAGAGAAGAGGAGAGCCATCAGATTCAGACTCACTGCTAGCAGGGCTCTGCATCTTCGATTTGTCTTCATGGTAAATCCGCCCTCCCTCCCCCTCCTGCTGAGAGAAGAAGTCAAAGGGGTTTGTTTTATTTGGGAGGGGGGGGTGGGTTTCAAAGCCTCTCACGATTCAGAATCCAGTTGTCCAGGCATCAAAACTCTCAGCTTCTTCCAGTCTGCTGCTGAAGCGCTGAAGGAAGCTCTGCAGCCAGACTCCCATTCTTCCCCTTCCCTTGAAACCCTGCCTTAGTGCATTAGAGGAGCAGCTGCCGGCGCGGCAGCGGGGCCGGTCTCTCGCAGCCGCGGAGCTTCAGCGCGCTGAGGGGAGCGGAGCGGCTCTGCCTCCCGAGGAGCTCCAGAGGCGAGTGAACATCTGCTCGGGTACCACACATCATCCTCCCGAGGGGCTCCGCAGCCTCCTCCGCTGGGAGACACCTGCAGGCTGCCAGGCTCGCTGTCCCCTGCTTCCGTAGGATGGGCAGGAGCGGCTCAGCGTGCGGCAGGAGGAGGCAGGGACAGCTGCCACCCGCTGCCACCGGCCCTGGCACCGCTCGGAGCCCACTGCAGCACGCCGGGCTGGGGGAGGCGTCACGGCTCAGTCCCGGAAAGAATTATTATTAATATTGTGATCTGGAGCTCTGAAAGGCATTTTTCGTATACCACGGGGTAGAGACTCGTCCAGGAGGTGGAGGAAGGATGGAGTGCTACTTTAGCATTTCTGCTCTGAGCTAGAGAGTAGTAAATCCAGGGCTTGATTCTGCTTTCGGTAGAATGGTGTAAATCTCTTCCTTCAGAGGCTTGCTCTGGCAGCCCCAGAGGAATTTAGATTTGAAAGTGTGTGATGTGTGAAACCCACATCTTTCACAGCACCAAGCGGAGCCCCTTGCCCAGGTTTTTATTCCCAGACACAGCTCTTGCAGTTGTCTTGGTTGAAGTGGATCTGGAGGAAATTTTGTAGGTCCTGCTTTGTGCAGACGGACAGAACTAATTAGAGCAAACCCAGAGCTTTATTCACCAGATGGCAATGCCGAGAGCAGGGAGTGCTTAATACTCAACACCCCATTTCCAAAGCGAAGTGTATTGTCCTCTCACAGTCTCCAGCTGGCTCGTGGAGTTTGTGACCCCTTTGCACATTGCTCAGAGCTCTCTGGTGAGTGCTGAGTGCCGTGAGGAGCAGAGCACCTGATGGTGCTGGAGGCACAACCCGTGGGACCCCGTGTCCAGCCCTGAGGCTGGCCACACTTGTCACAGTAGTTCTGTCCTGTGGTAGGTGAATGCAGTTTTCTGTGGTGGAAAAGCTGTTTGTCCCTTCTCAGTGGTGTTTCCTCCCAGCCTAGTCTGGACTCCTTGCAGGAGCCATAGGGATGCTGGTGGCCTCTCAGAGCAGCCCAGCAGTGCCTTTCCCTGGAAATATCCACGCAGCCAGGCTCACACTGACAGACAGGACGGTGCTCATGGACCCCACAGGCAAAGCTCACACTGTGCTTTGCTGCCTGCAGACAGGACATGGGGGGCAGCTTCTCCAGCTCCTTGAGAAAGCCAGGGAGGATGAGGTGAAATTTCTCCTTAAGGCTTCTGGGACCTGTCCCTGCCTTCCTCGTGCCCCCTCTCAGGCAGCCTCAGGACTGATTGTGGCTCTTTTTGATGCTTGTCCCAAACATTGGAGCCCAACTGTTGATGAGATTTTCCACTGTTCCTACACTCCCTTGTCTCTGGTAAGTAAACTGGAAAGTTAATAGAAAACTTTTGTGAGAAAACTCACAGGGCTCTTTGAGAACAATTGTGATGGCAGCTCTGCAAGTTTGGTGAAATAACTTTGTGCCCAAGACCCTTTGCCTTGCCCGCTCCTGCCAGTCCCTGATGAGTGCCACCTCCTCAGTGCCAGGTTATTCCCCGTGCTCTGCATTAGCAGAGTGCCTCTCCCTGTCCTGTTGGAATTGCATAGCACCCCTCCCTGTCCCAGCCCTTTCAGCATACTATCTTGCAGCCAAATAATCAACTTTCTTTCCTTGGTTTTAATTGCGTGCAAGAAATCGAGGTGATAGCTATTCAGAGGACTACAGGATTATTACTTCAATTATTTTTATGTTGCAGGACATTTACTCAGTAATGTGTTTGTGGTGTTCCTGTGTTTCTCAGGGTTATCCACTTGCTAAGAGGAATAAACAAAGCACTTGAAACTTTGACAGAAAGCCTTCACAAGAAAGCTGGTGATGTTTTTCAGGACTGTCTTTCAAGTGGCTGCCAGCATCTGAATCATCACAATTCTCCAAGTGTGAACACAGGTCTTTACAGTTCTTTTCTCACCAATTTTCTCTGCCTATTGCCCTGAGGATTGTGTTTGCTGCCCTGCAGCACCAATGCCTGCACACTCTGCTTCTCCCTGTGCCCATCTCCCTGAGGGGTGGGCAGCCAAGACTTTTGTAATCTGGGATAATTTTGTCCTAAATACTTCTCACATTTTGTTTTTACCCCTAATCCTAAGAGATATTTCTGTTCCTCCTTATCTTCTTCATTCTTGTTTTTCAGACTGGCAGAGCTGTTGAGAATGACAAGATGGCAGTAAATTAAAAAAGGAAAAAAAAGAAAATAAAGCACAAATTTGGTTTATTTTGTGATACAGAGCTTTTAGAATCTTAAGCATTTAAAAATACTGGCCACAAAATAAAGTAGGCTCAGTCAGAGAATTTTTTTATATGTATAATTTTCTTTTTCCTAAAGGAAATCATTTTTTTTTTTTTTTCATTTTCATGTCGGGATTACTTAAAAGAAGGATGCTATTCTGTGCTATACTCATGCTGTAATATTCCAACAACTTCTCTTTATATAATCTCTGTTTATCAGATTTGTTGTGTATAAAAGTGGAAAGATCATACATATGTTGCAGAAGGCAGTTCAGATGCCTGGATTAAGCAGTATTTATGTGGTATTATCTTAATGATAACGTAGAAGGGTTTGGATGCTACAGAGATGTAGTTTTCAGGTTGAGGCTACAAGAATCTTTGAAAACCTTTTTGCAGCAATAATTTTTCTCTGATGATGTGAGAAAAATTGCCTTCACAAGTTAGAGTAACCCCTTTTCCTTTAGTATTTCTTATAGGATCAGTGTAAATTGTTATTACTCAGTATTCAGTTGTGTATAAAAAGAACTTGACCCGGAGGATTTAAAATAATGTTAGCTTTTGCAAAAGGAATCTTTCAATCAGGCTTTGTTTTTCACTAGTGGAAAACAGAGGCACCATTCACTAAAGTGAGAGGAAGCCCTGCTTTTGGGTCCTCTGGTGCTGATGGGGACATGGTGACCTCAGTCTGGGTGTTTGTTTGGAACCAGCAATGTCAAATGCATGGGATTGTGTGCTGGGTTTAAATCAAAATTTTAACCCTCCCTATAGCATTCCTTACAGCACTGTCCTCCTGGGCTCCCTCATGTGTTTATTTTGTCCCTTTCACTGTCACTGGACTGGATTTCCCAGCTCCTCCTGCCACTCCGGGCTGCTCCCCTCCTGGCAGATCCTCTTTGCTTTTCCTCAGCACCATACAGCCACGGGATTCCCTTGTTCAATACAATTGTTTTGCAAATGACTCTAAATCTCCTTTTCTACTTAGAATTTTCCTCCCTTGGCATAGAGCTCTGCATAGCTCATCTTTCTCTCGCTCTCTTTCCACAGTAAATATGAATTATTGGGGTGCCCCCAATATACCTCCCCTGTCTCTGCTCTGTCCAGCAATATGGGAAGTTTCTCCTTACCTCAGTCACTTAATGACTTTTATTTTAATATTTGGAGAAGGGTGTTGGGATGGAAATACTGTCCATATTTCCTCAGATTGCGTCACCCAACTGTGAAGTTTGTGTCTCTCTGCTCCAGGCTCAGGTGCCTTTTTGCTGTTTTCACCCAGTTTCTATCTTTTTCTTGGAGCTCTGACCCAAAGCAGTGTTCAGCAGTGATGCTTGGCACTCTGAGCACACAGGCTGGGCTGTACAGTCCTGCTCATCTCAGAGATGCTGCTGAGAGACAATCCTGCTTTTCTGGCAGAAATTAAGCCCTCAGCAAACGGGCAGCCCCTGGGGGTCCGTGTGAAGGTAGGCTGAATATTGATACCACAGGAAATGTTGGCCTTCACTTTAACTTAAGACTTGGAGTGTGTCCTTCACGTACTTTGCTTGTGGGCATTTGGGCAAGGACAAGAAGATTGCTCAGGAAATTCTCCCTGTTCCTAAAGCAACCAGGCAAAAAATGGTTTCTGACAGTACTGTAGCAAAGACCTTTAGTAGTCTTGACAGAAATGAAAGTGGTAAAATAAACTGGTGCTTCTCCTATAAAAATTTCCTTGGTCCAGTGGGACTGGGCAGTAGACAAGACATCCCTGGGTGCCCTCTGCAGAGGACCTGCTCTGGATGCTGTGGTCAGTGGTCAGCATTGCTCATCCTGGCCAGGACAGCAGGGCTGGGCCACTCAGGGACTGCAGGCACCCTCCTGCAACACACAGGGTCCCTGCAGCCCCTGACTGTCCCAAACAGCACCAGATTCATCATCCACCACTGCTCTGTGTGTCACAACTGGGTGGGACTGGGATGCCAGCAGATTTGTGCTGATCTGCTATCTGCATTTAATTCTTTCAGCAGCTGGTGGAGAGGAAGGGAGATGAAAAGAAGTGGCAGGTCTGAGTCATGTCTTGATTCGTGTCTGGGAGAGCTGACTGGCTAAGTTGCCTGAAGAGGCAATCCAAAAGGTCAGGGCTGAACAAGCACGGTATTCCTGAGGCAATTCCCAACAAGATATTTTCATGTGCCCACCCATGGTGGGAGTGAATTAAGTGTAATGCTATCCTACTTTGGATCCTGAACTAGAGATTTTTTCTGTCTTAGAGTTACAAGAATTATTTCCTCACAATTGACAGTTGGATTGGAATAAGATGAAAGTTTAATTAATATTTAGTACTCTTTGTTAAGGCTAACTTTGATATGTCTAAGTTATTACGAGAAGTTACAGGCCCACTTAAGAAGAACTCTAAAAGCAGAACCCACTTCATTTTTTATTGCTGCTATTAAAGAAGCATTCTTGCACATCAAAGCCTTAATGGCAGCTTGTGAGTCTTTCAACGTTCCTGGGCACCCTGGCCTGGCATGAAAACAGCCCCAGAGCAAAAGTGGCCACAACAAACAGAGCAGTGCTGAAAAATGTCAAAGGGTTCATTATCCAAACATGCTTTTTTGTAACCCAGGCATCTGATTTCCATATTCATATAAACTTATATATTTTCATATCCCACTGTGCTTTTGGAAGTGCCTAATCCACTAACTGCAGATCAATTAATTTATATTCCTTGCTTGTTGTGTTTTTCTGATATTTTTCCCCTTCTCTGATCAATGTATTTTTAGGGACAGAAGCTAGAACATTTAAATGTCTATAGTCTGCAGTTTCTGCCTGGCAAAGGAGCAAACTGTGTGCATTTGGTGTCATTTCTATGAAGAATAATGCTGCCTATTTGTATGTCCATAAATTTTTTCCCCATAATTAGGATTTATCCATATGACCAGGCATTTGAAGTGGTAGATTATGGTTTGCAGTGGGATTTTAGTTCAGAAAGGAGTGATCAGGGAGATTTGTTTGAACAAGCTCTTCACCTGGTTCTTCATGTTTCTGTATCTTCTCTGCAGAAACTGGACCCTGTGCAAAATGCACTTGGGCAAAGAGACTTGACCAGAGCAGAGTAGAAGAGACTCCTTATGTGCAGGGATGGCTTTTTGATGGGGTCATGCAGACTTGCAGAAAATGGGTGAACATTGTGTCACTGGGGGTGTATTCCAAGCCAGGGCATCAAGAGGCCCTGGGATGTGCCCATGATCCTCTCAGGGTAGTGATGCTGCAGGGGAGGGCAAGGTGTTCTTGCCACAGGAAGGCAGGATGGTCAGGCTGGCTCTGGAAGGTGAATGTAGCAGGACACTGCATTTGGTCTACATTGAGAGGGAAGTCATACAACACAGCAAATTTATACATCCAGCCAGCAGGTTTTAAACATTTCAGCAACAAACCTCAATTTGAGCAGAAATCTCTCCCGCAGGAGCAGAGCAGAAGACAAAGCAACTAAACTAAAAATGAAGAGATCAATACTAAAAGCAAAACATAGTGGCAAAGATGTCTCTCCAGAGCAAAGGCAGGTAATTGCATAACTGTTCCAAGGGGAAGAGAAAAGGTCAGCAAGCAGAAGACAGGCCTGGAAAGCTTCTGCCTGACTGGGAAGAGCATTTCACAGTGCATTGGAAGGAAAGTGAATGAGGATGCAAAAGTGATTAAGAAAATGCCAACTTCCCTGAGAAGACCTGGGTAAGACTGTCCCAAAATGGCACACAGTGTCATGGGGAGAGACATCTTCCAAACTGTGGGACTTGAGGCAGCACTAAACCAGGCAGAGAGTTGTGAACAATGTCAAATTTCACAATGAAGATGTAGCAGATGGCAGAAGAGGGAGTCAAGGCCAGGACTTGGCAGAAAGAGAGAAAATGTTAGCCATCAGCATGTCTGGAGAGCAGCAGGAGGGAGGAGATATATGAGCAGCCTGGAGAATGAGCAGGACACTCAGCAGAGAGAAAGCAGAGAGCAGGGAGGGATGCCAGACCCAAGCTGCCACCACTGAGAACCCTGGCTGACTTTGGAGTGCCAAACACCACCTCCAAACTGACATTAGGGAACTAAGGGGTTGAGTTTTGTTTCCCATGGCAATGGGAGCTGTCAGTGTTGGGGGGCCTGAGGCTGAGAGCTGGCTTCTGGCAGCTAAAATTTCGAACAGCACAGGATTTCCCCCAGACCCCAGCTGCCACCACATAGAACTCTGACTGCCTTTAGAGTACCAAACACCTCATCCAAACTGACAGCAGGAAACTGGGGCTGTGGTTTTCTTCTCATGGTAAAGGGCTAACATTCATGTCCATTTGCCTATAGCTGGGAGTGGGTTTCTCCACAGAAAAATTCTGAATGCTGCGAGATTTCTCCCAGACCCAAGCTGCCACCAAAAAGAACCCTGGCTGCCTTTGGAGCACCCAATGCCTTCTCCAAACTGACAGGGTGGTGAGTTTTGTTTCCCATGGAAAAGGGCCACCTTTCCTGAGCAGGGACTGGAGGCTGAGAGCTGCCTTCTGCCTGCTAGAATTCCGAACGGCGCAGGATTTCTCCCAGACCCAAGTGGCCACCAACTAAAACCCTGTCCGCCTTTGGAGCACCCAATGCCGTGTTCAATCTGACATCAGGGATCTGGGGGTGTGAGTTTTGTTTCCCATGGAACAGTTCCAACATTCTTGTCCAGGTCTCTGTGCCTTGAGCTGTGTTTCTGCTTCAATAATTTGGGACAGTGCAGGAGTTCTGCCAGACTCAAGCTGCCACCACCTAGGCCCCTTATTGCCTTTGGAGTGCCCAATGCCTTCTCCAGACTTACATCAGGAATCTAGAAGGGTCAGTTTTGTTTCTTATGAAAAAGGGCATCCTTACAGCAGCAGGGGCCTTTGGCAGGAAGAGGGCTTCTGATTGCTAAAATGACAAACTACTCAGGATTTCTCCCAGCCCCAGACTGCCACCACCTAGAACACAGGCTGTCGTTGGAGTACCCAACACCTCCTCCAAACTGACATCAGAAAACTGCAGGGTGAGTTTTGTTTCCCATGGAAAACTGCAACTGTTCATATCCCCTGGCCTTTGAATGGAAATGGGTTCTGCCTGCTAAAAGTCCCAATGGATTTCTCACAGACCTAAACTGCCACCACCTAGAACCCTGGCTGTCTTTTGAGAGCCAAATGCCTCCTCCATGCCAACATTAGGAAATTGGGCAGTTAAGTTTTATTTCCTATGGAAATGATCCACCATTCGTGTCCAGTGGCTGCTGCCTGGGAGTGGATTTTTTCATCCTAAAATTCTCAGTGGTGCAGGATTTCTCCCAGACTGAGGCTGCCACCACCTAGAACTCTGGCTGCCTTTAGAGTGCCTCCTCCAAACTGGCATCAGGAAACTGGGAAGTGTTGCTGTCACTGCTGCTCCCAACCCTACAGCCACATCCAGTGTCCCCAGGGGTGAGTTTTGTTTTCCATGGAAAAGGGACACTGTTCATGTCCCATGGCCCTTGGGCAGGAATGGGTTTCTGACTGGTAAAATTCCTAACACTGCTGGATTTCTCCCAGCCCCAAGCTGCCAACACTTAGAGCACAGGCTGTCATTGGAGTACCCAACACCTCCTCCAAACAGACATCAGGAACTGTGGGGGTGAGTTTTGTTTTCCTTGGAAAAGGGTCACTGTTCATGTCCAGTTGCCTATAGGCAGGAGTGGGTTTCTCCATGCTGACATTCTGAATGGTGCATGATTTCTCCAAATGCCAAGCTGCCACCATCTGGAACCCTGGCCACCTTTGGAGCACCCAGTGCCATGTCCAATGCACAGAGCTCCATCATTAAGCTTAGACCTTCCTAATATCTTGCTAGATATATTTTTCTGCTGTCCCAAAGTTTGCATGAGCTAGATTCAAGACACTGCTTATTGTTTAATGTTCTTCCTCACTATCTCATGTAACTCTTTTACTTTCAGAACCAGCATCTGCAGCATAACTCTAAATTTTCTGTTCTTTTCTTCTGTTCTTACTTCTGAGGCTCACTTCTACAGCTATTCTGAAAACCCTTCTACTTTTAATGATTCCCACAATTCCCCCTTTCAGTAAAAGAAAGCAAAATGAAACTCTTTTAACCTTGTAGCTTAATAACTACCTTGCATTATATAGCTTTACTATATTGTGCTTGTTTAAAGCATCTTTTTTTGCTTGTATTAAGTATTGCTATCTTACAACACAACAATTTTAATGCTGTAAAAATCTGATCTATTCAAGGATATAAGTCAAATCTGGCAGCAGTTGTGATTCATTGTTTGAACACATCCCATCTGTTTAATTCAAAACTTTCATCCAATAACTGCAAAAACCAAGCAAAGCTAACTAACACCAGTGAAACATTCAATTTTGCTTCATCCCTTTCGTGAGCTATTATTTGGCAAATGATTTTCCCATATATTTCAATTCACATATTTTGCTTTTGTTTTTTCTTAAAATTGCTTGGGGACTAAATGACTGTGTTATTTAAAACACAAAAAAGAGGTAATTTTACCTTTAAGAATCTAATAAATGGGATCTACTTTATCTAATTCTATAGCACAACAGAAGGGAAACCATGCTTTTGCCAAGAGAGCTCTGTCAAACTAACAATTCACACATTTATCATTGACATAAAAGCAGGATGTGCAGGTTCCAGGGTGAACAAGGAATGTCAGACATGACCCATGATCTCTCTGATCAGCTCAAGTTTGTGTTCTTGCTTCTCTGCTCTTGGACTCATCGAGGCATTCCTGTGTGCAGTGTGGTTTGATCTTCTTCACTGGAACTCATTCAGGTTTTGCACCTGTAAAGACACAAGCACACCCTTTTCCCCAAATTGTTAATCTGAAATGTGAAATAAGTGCACAAGTGCTGGTGTGTTTTGGTGAAAAAAAAAAGCCTGACTCAGTTTTACTTGTTCAAAAGTATTTTGCAAAGTGGTTGAAACAGTTATTGTCAGTTTATTTGTTTTTGCATTTCCTTCTATTAGACATTCTGGAAGTGAGGAATGAGCTTTGATATGATACACAAAATAGTAATTAATTCTGTGTTGCAAAATTGCATAAAGACATGAAAGCCAATAATATAGGGTATCATTATCAACTTCCTTTAAAATGGATCCTTCTATTCTTTTAACTATATTAAAGCAACATAAGGAGAATCTGTAATTAAATTAAAAGGTTAATCTGTAATTAAATTAAAAAAAGGTTGTGGGAAAAGCTGAAAAGCTTTAACCACAGCAGCTAATTTGACAATCTGAGGAGAGCCTTCTACTATTTAAATATCTGATTTCCAGATTTTAATTGTTTGGTTCAACCATGTTATTACTGATTNTTGTTTTTGCATTTCCTTCTACTAGACATTCTGGAAGTGAGGAATGAGCTTTGATATGATACACAAAATAGTAATTAATTCTGTGTTGCAAAATTGCATAAAGACATGAAAGCCAATAATATAGGGTATCATTATCAACTTCCTTTAAAATGGATCCTTCTATTCTTTTAACTATATTAAAGTAACACAAGGAGAATCTGTAATTAAATTAAAAGGTTGTGGGAAAAGCTGAAAAGCTTTAACCACAGCAGCTAATTTGACAATCTGAGGAGAGCCTTATGCTATTGAAATAGCTGATTTCCAGATTTTAATTGTTTGGTTAAACCATGTTATTACTGATTTGTGGGTTTTGCCAGATTCATCAGTGAAGAAAGTTATAACATTTAAAGATTCTTCATGTAATATAGGTTTTTCTCTAAAACTCAGCTTTATATGCAGTAATTTGTGAGCTGGGTAATAAACAGAACAAACACCTGGAAAATTTAACAATGTGTTTTGCAAACCATTTGAATTTTGTAATGCCTAATCAAGATAGTTTTTTCAGGGGTAAATAGCTAACTGTAAAGTCTTGACCTACTAAAATTAACAATCTTGTCTTAGCTTTAATTATGATTTGTACTGTCATCTCCATAGTTATAAAAATCGTCTTTGGAGACCTCTAAGAAAAAAAATCCATGCCATTACTAACAAAGGATCTCTCTCAAAAAGGTTCCATGCGAGGAAGGAAGGCTTTTCTGGCTTGTCTTCTCCTGGAAATCCTCTGTGTTTTGTTTTTTTTTTAAGAGGTGCTTGAGTTTGAGGTGCCAGAGTCCGTGGGGATGTTATGTCACAGCCCCCTTTGGATGCAGTGGTATATTGAAAAAACAGTCTTTTAATGGATGTTAACCAGAAGCTAGTCTCTTGTAATCACAGATGTGGCCAGGAATTGACCATTTGAGAAATCACAGTTTTTATATGGCTTCATTTCTGACCAATCAGGTAAATATAATGAAGTAATGTCATTTTCGCTTTCTGAATTAGACTTGAGCAGGGCAAAATCTGCACCTGATCTGACTCTTTAGTTTTGTGCTGTCTGGCACTTGTGTCTTGGAAAAATCTTGCACTATTCAGAATTTTAGCATGGAGAAACCCACTCCTGCCTATAGGCAACTGGACTTGGACAGTGCCCCCTTTTCCATAGGAAACACAACTCACCCCTACAGTTTCCTGATGTCTGTTTGGAGGAGGTGTTGGGTACTCTAGGGCAGCCTGTGCTCTAAGTGTTGGCAGCTTGGGGCTGGGAGAAATCCTGCAGCTTTCCGAATTTTAGCAGGGAGATTCTCAGGCCAAGGCACGGGTCCCTGGACATGAACAATGACCTCTTTCCATGGGAAACACAACTCACCCCCCCAGTTTCCTGATGTCAGTGTGGAGGAGGCATTTGGGGATCCAAATTCAGCCAGGGTTCTTGGTGGTGGCAGCTTGGTTCTGGGAGGAATCCTGAGCCATTCGGAATTTTAGCATGAAGAAATTCACTCCTGGGCCCCAGCCCAGGATGCAAATGGTGGATCATCTCCATGGGAAATAAAAGTTACCTGCCCAGTTTCTGATGTCGGGGTGGAGGAGGTGTTTGGCTCTCCAAGGGCAGCCAGGGTTCTGGGTGCTGGAAGCTGGAGCCTGGGAGAACTCCTGCCATGTCCTGAATGTCAGAAGCAGTGCAAGGCCCAGGGCCCTGGACACGAACGGTTGCACATTTCCATAACAAACAAAACTGACCCTTCTACTTTCCTGATGTAAGTCTGGAGAAGGCATTGGGCACTCCAAAGGCAATAAGGGTTCTAGGTGGTGGCAGCTTGAGTCTGGGAGAACTTCTGCACTGTCCCAAAGTATTGATGCAGATAGGCAGTACAAGGCACAGGGACTTGGATATGAACAATGGACCTTTTCCTTGGGAAACACAACTCAGGCCCCCAGATTTTTGGTGTCAGATTGGACACGGCATTGGGTGCTCCAAAGGCAGTCTGGGTTCTAGGTGGTGGTAGCTTGGGTCTGGGAAAAATCTTGTGCCATTTGGAATTTTAGCATGGAGAAATCCTCTCCAAGCTATAGGCAACTGGTCATGAAACGTGACCCCCTACCATCAGAGAAAAACTACCCACCCCCAGTTTCCAGATTTCAGTTTGGAGGAGGCATTGGGTACTCCAAGGACAGCCTGTGCTCTAAGTGGTGGCAGCCTGGGTCTGGGAGAAATCCTGCACTGTTGGGAATTTCAGCAGGCAGAATTGCAGGCTAAGGCACGGGGCCCTGGACATGAACAGTGATCCCTTTCCACAGGATACAAAACTCACCCCCAGGTTCCTGGTGTCAGTTTAGAGGAGGTGTTTGGCACTCTATAGACAGCCAGGGCTCTTGGTGGTGGCAGCTTGGGGCTGGGAGAAATCCAGAGCCATTTGGGATTTTAGCAGTCAGTATCAGGGCTCAGGGGTGCAGTGGGAGGCTGGTTTGGAGACCACCATTTGATAAAAAGGATAGAGCTGCAGCTGGCTTGTATCAAAGACCACTCTCACAGGTCTATGTGAACTCTCTGGCCTCAGCAAAGGGAAAAAATAGAAGAGCAATTCTTCAAAGTGATTGTGTTAGGAATCTTCTGGGAATTTAAGTGGGAATGAAGCTACAGGAGGAAAAAGTTCAGCAGTACCATAATGACTGCTCAGCTTGGGAGCTGTATTTCCAGCTTCACAGCTGGTCATGAATATTTCCTCTTTCCAACCCCTTCCTTGACTGGGTTTTGGAGAGGGAAAAGTCCTTTCTATTCTCGATATCCTGCAAGGTCTCAGGCTGGGAACACTCTGCCCCTCTACTTGGCCTCTGAGGTTGTGTGCACCTTGGAAGAGACCTTCCTTTACTCCACCATGGGCTTTACTGGTGGTGCCCAAATCATTCAGGTTTCACAGACCTCTGGTATCTGTGTGTGTCAATACAACACCCTCAACAGAGACTGCAGGATTTGCTGCAGATACAGAGCACTCAGTTAAAATAGTTCTGCCAAATGGGAATTGTTTGACAGGTAGAATGTATTGACTTAAACCTCTGCTCGATCTTTAAATAGGCCTCACACTCTGCATTCAGATGTCTGATCAAAGATAGAATAATATAAATTTTTTTAAAAAAAATCAGATATTGCCTGAGACCCTCCCCAAGTCAGCCCTTAACACCATTAAATGCAGCCATCAGTGTCCTCACTTGATTCCAGCACTGAGGATGTGTAAATCCAGGGGAAGCTGCTGCCTCCCCTGGCTGGGGGCTGGGGCTGTGGGGTGGGCAGGGTGTCTGTGGTAGGACCACTGCCTGCAGAATGTCCTTGGCTTTTAACGAAGGTCTGAGTTGATCCCAAGCAAATCATGGACATTAAACTCCTCAGATGGGGCCGTTTCTGTAGTAACAGCTGAATTATAGCCCACGTGCTGCAGGGAACCAAATTCGGGCTCCGTGTGCAGTATTTACTTGGGCAATTTCACTTAACCTTGCCATCTTTTAATTGCTTTTATATATTGATTTTGTAATTTCTGATTTTTTTCAATAGTTCGAGTTATTGAGAAACACCACAAGAGAAGTGAACTGAGTAATTTTCCATTTCTGCAGTTTTGCATTGTAATAGCAACAGAATCATCTGAAGGCAAATTCTTTAAATAAATATTTGTCTCTGGTTTGAATGTTTATTATTTTTGTTGCAGTTTATTTGCAGGACAGACTACCACCTTCACAAGAAACTGAACTGATTTGCAGTCAAGGTAATGCTTTTGGTTACTTCTAAATTTTGTAAGAAAAGAGACAAAACATAAAGTAATAATAGAGGAAACACATAAAATGGTAATTTATCAAGTTGAAGATCTCAATTTGATTGGAGAGGGAAATGCTGGACTGTATAAAAATTGCAAAAAGCAACATAATCTTAATGAAATATATTTCAGAGGAAAAATTACCCTATATTCCAGCCTATTAGTGTCATGGAACAGATAATTGAATTCCTTGCTTTCTTCTCAATGCAGCAATATGTAACTCTGCTCAAATGCTCAGGTGATCACAAGTTTTTATGCTGATCTTAATAATTTTTTCTTTCAAAACTTTTAAAATTACCTTTTCTTCTGTTCTTACAAAGTCTTCACAAAAAGGTTGGGGTTTTGGACTCACATCCCACAGGTGACAGAGCATAAAACCAAAACTCACTCGAAAGACAATGCAGGTTTGTGCTTTATTTCCATACAACACTTTTTGAGAAGAGTAGAAAAGTTTATTCTGAAAGAAATGGAGCCACTTAGTCCCTCACGAAGGGAAAGGAACAGGGCAAAGCTCATCCTTACAGATTCTTCACTGTGATTACTGGTCTGGGCCTTTTTGCAAGGTGGTGCTGTGGTGCTGGGAGCAAATCTGTTATCAAAGGCAGTGTTTGCCATGCCAAAATTAACTTTTGGATAGCAGGAAAATGAATTAAGGAGTCACTGATGTCAGCTGCCTATGCCAATGCCACCCTGCCCCTGTGTGCATAGTGGGCAGAGGAATTGCTCTTGTTCTCTACTATGATTTTCAGGCTTAACAAAATTCAGCACATTCTTCAAAAGGAGAAGGTTGAAAAGGATTTTCAACCATCAGCTGAAATTTGGCTTCAAGCTGCCATAAACTGGAATATCCTAATATAAATTGAGAATAGTCTGCTAAGGTGGCAGTGGCACTTACACACTTCCCTCCCATGTTCCCATTGTAAGAATTTTTTCTTGGGTGTTTCTTTTTTGTTTAATGTTGTCTGTGCAGTTTTCTACAACACTTTAACTGCTTTATTGGCAATGAGGAAGGACATAAAATCTGTTTTTGCAAGTGAGGAAGAAACATATGCTCTATGCTTAATGTGCAGCTGGAAAATAAGCATTAAAATATTTTTTAAAAGCCCTTCACATTCAATGGCCTTTTATTTCTCTTCTTTCTATGGACCCCTGAGCAATTGCTGGTGCTGCCATAGCTGGTTAGAGGATGGTGCTAATAATGCCAAGATTGTGGGTTTGATCCCCCTATGGGCCATTCACTTAAGATTTGGACTTGCTGGTCCATGTGGGTCCCTTCCAGCTCAGACGATTCTGATTCTGTGATTTTAAAAATGCAGCATTGTGGGGGGAAGAACCAAGAGGAGTTGCTGAGGCTTGGACCTATGACATGGACTAGCCAGAGGATAATTCTCTGCATGGGGACACCGTTGTGGGGTGCCTAGAAATCAAGACACTGAGCTTGTCCAAATCAATGGGGTATAAAATAAGGATAAATGTGAAGTGCAGGAGCTCCCTAAACCAGCCCCACTACTTAGGCCTCTGTGATGTGGAGCTGCCCTTGAAAATTCAAGCACTGGGCAAAGCTGTGCAAAGGGCCTTGACCAAGAGCCCTTGATCCTGCAAAGAACTGAAGTTCTGTGCTGTCTGTGCCCCCAAACACACAGCAGCTCACTGCCAGAATCACTCGATGCTTGCCTCCCATTGCTGCTCCAGCTTGGTTCAGGGAGCGTGAGACCTGCTGGGCACTTGTCCTATCAGCCCATGAAAATGCCCTTTTTCTTTTTGCTTCCAAATCATCTCTGGGCCCAGCATCCCATGAGTACTTGTGACCAAGCATTTCCCAGCTAATTATCATCAAACTAGTAATGAACGCTGAGTCTTCAATGCCCAGACCTGCACGGATTTTCTCACTCTGTAATTTGCTCAATATTCAGCAATATCAACCTTACAATTCAACATCAAAGCACTGCATTCCAATACTGCCCAGAAAGAAGCTAATGAGACAAGAATAAACCAAGCAAGTGGGCTGCAAGAGGAAAATGAGGTGCTGGCCAGGAGCCAGGGGTGCATTGGCTCGGCAGAGCACAGGTACAGACTCCTCGGGAGCTGGGAGGGCTGAGCCACTCCTGCCTTTCCACGGTGCTTTGTTGCCACCCGATGGCCTCACATAAGGTTGCAAGAATGGAACTGGGAAAGGGGCATTCTTTGAGATGTCCTGAATTTCATCAAAACCACTGAAAGCTTTTGAAAAAAAAGCTTCTCAGATCAATGTCTTTTCATGCCCTGCTGACACAAGTCTCTGCTTACCAGGTGATAAATAACTTTTTTCCCAATGTAGCAGTCATAATTGCAATATACAGAACACCTGTATTTTATCTGTATTTACAAGGAATTTCTCTTGTTTTTTGCAACCTCCTTCTCCAAGAAGACAAGATACCTGGAGAATAATGGTGTTGTCAGGCTTGGAATGGTCACTAAATGGTAATGCTGGGATGCTTGATCCATTCAGCCTGATATTCCTTTGTTTGCCAAGATAAGCACTGCATTTGCTCCTTACTCTGGCCCTCCTGACCACAGCAACACATCTGCCTGGTGTGAAATAATCACTGTTTAGGTATGGTGTTGAACCACAGGGATGCCCAGCAGGCACCCTGGACAATCCTGACCATTATTCACTCATCTTTTTTTCTCTTTTCCCATTTCTTTTACTATTTCTGGAGCCTACCTTTTTCTGTCTTTTCCTAATCTTTCTCTACTCCAGTCTTCTCCCATTTAAATAGAATTCTTCTCCCTAAAGGTCCTTGTTTTTCCTTCCTGCACAGCTTTTGCATATTTGACACTCTGACTAGGTGATACTGGAGCTGAATATTGTCAGTGAGGCTGCAGTGGTGCAGAGCTCTGCTCCCCAGGAGGTTCCCAGTGCTGTCTCCAACCACTTCTGAAAGCTGGCTGTTTCCCACATCACTCCTTCCAAAGCACTGGTGAGAGCCAGGCATCCCTCATGGTGTTTGCAAGTTTTGGTGGCACCAGCATTGTAACCTGTCATGTGCACAGATTGGGGTGCTACATCCACTCACTGCCCTTTTCAAAGAGTGTGACCTCACTTCAGGGTCTGCATTTTTTCCCCTGGTCATTCCAGCTGGCTTAGGCACATAAGAAGCTCTCACTGAGGTAAAAGCATCAGGGCTGAAATGATTTGGAAATAAAGGACTGGGCTCTCCATATACTGCTCTGGTGAGCTCTGCCTTGGGAGCACCAACGTGGCTGAAAAAGGGAGCCTGGCTCACCCCGTGTCTGCTCCTGGGTAAGAATGTGAAGGGCAAGGACAGGAACTGGCAGCTGCCACCTTTACTTGCTTTTGATGTAGATGGATGAAGATGCTACAAAGGGGCTGTTTGTTTTCTGGGGTGCTTTAAAGTGCTTTTTGAATCCACAGCTGGAGAACTTCTTCTGAGGGCATCACAACCACCATCAGGTCACATTGCTCAGCTTCTTCACTGCTCTGCAGGGTCAGCTGGGGAGGGGGCTCTGATTGTTTCTGGAAAACAAATGGACTCACTCAAACACCCCTCAGACTGCTGAGTTAGTCTGCTTGTCCTTTTCCCCACAAAGTGTTCCTGTCATCTTTCCTGCCACAGCTGCCCAGAGTACCCACGGCCACAGAAGCTGCTGACCTGCATTCTCACTTGAACTGCACATTTAAACATCATCCTGAGGAGCTTTTGGTTGATTTCTCCTCAGCAAGTCGCTGAGAAGCTCTGAGGGGTAGCAGTGCTGACAGTGGCACAGCTGTTGGTTCAGGGAGCAGCTGCTCNGTAGCAGTGCTGACAGTGGCACAGGGAGCAGCTGCTCAGGAAGGGTCAGTCCCTGCCTCCCAAGCCACTTCCCCAGAAGCACCAGGAGCATCTTCCCTGTCCAGGGCTCAGGGCTGAAGGCAGTGATGGCAGTGCAGCCAGGTCAGGGCTGCTGCTCCCTGCAGCTCGGCTCCTCACACTGGAATGGGCAGGGCTTTCTGGGAATCTGCTTTTTCAGTCTGCCCCATGCTCCTGTGAATACCCAGCACGCCAAAAGCCAATAAAGCACATGACAAAAAGTTACCAGTGTGTCTGGCAGGACAGCAGTGGGGCAGCAGGAATATTGGAAGATTTTACTTATTTTCCAGGTAAGGAAAGGCAGGGTTAAAGCTGCCACAGCAAAGCCAACAGAGGAGATGAGGGCAGGAACCAGCCACATGGATGTGTCACCTGGAAATGACAGAAGCAGCACAATTTCAGAGACACTGCAGGGACCAAGCACGCACTGCAGTCAGGCTGAACCCTCTGGAGCGGCTGCTCTTCCACCCACCCTGGGGAGATCCCTCCCTGGCAAACTCCAGGGCCAGTGTGGGGGCTGCACTCCCGACTCCCCTGTTTCACCTCTCCCAAGGAACAAACGGGCAGCACATTTGCAATCAAAGCAGGAGATTCAGGGTGGAGACAAAAGGAAGAGTTTTGGGTGTGACTCCAGCAGGGGAGCAGGAGGGAAGGCTGGCTCCTACCCTGTGCCCTCACACACTGCGTGGGGCTGAAGCTGCTGCTCCTGTTGATGGCCTCGACGTAAGTCTGAGCCTTCACACAATACTCAGCTCCTGCCTCCATGGTGTCCAGGTGAACCACGGAGCTCACCTCTCTCACCACCTTCTGCTGCACCTGCCACAGGCCCAGAACAGAAAGCATCAGGGCACAGGGCAAGGATCTGACACCAACCAGCAGCCATAGCACTGATGCCAAAAGAGCCTGGGAAGGAAACCACACACACTTCTGAGATAATATTGGTATAGGAGCTAATACTAAGGTTGATCCTTATTGGAGGCCTCCAGGGGCAGATAAGAAAATGTCCACAAAAGCCCACCCCCCACAGCATGAATACAGATTTATAAATGTAGTAAAGTAGCATAATTGACTAAAAGCACCAATTAGGAGCACAAGTGGTGCTCCACCTGCCCCCCAAGTTCAGGCCCCTTCTAAATCCCCTCCCCTCAGATGGAACTGAAGTTTGCTGGTGAAAATGTATCTAAAAGAGCTGTTTTTCAACCTTGGTTTCTAAGAAGAACCAAGGTAGGAGAGGGGCTTTGGAATATGATTTGTCTTTCTGCATATCAGGGCAGGGAAAAGTACTGGGAAAACTAGCTAGGAATGCAATAATAGGCTACAGAGCTCCAAAAATATGTGAGAAGAATACAGAGATATAGGAAAGAGCAAACAAAAAACATCCAGCATCACCATGATACTTGTCCAGCAAGAAAAGGAGGGAGCAGCAGGGGATGTCTGAGGGCTGTGTGAGTAGAACAAAAGGAGGATGAAAGCAGCCAACAAGAAAAGCACAGTGGAGTGCAGAATGAGCCCAGACACTTCAGGAAGGGCAGGAGGGAATGGAAGGAGGAAGCTGTACACCAAAGAGTCAAAATGATGATACTGGGCCACAACACCAGACCAGAACCTGCTACCCCTAGGAGGGTGATGTCTGAGGTCTTGACTGATCTGGGGTTTTTCTGGGTGTGATGGATGCCAAAATCATCACCATGCTGTGATAGGGATGTGAGAGCTGTGTCAGAGGGCTCAGAGAGGGGATGGACTGGGCTAGAGAGGGGTGAGTGAATTGGTGTGTGCAACTGTAACACACTCCAGCAAAGCTTAAACAGCGTAGGATCAGCAGTGCATCCTTTTATTGCCATAAATAAGTCTGTGTTCATTGCTAGCAAAATTAATTTGCTGTTCCCAGTGTTCCCTGCCATGAGAGGATGGGTAAAAGCACCCCAACTGCTCCTCTTTCTGTGCTGCAGATGCAAACCTGTTCTCACAGAAGGCATGATCAGCCTCCAGCTCCACACATATGGAAAACTCCAACAAGCCAGGAGGGCTCTCCTGGCAGGACAAGTCTTTCCTGCCATCAAAATAGCCTTTTCCACAGAAATATGATATGGAAGGCTGTTCGTTTGAAAAGATTTCAAAAAATCAGGTCCGTGACTACCTGGGGTGACCTCTTGCAAAAACATCAAATGAAACATGTCAAATGTAATAATAACTTTAAAAAATCATAGGAGTCCCAGCATAGGATTTGTATTGACAAACAAAACTAATGTTTGCAACAGTCCAGTCAGTAGAAAGTGTTCTGAAATTTGGAATTAATGTTGAGGTCATTAAGATCACATACTGAAGAAGATTGAATATTTTATTCATAAAACACAATCAGATGCAAACCTATTGATTGTTTGTTAGGTGTCAGAAAGCCTGTGGACAAGGTTAATCTCATTTAGCTGGATTTCACAGTGGTCAGTCCTGCTCCTGATGCCTCCTTATAGACTAAAGACTTTTATATGAGTAAATTGCTAATTGAGAGTGGCAGGAAGTCATGGTGTGGACTCACGTATTAGCAGAGGTGATCAGGAAGAAAAATGAAAACTGATATCTGATAGTGGCACTAAAAACCCACTTCACAACAGTAGAGATGACAGACAACTGTGAAGAACAGCGGGAGGATCTGGTAATAAAGCAAAAAATGCAATTCAACACTGACAAATGTGGATTTATGCTCATGAGAATTTTTCTCCTACTTTTTCACAGCATCCTCCATCAGAAACAGGAACCCAGGGTTCAGGTTCCATGGGATCGTCTGCTCTGTGGTAGTCACATTAACAATTGCTGGAGAGACAAGGGAGTGGGAAGACTTGTTTTGTTTTATGTTCTAACAGTGTTCCTGCACCTTGGACTCTGCAGGTTTCTCCCTGCCCACCCTGGTGAAGACAAAAATAGCTGTAAGGGCCTCCACAGGGAACAGCAAAGTTACCTGGGAGTCTTTGGCCTGGAAAAAGATACAGAATATAAAACTAATAGAATGGTAGGGAAAGAGAATGGGGAATAATTGTTCTCTCTCTCATCCCCAAATCAAGGTTGAGACTGCACAACAGTTAAGCTACAGAATTCCTCATTGCAGGAAGTTGTACAAGCTAGATGTTTACATAGACTGAAGGCCAGAAGAGACAAATTAATGGAACAAAAATCCATCAAGGACTACTAATGCTGCAACTTCTGGCTCTGAAAATTGAGAAAAGTTTGTCAGCACCTCAGTGTGACACCTTAATCACCGTCTGATGATGTTCAGTGGGAGAAGCCAGCTCAAACATCTTTGGATCCTGACTCCTGGTTTCTAGCTATAGCTGAGGTGTGTGAGGGGATTCCTTTTCAAAGAGAAGGAAATGTGGAAAGAACAGACAAGCATCTCCATGAGGAACCCACAGCAACCACTGGTGTATGCAGGGTGAGGTGGCACAAACCCACTCCAGGAGGGTCCTTCAGCCCCACAGCAGGAGCTGGGACTGGCAGATAGGTTCTGGGCAATGCCTATGTGCATCCCTCAGGGCACTTTTGTCACCTAAAACCTGAGGGTAACTCACCCTGCTCTCCTGGCCCTTCTTCCAGTAGAGCAGCTGGAACTGGAAGGAGGGTCCCATGTCTGCCAGCTCCACCAGTAAATGGTGCCCGTCTGCCACGGCCCTGAGCAGGGGTGGGGTCAGGGAAGCTGCCAACACAGAGACCACCATTATCACCCAGAGACAGAGACAGCCCCCACATCCCCCTGTGGCCCAGGCAGGAGAGGAAGAGAGGCTGCCATCACCAGTGGAATAACAATCTGCAAGAACAGCTGGTTGCTTCAGCGGGGCAGAAACCACTCAACTCTTCCTCCCTGTGTGTCCAAATACAGCAGGAGAAGGACCACGACTGGCATTGCAAATGGGAATTTGGCAATAGCTGAGCTGCACAGAACTTGAAAGGCTTTGAATTTTCTCCACTGGAGGAGCTGCCTGGCCTGAGGGTCCCACGTGAACAACTGCAGCAGAACCTGCTGGACCACAGGAGCTGGGACACCAGATCAGGTCAGCTCTTGTGCTCCTGGGCACGAGCTCAGCTCTGACACATGGAACAGGAGCTGAGAAACCACTGCTTTTCATGGGAATTTTGGCAGTTATTCAAAGGGGAAGGAAAAAACATTATGCACCTCAGGGTAATTCACATAAATCCTGATTTTCTTTCAGTATCTGCATGGTTTTAGATAGACTTGGGCTGATGATCTGCTGTGACTTCAGGTTTTGCAAATGTATGCAAGTAAATCTGTAGGTGATTTTCTTCCTGCTTACTTTGATATTCAAAGCTTGGTTTTGTCTGGGGTTCTGCTGTGAGGGATATTAGTGAAATAACGACAGTCAATTGAGCATAGATGGAACCGTGCTCTGTACATTTACAAACAGGGAAGTTCAAGGCAGAACAGAAATCCTATTTGCACTATTTATCTGTGCCACTATTCACTCTTATCTATGCCATTTTTTTACCACTCTGCTGCTGCTGAAACCTGTTTCAACCTCTTTGCTTTCAAGAATAGGAGAGTGATGCATACTGCCATATAGAGGAGATGTTCTTAATAGAATTTGCTCTTACATCCAGTGCACTGCCACTAATACTGAGCAATATGAAAATTTAAAATCCAAGCCTGTACATGATGAGTGTGCCACAAAAGGGAAACCTGGAAATCTACTTTGTACTTTAAAATGAAAAGCTGAAAAAAAAAAAGTTAAAATCTACCTCACCACATCTCAAAATTAAAAAAAAAACTAGAAAACTGATACCATTTGGAGGTTAAAAGCAAATATTGTGCTAATGTATTGACAAAAGGACATTGCAAGATGCAGCTGCAAAACAAACAGGAGCATTTCTCTTTAGCTCGGTGCTGGCACACTGGATACCAATTAACTATTTGAATGTTGAGAAATGAAGAAGGAAAACTGACTGTTTGCTTTAGGAAGATCTTTTCAAAGTGTTTTCCATGTTATCATTCTTGATGTGCTTCTGCCCCTGTGGCTTTTCCTCTTGGGCTGTGCAGCCTGGAGGAGCCGTGGGCTGAGCTGCTGCCCTGCTGTCTGTGAGCCCCTTACAGAACCCCTGGGCTGTGTTTGAGTCCCTCAGCTCCTCTCAGACTCAGTGCCAGGTTTTCTACAAGGTGTGACAGCAGAGCAGTAAAAATGCATAAGGACAAGAACTTACAGGGACTTTCTTTTCTCTTTTAAACATCTGTCACATTCACATTGAATCCCAACGCAAGCTGTAGCTTCTGAACTGTCCCAGCTTAGTCAGAAGACTGTTTTGGGGTCCCTAAGACACAGGACCAAGCTGCCAAATACTTCACTGAACCATGAGAAGCTGCTGCTTTTGTTCCTGCTAGTCTCAGGGATGTCCTTTCCTTGCCTCTGCCTGACAGTGTCGTCTGTGCCTCTATCTGTGCCTCCACAGCTGCTGGAAAAGGGAAAGATTTTTTATCTAGAGCACTATCTAGACTATGCTTCCACACAAAGACACACATTCACCAGCTTAGGTGGCACTTCTGATGGTGCTGCTTTGACCAAAACCTCTGTGTGAGTGAGGACTCCTCCCTCATGGAGTAGTGAATAACTTCCAAAAATGGATGAATTTTTAATATTGGGTCAGTTCTGGTTTAGGTAATTTCTTCCCTGGCTAAAGCTGATGAATGCTGCCCATCCCAGACTGAGAGTTGCAGTTTAACAGTGATCTCAGCAGAGCTTTCCCATCACGATTTTTGTTGCTGAAAGCAGACGACTACATGGCAGAGAACAGAGGAAATTATTCCAGAGGAACCCTGGGAAGAGTATTCTCATTTTAGGCTGCAGCATGATCCTTGTGGCTGTGGGTTTCAGTTTTCTCTTCTGAGGTTACCTCAGAGATCTGACACCATGAGAAGAGGGAACCATAGAGTGAGATTTTCAGGACAATACAAGGCAGATAAGCATGACAGGGCTGTTTTCTAAAGTAAAAGCTCCCTTCAGATCAGGTTCTGGACCTCTTGGACTACCTGGCTTGGATTAAATGACAGCAAGCCTAGTTGATCAGAAACCTTTAAATTTAAGGGTAAGAATGACCAGCCTGTGAAAGAAAGTTGCTGCAGTCATGTTGCTTATCTTTGAACCCCTTGAAATTCAAGCCCAGATGAATTTGGCTCTGCCTCAGGATGACCTCACGCCCAAGAACATTGTCTGAAATACCCCAACTGAGGATGGGAGGAGCTGAGAAGCAGGGTGTGCTCTGTGCATGTCTGGGCTCTGTGTGCCGTGCACTGGGCACAAACAGGCACCTGAGAACACCCCAACAGCCAGCTCTGAGAACTCAGCACAGGAGATGTGGTTTGAGAGCAGGACGCACTCATGGCGCGGTTGAAGAAGCCTTTGGTGGTGCCCCACTGTGACCTTGTGGCACCGAGCTCTGCCCTGACCCGCAGCTTGTAGGCCACAGTGGCTGAGATGTCCTCGGTGACGTTGCACACGGTGGCTGTGGTGAGGGAACACTCCGAGATGGGGATCCAGCTGCCGTTGGCGTATTCCCGCTCGTACTCCCTGGGGAGAAGAGGAGGCAGACAGGCAGCAGTGTGACAGGAGCTGTGGCTGTGCTCCTGAGGCTGCTGGGGGCTCCTGGAAGGTAAAACCTGAACTGGGATGCACTGGGGTAGGAACACCATAGGTATTTGGAACCAGGGAGGGTGTGCTTGAGATCTTATCTGGAGAAAATCACCCCGAGCCCAGTTCTGAGCCAAATGCAGCATGATATTGTGGGAGGTGGGGACAGGCAATGTTGTGTTGATGCATCAAGCCTTGCCCACTCATTTCACTTGATCATCCCCAATTCCAAAGCCATATTGCAATAAAAGTCAGAGCTCAAGATGTATCAGAAACCTCCTGTGGTGTGTGTCAATTGTTTCAAAGGTTTACAAGAAATAAAGCTCAATGTTTTCTCCTTCCTCTTCTAAAGAAAATGTTACAAATCTTCTTAACTTTTGAATTCTTGGATAGAGGTAGATTTCTTATAGGGAAATGATGCACACCTTGGATTACTCAGGTATCTATCAACCTGCAAACTGCCCCAGAATTGGAACAAAAGGAATTTTTTCCCCGCTTCTCATTAACAGTGCTAAAGCATCAAACTTCTCTTAGACTTATGAACTGAATATGATCAATACATCAAAAAATTTAGAACTTAAAATTGAGATAAACAATGTTAAAAAAACAAAAAGAATAATAAAATCGAGCAGTTACCCCTGAAACTCAACTGAATATCTCACAGTTGCTCCCTGGACGATCACAGGACTCCAAGTTAAGAAGTGTTTCATGTTGGTTGAAAGAATGGAGATACTCTGAGGTGCAGGCAACAAAGCATCTCCTCCTAAAATTCTCAGCAAAAGAAAGGGGAAAAAAAAGGAATTTACTGGGGGGAAAACAAAAAAAAATTAGAAGAATAATGCAAAACAGTGTTTTAAATATACATGCTTCACTTCACTGCAGTCACTTCAGTGTTTGAAGTATTTTACAGAGAAGAAAAAAGGATGGAGCAGCTCGGCTAAAAGTGCTCCTTTGCCTTATTTTTCATGGTATCACTGAAACAATTTGACCAAGACCTCTCTGTGAGTGAGGACTGCTTCCTCATGAAGAAGTGAATAACTCCCAAAGATGGATGAATTTTTAATACTGAGTCAGTTCTGGTTTAGGACAGGCAATTCCTTCCCTGGCTAAAGCTGATGGATGCTGCCCATCCCAGGCTGAGGGCTGCAGTCTAACTGACCTCAGCAGAGCTTTCCCACCACAGTTTTTGCAGTGGGAGGCAAAGGCCAAGCTCTCCAATTGGGTTTAATGAAGCCAGGTAATAGACTTGGCTCTGTTGCACTCTATAAACTGTTCCAGGAAAGCTGTGGTTCCAAATGTGCTGTTCCTTTCCAGGCTGGATTTGCTGCTGTGGGAGACCCCAGCTCTGGGACAGCTCCTTTCCCATTGCAGGATCCTGACAATGGAAAGGCTGTGATCAAAGCTTCTTAATAGAATAAACTTATTCTGTGCTCTATAACTGGAATTATGACTTTCCTCTGAGGTCTCCACAGCATGACTGTGGGAGAGTTGTTGGTTTTACCCTGGGATATCTTGATGCAAAATCCTTGGCAATGTTTGGAGCACAGAAGGCAGGATTCCCCACAGACACATCCTGCATCACACTGTGGGAACTTACCAGGCTTATCTTCTGCTACTTTCCAGCCCCAGGAAAATCCCATTCTCTCTGCTTAGCAGGGAATGGTTCCCAAAGAACCACTGGGAGGGAGGAATGGATGGACTGGTTTCTATCAACCCACTGGTGAACAATCTCCCCAAAACAAGGTAACTATGCCATCACAATGTGTTACTTAAAGATTATTTTTTGATTGCATTTATTTCACTTAGCCAGGTTTGTCATCCAATAGTCTTTAACTGCCACCAAAAAGGGTGTTTTCTTCTGAGCCATGTTCACAAAGTTAACCAGTAAATTGTCAGTTATTCTACCCAGGATCAAAACCAGGCTGACAAGTCCATGAGCAATTTTTTTAAAGCATTGGAATAACAGCTGTTTAATTTCCTGTATTGTATCTTTATAAAATCACTAATGGATGTGGGGGACCCTTATGCCAACTCTCTTATGATTCTTTGGCACAAGTTGTACAGGTCTGTTGACACAATGCTCAGCTCTTCTTTGAAATAAAATTCAGGTTTCTCTGGGATAAGAAATTTTCTTCCTTGTCCTTTAGAGAACAGAAGGGTCACTCTCTGCCACATCAGCAGTTCTGGTGGGCTGAGGGTCCATACACTCAGAGCACTGCAGTCAAGGCACTTTTAGCCTCTAAAAAATTAAAAAAGCAAAGTTTTTAGTGACCTTCACACTGCAGCAGAATCACAGGGTGAACCAGGTTGGAAAAGAAAAGCATAACCACCCATTTGGTCCCTTGTGCTGTCCATGCTTCTCAGCACTCAGATTTCTCACTGCTTTTCCTTGTGCTTGGTTCTCATGTTAATTTTGGGATTTGGCATACCTGAGTGTGTGAATTCCATGCCAGATATCATTTCCATGAACAGGCACTGGTTCTCCTCAGGACTCATAGACACAAAGAAGCTCCTGGTCTGAGCAGTGGTGAACTGCACTGAAGGTTTTCCTATTTTTTTGAGACTTGACTTTATGACATTTGTGATATAAATTTTTTTGGCATTCAATAGTACTAAACCCTGTATTATTAAACTGTCTGGAAGCCTATTTTAAAAGCAGAGAGTTCTGACTTGGGCTATCAGTCTTTTAATGGCCCAAGGGTTATTTCCTGTCTGGTGAGACCAATTGTCATTTCCTGGCTATGCTTGACTTAGGCCACTTTTTTTTTTTTGTCAAAACCAGTGAATCTTCTACTGGCAGAGTGACTGCCACCTCACTTCAGCTGAACCACAAAAGTTCATACAGAAATTAGGATTCTTTCCTTCTTTCACTTGGAAAAACTCTGTACCCAGTACAGGCAATGTACGTACATTTATAAAAACAATTCACTTATTTAAGTATCTGTTTATGCTGAAAGTTATAGTTTGGAGGAGAGGTTCATGCTTTTCCCGAGTACTTTTGATCTAGACATAATCTTGTGTCATAGCCAAGCAAAATTATATTCATGTTTTCTCCCACCCATCTGTTGCAACAGCCCACAAAGCAATTGTAACAAATATGAGTTTAACAGCAGGAGGAAAGGCAATTCTAGGTTATATAAACAGCACTGAGCACAAACAGTGAAATGTTTTGTTTGAATGCTGAAATAATCCATCAGCTCTGGTTTGTTCATTTTGAAGGAAAAGGAAACCGTAATCATACAAAGTGCAGGAGACAACTGGACAGAGAGCACGGGCAGGACCCAGAGGGCTGAGAGCCCAGGGCTGCCACATTTCCATCTGATTTTGGATCCACCAGCAGCCTCACAGGAAGAGCCAAACTATACTCATTCAAGCCAGGGTATTGACTCTCACCCTAATGTCTCCAGTCATGCCAAAGAAATGGCATTTTCTCTGTACATATCATTTTTTTCTCCTACCCTATCAGCAGTACATTCTATTTAATTTGTTACACAAAGAATACATTTCCATTTAGAATGGTGATGGCCATTTTAATTTAGTATTTTTATTCTCTTTGTGTTAGAGAATTATAGTTAAAAAAAATATGGTCAAGTCTAGTACATTTGTCTTACTTTTCAGTTTAAAATACCTTAAACCTAGATAAAGTTCCATTCCTGTGGGATAGATTTTAATATCCTTGTTGCTCTGTGAATATAGAACAATATAATATTTCCTCATTACTTGCTTTTACGTCATCGCTACTATTGCCACGACTTACTGCTAAGCTTATGTGAACACTGTTAAAATATTAATACAATTACCTCTTTATTGATAATATTATCTCCTTTCAGGGGTCCAACAAGCACAAGAAGAAACAGCAGCCTCAGACTTGGTGCTGCACAGTGTTCAGGAGTGCTTTACCTGACATATCCCTTCAAATTTAAAAATATCCCTTAAAATATCCCTGGCATAAAATTTCTTATATGAGGCTGAGAAATCCTTCCTGTTGTCATAATAAGTATTGGCTTTTTAACTTCCAGACGTTGTATTGTATAATTTTCTTTTGCTAATCTGGAGGACAGAAATGCCACCAGCTTTTAATATCTTGGAGCATGGTTGGACTCTCCATTTGAGGAAATTTCAGTGAAGGGGAATCTGACAAGGGAATTCCGAATTCTAAACACTGGTAACAAGAAAATAATGTCTATAACATAACATCCTGAGAAGATAAAGGCATTTCTTTGTTAGCTTGATGTTGAAAACGAAAGCCATACATATCTAAGTCCTAGAAATAGAAATTTAGATAAGGATAAAAAAAATATGCTAAAATCTCTTTGGCTTGAACTCCAGCTTGCAGGCTCTGGGCATATCCCTTCCTCATCTGCTGATTACACAAACTTACAGCAAAAGGCAAGACCCTGGTACATCCCTCTTGGCTTTTTCTGTCCCCAGCATCCAGAATCAAAACCCAGACTCCTGGGCTAGACAGGAACACACCATCCTCTGACCTGGTGTCTGCTCTGCACAGCCACAGGGGCAGCTTGGGGCATAAACATTCAACCAAAGATATGTTCTCTGCTCAGAAAGGGGACTGAGACATGAATTTTGTATTTCAGGTCGAGGCCAGGAGAATGGCAGGCACAGTGTGAGTTATCCCACCTTTCCCTCCTGCTCTCTGTCTCAGTGTGAGGGGGTGGCAGTCACCACCCGCACAGGCAGCGTTGCTCCTGCCTGGAAACAGCACTTAGGTAGCCAGGCCTTAAGCAGAGATACTGTAAAAACAAGCCCACATTTCTTCAAAGAATAATTGCCCAGCTCTGTGATCTTTTACAACACATTTGTCATAACCTTCCATACAGCACTGAATAAACTTGCCCAGCAGAAACTTCTTGATGCTGTCACTGGATTCTGCCTGAGCATCTAGGACCTATAAACAACGAGGCAGCTGTAAAATGATTTTTTCTGAGGCAGAGAGAAAAAAAATGGAGCACAAGACACAGCTTAAAAGGCAAATTTAGGAAACCTGGACCAGGGAAAACCAAGCACACTGGCAAGCCACGTTTGCTTTGTAGAGGACTGACACTGCAAACACTGGGATGCAGTCAGGAGATTTAAGACCAAGCTCCTCTGAGATGGGTCTGGTGTGTGGCATTTACTTGGAGAAGCAGATTACCAGTTGCACAGCCTCCTTCCAGGGTGAAGGAGGCTCTCAGAGAAGCAATTTGAGCTATTAATTAGCACTTTATATCCTTCCTCTCTGACCCTGCATCTACTCCACAGGCAGAGCATCCCTGTGCTCAGAGCGAGCAGCATTGAAAGAAGACTTGAGAGTTCAGCTTCTCACAGAACAGCAGAAGAGCAGAGACAAATACAGCATTACTTAAATTCCTTCAAACTGAAATTTCCCTTTAGGGTTCAGAAACGACCTCCAGAACAGAATTTACAGGTTGCCTTTTTCATTTGCTTGTTCTGATATTCATTTTAGAAAAAGAATCAAAATTCAAGATCGCCTGAGCTCGTACTCCTTTGGCTCAAGTGCTGCCGAGGCATATTGAACAAAAGGACAAGAGACTTTGTGACTCACAGCCTCTCTGCCTTCTGACTCGAGCCAAGGAAGGTCTTTCAGCCATTTACCTGAGAGAGCTGGTGCACTCAGGGCGCAGAGGAAGAAGCAGGTGAGCTCTGGTGGCATTTTGCTCCGGTTTTCCCCACGTTCACACCTTGTTACACATCTGAGGAGTTTCCCCTGCCAGCCCTGGAGCCTTTTCTGAGCCAGCCATGGTGAGCAGCGAGTGGAGACTCCAGGGCAGTGTGGAACTCCTGCTGCCTGCCTGCAGAGTGCCAAAGAGACACAAATATTGTTTGGGAGGGTGCAGCTGCAGGGAGTGCCCGGGTTATTGCTGCCAGCAGCTCTGTGCAGGTCTGTGCAGCTCTCTGCTGGATGGGGTAACTCTGCTTTACTGCCTGAGAGATTACACGGCTTAAACAGAGGCCTGGCAAGGAGGAAAGGGGTATGTTGGGTTTTCCCATATAGCTATAAAGGTTCCCTCATCTGCTCAGCCCCAAGCTAGATAAATCCTGGTGCTTCCAAGCACCAGGAAGGTTTCCTCCTGTTCCTATGGCATGTCTTACGTCCTTGCACAAAGGCCTGGCTCCTCTGGGCTGGTGGAAGGGATCTGTGTCCTCCCATTTATCTCCAATACCACTCTTCTGGCTGTGTTAACTGTGTGCTGAGCAGGAAATAGTGTTTGCAGGTCTGATTTGGGGCAGGCACAGGTATCCTGTGGTTTTTACATCTTCCAGAGACCACTGCTTTCCACCTCACCTGGAGTGAAGGCAGGATTTTCCTCTGGATGCAGCTCTGAGAGCTGAGAACCCAAACCACCCCAGGCTGCAGGGCTGCAGCAGCAACAGCTCCCTTTGTGCTCCAAGATGGGTCCTTCAGAGGCCAAGGGAAAGGAAAAGTTTAGGGGGAAGATCCTCACGTTCTTCAAAAGGTCATTTAAATGAAATTAAAGTCTTACTGTACAGATAATGTAAGCAAAGGCCAAATCCCACCAAATGCTTTTAGTTACAGTGAAAGCAAATATTAGAACCCTCCCTTCTAAACTCCTCCTCACCATTTGCCACCTTAGAAGGGGCTGTTAGTTCTTAAAACAATTGTCTCCTCTCTAACACCTTTTAATACCAAATACGTGACTTCCGTTTTCAGTGAGGAACAAAAGGGATCTGTCAAAACTTGCTTAGTGCATATTTTCCAAGGAAAGAAAGGGTGGGTTTTGTGGATTTATGAAAGTGCAAAAATAATATTCAGTTAAGCAAAGGGCTCCAGATTCTCAGACATGCAGGAGCAGCACAATCAAAAATCCCTTTTTCTCCTTCTTTCCATCATCTCCATTCTTCCTTTCGTTGCTTCCTTCCTTTGCCTTTCTACCCCTCTCTTCCCTTTCCTCCTTTCTTTCCTTCCTCTCAGCTCCCTTCTCCCTCCACCCCTGCCTCTGCTCCTTCCTGCAGCCTTTCCAACCTCCCTTTTCTTTCTCCTCTCCATCTTTGGGACAGACTGAGAGGCCTCTCTACACTTCCCAAACCTGGGATCTTCTCCTTCCATCATAGAAGGACATTCTCTGAAACACGTTTCACGTAATCTTTTCTCTCCTTGCTCTTCATTCTCCCAATCTCCTGCTACTTTTATCCAATATCAGTGCTGACAACCCAAAGGTGGCTGTTGTGGTGAGTGACTTTGTTATTGTTGTGAAAATCAGGAGGTCCAAGAGGAAAACGTGGATATGTTTAACAGTATTAGCAATAGGACAATGTGCTTTTTGCTGGGAAGATTTGCAGAAGGAAGGCAAAATTTACTTGTCAGTGGCAAAAACCACCAATTTTTTCTCTTGTTGTACCAAGAAATTAAAAATAAAGCAACTCTGAAGTCTGAACTATTGTTCAGTTCGAGCTGTGTGGCATAGCTGGTTCTTCACTAGGTTGTTCTTGTGATGCCATAAACATGTGAATGAATTTTGATTAAATATTTTAATTAAATATTCAAACATAAGCTGAGAAGAATCTCAAAGCTCTTATGTTTTGTAAGAATTGTGCCTCACACCTTTCACTTTATTACTCAAACAGAAAAGAGTTTTCACACAGTTTGCATGAAATTTACTGCAGTCATGTCCACAGCCAGAAGTTTTGCTTTCCAAGGATTTCTCCCTGTCTGTGAGCAAGTCAGACAACTTTTCCTTTTCAAGAGTGGTGAAGATGAATGCAGACCCATTTCCTAATTAATCAATGATTAGCAATGAAAGGGGGAGTGGGTCTGCCATAACAATGAGGATTGCAGCTGGCCTGAGTTATCAGCAAGGTTCCAAAATAAAAGCTGTGATAATACTGTATTATTTTTTCTGCCTTAATTACAGCCACTAAATGTGGGGTGTATAAAGAAAACTTGAGGTAGAAACTGAAGGCAGTGCACATAGAGGGAAGAGGCGAGCAAAACAGCAGGCTTGGAATAGAGGTGATTACTTAGAAAACAGCAGCAGGAAAAGTGGCAAAACACCTTCTGACATTTCCCCCAATCTGAAATGCTGCATGAAAATATTTGGTTTTATAGAGATAAAAGGAACTCTTTCAGCTGTGCTGTTTTGCTTTCAGAACTGTGTCAGTTTTACAGGTCTTTTTGAAATTTCTGAAACAAACATTTTCATAACTTTTCCTTATCAATTATGGTTCCAATTATGTCTCTGTGAAATATTTTAATATTATTCATCATGTGTTTCTAAAGATAAAAGATACCAAACATGTATTTCTAAAGATAAACATCTGTCTGATTCACTTTATTTTGCAATTCTTGCCTTGCATTTCAAGTTATTCAGGCCAGTAGTTGCACCACTAAGCCAGGATGCTGTGGAATTGCTGTGGAACCCATACCATTAAATTTGAGTTGATCATATGAGATTATTTCCAAGGAAAATGTATTGAAGGAACAGAAAAGAGAAGATACAGGTGACAATTTAGAAGGAAAGGTTTTGGTTATTTGAGTAGAAATTGGGCAGGGTTTGATATAACTCCCTGTTGTATCCTCCATTATTCGTAGATATCCCGGTGGATGTAAACATTTTAATAACTGAGTTATTTGGATGTGATATGCTTGAGGTTACAATCTATGGAAGAACCTAAATAAATGTAAAAAAAATAGAAAAATATTTTATCCTGACTGAGTCACTGAGGGAGAAATCCTCTCTGGTTAGGAGGAGACTTGAAGCCTTGCAAATGTGACCAGTGTGTGTAGAAGTTCTGTCTTCTGGAGCTTCTCCACGACCTTGGTGTTAGTGCAGAGCCCTTGCTTAAGGATTTACCTACATTGCAAAACCATTGTGTGGGAGTGGAGGGAAAACCATATTTTGGGAGGCATCATGTGGCTGCCATTCCCAGGATTGGAAACAGGTCTGGGAACTGCTCTCATTTCACAACAATAACAAACTCACTCACCACAGCAGTCACCTTTGGGTTGTCAGCACTGATATTGGATAAAAGTAGCAGGAGATTGGGAGAATGAAGAGCAAGGAGAGAAAAGATTACTTGAAAGGTGTTTCAGAGAATGTCCTTCTGTGATGGAAGGAAAAGATCCCAGGTTTGGGAAGTGTAGAGAGGCCTCTCAGTCTGTCCCAAAGATGGAGAGGAGAAAGAAAAGGGAGGTGGGAAAGGCTGCAGGAAGGAGCAGAGGCAGGGGTGGAGGGAGAAGGGAGCTGAGAGGAAGGAAAGAAAGGAGGAAAGGGAAGAGAGGGGTAGAAAGCAAAGGAAGGAAGCAATGAAAGGAAGAAGGGAGATGATGGAAAGAAGGAGAAAAAGGGATTTTTGATTGTGCTGCTCCTGCATGTCTGAGAATCTGGAGCCCTTTGCTTAACTGAATATTATTTTTGCACTTTCATAAATCCACAAAACCCACTCTTTCTTTCCTTGGAAAATATGCACTCATGGTTGCAAACCAGTCTCCTTTTGGAGACACTGGTGACTGCAGTGCTGCTGGGATGCAGCTGAAGGGTTAATTTGTCTGAGCTGGTTGGGAGTGGAGTGATTCAGATCTGCAATTGGCTATTTGGGCAATGCAAAGTTCGGGGAATTTATGGATCAGCAGAAATGAGCTGGGAGGTTCCTGCTGCTGGGAGATGACCTGGCCACACCAGAGGTCCCTGTCCTGAACTTCAGCAGCACAATGAGCTGGGGACAAGGCTGCCACAAGAAAATAAATGACCAGGGGGAGAAGTACTATAATAAAACACAGTGTTAGGTTCTTCCAAGAGAAATTATAGTGCTACCTGAAAGTAACTCCGTGCTGTATATCTAGAAAGCATTCTTAAAACTCTTTAAAGGGAAGGAGTTTGGTCAGGACAGACAATGGACCCTTAAGCCAGCTCTTTAAATTCAGGAGTTTTGAATGTTAAGTACATGGCTGGAGAACTGCAGTGCTGTGTTTTCACAGTTGATTATAATTTTGGGCATAAAGGTATCCTGGAGCTTTCTACAAACTGAGACACTAACTGCAAATATTTGCTTTTTGGGTACCAAGGGAATATGTGCTCTGTTAAATAAGTGGACTCAGGAGGAGGCAGTCACGTCCCTTTTCCCATGGTTAGACAAATAACAAAATGACCTGTTCCATCCATCCAACTCTCTCTCCAGTCTCTGATCTCTGTCAGTGTTTCCAATGATGTCGATATGAATTTGCTGCTTCCATTGAATGGCTGCCTGTAATTACCTGAATGCCTGATTTTCTCCTTTGCTCTTCCAACAAGCATTTTCTCTATGAGAATTAGAGATCCAGCACAGGATATTGGATGGATTCTGGAGTTTACACATCAGTAGATATGCAGACCTTGTCCAAGGGCTCAGCTAAATAATTCTGTTTGAAAACAGGGCCAAAAGCCCTTCTAGGTTCATGTGATCATTGCCAAATCTGATCTCCTTTTTTGTTATAGGTGGAGTACCTGAGATCAGAGTGAAAAAACCCAGAAGAATCACTCGTTTATCTCATCCTTAAAATCCTAATGGAGCAAAAAAGCCTAATTTCACATGCAATGGTCAATCAAGCTTCACAGAAGCTGCTTCGTATGAACAGTGAGGTTATTGACACCCCGCAATACGTGGGATTGCATCCACAAGTATTTATGAGGGAGGGCAAGGTTAGGGGGATACTGAACTCAGAGAGGCTGGAACTTCCCTAGGATCTCTGATGCATGGTGTGTAGGTCCCAAAATGTACTTCTGATATTGAAACCTTTGGCTGCACACACTCTGTGTTGATAATCTCTACTTTTGGCACTCGGCTGAAGTTTTTCTAAAACCTACATCAGAATGAGACTGTTTTAAACCAGAATGACTCCATGTGCACTATTGTAGGGGCTGTTAGAGCTGGCTCTTCACTCTGCTGAGGGGCTGACCATGGTTGTGGGTTTTGCTGCAGGAGAAATGATGTTTGTGCTCCTGAGGTCAGGAAAGGACCTGCCCGTGGTGTCAGAGCAGGACAGGCAGCAGAGCTCCAGCCCTGCTCATCCCTCAGTTCAGTGTGCAGAGTTCTGCAGGCATGAGTCAAACCTGCATCATGAAAGGGACTTGCTACAAAACAGGAAAGATGGACTTTGAAGGAGCAAGTCCTTCTTGCTTAGGGGTCAAATCAAAGCCACAACTGAAAGATCCAAGCTTAATGCCAGAATGCTGGTGAATAATGAGGGAAAAATTAAGGCAAGTTATGGAAATAAGGGAAATCTGATCCTTGCAATCTGATCTGTACAATGCACTGCTTCAGTCTGATTCTCAAATGAGGACAAATTTCTTTGATTATTAAATGTTTTATTATGATATGCAAGTTGATTGTCAGGGAAGATCCTCAAAGAAGTTTTGTTTTTAAAATATCTGTGTTGATTTATCTTAGAAATAGAGTGTTTTACCCCTTTACAAACACTGCATTACAATATACAAAAGAATGGGAAGAGAAGAAAAGCTGAAGTTTTTCTAATTTCAATGAAGGTGGCAACACCTGCTAAATGTTCCCAGGGTCATCCAGACATTAAAGGATCAACAAAATTTAGGAATTTCTTCAGTCACCACTAAATGTCACTGTTGCTCCACAAAATGACTGTAGGCACTTTATTTTGTCAAGGATAATTTGACATCGAAGACCAAACCTCTGGGAGCTGTAATAGAGCTTCCACACACTGAAGAATGCATTTCTGTTCCATCTGTGTCACACATATCCCCAGCTAATCCAGAAAAAATATTCATTTTAGAGACACAGGCCCTTTGTTCAATGTCTCCATGAGATAAAACAAAAACGGACCCCTCTTTTTTTCTTAAGACCACTTGATTACTGGTGTGTTTTCTTGAATCATAAATCTAGCAAGCCTTGTGTAACTGAAAAAAGTGCTGGATTGTGTTCAGGTTTTTATTCTTGTTTTGTTTTTGTTGTTTTTTTCCCCCAGAATCAGTATAAGCAAGAGAAACAAAATAAAGCACCTTTAATTGTTGGATTGTATTATGGGAATCTCTAGGAGGTACATCCTGCAATTCAGTGCAAAAAGATAACATAGGAGCCTTAATTTGGGGAAAAAAACTAATGTGTGTTCTAGTGAGGATTAATAATTCCATGTTTGAAAAAAGTATGGATGAATACTGAAATATTTCTAACTGGCCTGAGATACCCAAGTACAGTGAAAGACACAACAAAATTCCAATTATCAAAAAATATTTTTTCTTTCTGTGGGGTGAAATGCTTATGAGTGTTTTGCTGTGTATATAGAAGTTGCTTTTCATTAATTCCATGTTAGATTTTCCAGAAGTATGGAAATAAGGAGAAAGTGAAAGTTAAAAGAAATGGGACCGAGAAGGATTTGAAGAAAAATTGAGTTAACAGGAGAGAAGTAAGCATGCTTTGAAATATTTATACAGGCATAGGAGCCAAATTGCTGTATTAAAAGCCTCCTGGAGTTCAGAAAATATGTGCAAGCATTCTGCTAAGGGACAATTCTTACTATAAATCATTTTTCTTTTCTTAATCATGTCTTTTCTAAAACTTGTTTATTTCCAAGGATGCTAACATGGGAAGTGCACATTATTTGTTTTTATGAAGTTCATCTCTTCTACTTCGAGTCATTTTCTAAAGTGTGAATTACGTGCTCTGGCTCTTTCCAAACCCAGCCAGACCCAGTGGAGTTGCAGTGGTCAGTCTAGGAAAAACTTCCCCCACCTGAGAGTACAGCCTGGGGCTGAGGAGATATTGAGAGATCACCAGTGCTGATTTTTGATTCACAGGTCTCTTATTGCCTGCAGTTCCAGAGCACTTGGAAGCCTCTGTAAAGGCAAAACATGCCCATAAAGACAGGGTGTTCTTTCTAATTTCCAGAAACTAAAACCAGGACACCTTTCAAGATTAGAAACAATGCATAATATCCACTGGGACTCCACAGTGAGAACAGATTGCTGTTTTATAGAGTAATTTAAAACCAAGACTCCAAAGCCAAGTAAGACCATCCATGCTGAATCCTCAGAGCAGATGCAGGAGGGTGGATACAGATATCTGAATATTTTTATGTCTGGCTGTTGTAGGAGAAACCATCCTTTATTGTCAAAATTCTTTGTCTGGCCTGAAGGGCAGATATTGGCAGGTAAATATGGAAATAAACTCAAGAAACACTTCAGTTAGGTCTCATTGGGACTAAGGATGAGGAGACAAGAATTTTAAAGAAGCAAATCCTGATTGTGCTGAAGATGGTTTCCGGAATTAAACTGAAGAGTAGAAAGGAAATAAGTCAGATAAACCAGCTGTGATCAGCGAGAATGATCCCCCTGGCATTCAAAATTGTATTTTAGACAGTTTAAAGATGTGCTTCACAGCAAGCCCATTAATTCCACCAAATCAGTCAAAGATTACAATATTTCCCATTTCAGTCTGTTCAATCAGCTCATGTACATCTGACCAGCACAAACTGTCTGGATCATGAAGGGTTTCCCTTAGGAGGGTTTCTGTTCCATAACCTGCTGCTGCTGAGGCAGGAATCTCCTTGTCTTTAGTCACTGCCTCTTCTCTCTAGCACCTGTTGCTCACAGAACTTTGGCTTGAATTCTCTGCTGTTGTTGTTCATTGATTTCAGCTTCCAGAGCTCCCCCAGTTCCTGCAATGCCATTTTGCTGCACACCACTGACATTTGGGAGGATCAGGACTCCCTGACTTGGGATGGAATTTTCTGCCATGGGGCAAGAGCTGAAGTCCAGCCATTTCTGATTCTTTTATTCTTGCCTGTGCTCAGTGGGCGAGTTTCTGCTCCAGTTAAATGAATCATTCAGATCCTGCTGGCATCTGTCTGCTCTGGTGACTGGAGGTGAGACACTGCACGAGAAATCAAAGGGGAAGAATGGAAGGGAAGAGAGAAACAGTGCCCAAACCATCACTCTGATAGAACTCTACAGCACAAGCCCACACTTTACACAGCCAAAATATACCTTGGCATAAGCTTCATGATTCCTCATCCCTCCATGTGAGCAAGCACACACTAAATTATGATATTCAAGTTAATGGAAATGACTTTTAAAAATTTAAACCATAGTTCTGTCTCAGGCTTCTGTTCAAGGAGCCTGATAATTTCCTTCACATTTGCACAGAAGAAGACAAGTTCAGGCAACCTTAACTTCTCTTTGAGCAAAGCCTGAATTGCCAAGGGCCAAAGTGTCAATTTTCATTGATCTGTTTCAAAATAGCCTCAGCCACCTTGAATCATTCATGAAAGGGTCACGGTTTCTTCTTCAAAGGTACAAGGAACAATGCATGCACAGAGAAATGCTGTGATGTTTTGTTAATAAATTTAGCCTGGATACAGACTCTAAAGTTCTGTGGTTTCTCTGCCCATCTTATGCTTAACCCCTCTTAGAAGTTCTGAATTGGTGTCTTTGATTGTGCCACGCCTCTCTCCTATGGCTCAAAGAACTGGAAAGGAGACTCTCAGGAACCTCCCTCCTGGAGGCTTCAGATTTTTGTCCCAACAGAACATTTTCTGTTATCCAGCCAGATTTTCACCTCAAATAGTCAATTAATAGTTCAAGAGTGAAACCCCTTCTCACTCCTCTGAGTGACAGCAACTCCACTGTGGAGATGCAGGACTGAAAGCACCATGGTTCTTTATTTCCATTTTAAAGTATGGTTAATAACAAGGATTTAATTTTTTTTTTAAATGGTTGTCCTGCTGATTATGAATAACCATCTATCTATGTCTCTGCTGACTTGCAAACAGAATTTTCTTTTCTGAGAGAAGGTTTCAGGAGATGTCTAAGTGAACCTACTAAGACAAAACGGGAATTCAATGATCTTTAACATAAGGCTCATTCAAGTTTATTAGGCCTTCAAAATGCTTTTACTTGGAAAATTTCCTTTGCAGCTTAAGGTGTTTATATTGACCAGAGTTCTAGAAATGCAAGACAAAATACAGAACAAGATGTATCCTTCCAATGTTTTCCACTCTAATTTATTATTATGTAGAATCTATTATGATATATAATCTATTTTTATAATCTATCCACGGCCCTTGTGCACACTACATCATCAGAGCAGTGCACTTTGGTGACTTCTGAGTACTTCTATAAATTATTCATACATCTTTTTTTATATCACCTATTGTGGCATCAGCTAGGGACAAACAAATATTACAGACATGGCACCAATAAAAACAGAATGCATAATCACTCTCTAAAAAGTTGGTATAGTCTGCCAAGTCCTGCATATTGCTGTAGAATACTAACAGCCACTGGATCCCTCTAGTTTGAGGGTCCCCTTCTACAAAAAAAAATATTTTACAAACTGCATCCCATTTTCTACTTTCATAGATGTGATTAATTCCTTTTGAACACGTGGTTTCTTTTTAATTTGGAGGGTTTTGTTGGCTGGTTTTTTTCTATTTTAATATCAGATTTTTAAAATCTTGTGGAGAGTTTGTTTTGTTGGTGATAAATAATAAAGATTTTGATTCACAGATGAAACAGCAAAGCACACAAAAGCTTGAAGACATTCACACATGTTGATGTCATTGTCAGTGCATTTTCGGTAGGGTGAATAAATTAAGAGAAAGAAAAATAACGACTTGTGGATGTTGTGAAAAAGTACTCCAGGATATTGTTTCATTGTTTCATTAGTAGAGATTCCATTCTATCTTTCCTTCACCAGAAGGGTGGACCCTAAAACAGCCTTGGTTTTGTATTTGTTCATTTTTGGGCCACATATTTTAACCTAGCTATCAGAAGTGTTCAGTCAAGGTGCCAAGATCTCTGAAAGCAGCTTAGAACTGTCTAAAATATTGAAAAATGGTCTGTAAGTTATAAAATTAAGAAACTGTGAGTACAAATAAAGGGCACTATTGGATGAGTCAGTTACATGGTAGAAGAAGGAAAAAGTTGATTAATTCCTAACTCCTCAGGAGCTCTAAACCATCAGCCACCAAAGCACAAGGAATAATCTTTGGCTTGAGGCTACCTCAGTAAAACAGTTTGGGGATGACACAACTCCCAAGGGTCACAGAGGAGCAATTAGAGGTCACAGGGATGAGCCATGGCCATGGCCCTGTTCCTTTTCTGATCCCTGCTGGAGTCACTGTGGGAGTTACAAGCACAAATGCTCTGCTCTGGGTGCCAGCAGCACGAGGGTTTTCAGAGCAGCTCAGTGAGACAGGAAGAGTCAGGAAAGGCAAACGAGTGCAGGGCAGGAGGCAGGGCAGCCTTTGTGGTGCTTTGTTTAGAGGGGTTCATGCCCAGATCTCAGCCTTTTGTTTTTCCATGGCTGACATTTCTTCCCTGCTGCCATCTGAGGGAAGGGCACAGGGGAGCTGATGCCATAGACAGCAGTGTAGATTTAGCCTTCCTGTGCTAAATACATCTGATTGAAAAGTCTCCCTTCCTGCTTTACCTTGGGAAAATGCAGCATTTTCTGGCTCAAAAGGGAGTGCTTCTCACCCAGCTCTACAGTCCTCACCAGGGATTCAGGTACTGAGGAAGGAGAATGGAGCCCCACTCATTGATTTCTCCACTGAAGTAACACATCTGCTGGCACTTGTAATCCCTACAACCTTCACTTAGCAGTGAAAATAATTTTTTGTGCTAAAGCTTCATTCTTTTAAGTAGCAGAACTCAAAAGTTTTCCCTGAAATTCATAATCTCTTTTCTATTGCTCCACCTGGGGTATAAAGTCATTCTCAGTAACCCAGAATGTAAATGATCGATTTTTAATTTTTTTTCTTTTTTGGAGTGAAAATAACTCTGCAGGCCTAAACCGGAAAGAAATGGAACTTGTGAGGAGAACAGAACTGGAGATAAGGGCAAACAAAGCTGCAAACCAGCTCTGATCAGCTTTAAAACTCTTCTGGGATTGCTGTTCCCCTGGAGTTCCTGCACCTTTAGTGTGGGAATAGGTTAGGAAGAGTTTGGTGACCAATCTGCAGAAATGGCAAAGCCACTGACTGCATCAACCAAATTCACCAGTCTTCCCCCAAAACAGAGATATTCAGCTCTGCCAGGGACAGCTGTACTGGAAACCTCTGGGATACCCCCAGCTTCCACCCTGCAGATCCTTGAGCCTTTTATTTATCACCTAAAGGTACAGTATCTCATAGCATCTAAATTCAAGCAACAATGCTTGTCTGCCTTCTTCCCCCCTTATAAATGATGTGTTTTTTTCTGTTCTGTTCACTGCTTTGCCTTTATAGAACGTTCCACTCTTGGTTTTTCCTTTGATTCATATATGTGGTGATGTATCAGCTTGGCTGCTCTCCTTAGCTATTCTTCATTCAATGAAAAGGAAATAAAATGGTGCCAAACCATTAAAGCAATTCGAATTTACAAGGTGAGGCACCCCTCTAAATGATGAATGGCTGAGATTTTGATTTATTACCTTTCTTTTCCATCTGAAATGATGACTCCATGAATAAATTAAAGTTGAAATGCTGCCAGTATGCTACAATCATAGAATCTCAGGAGTTTTCTGTAGCAAAGGGTTTTGCATCACCAAACCATATGGTAGCTCTTACTAAAACTGTAAAAAGCTGTAAAAGCTCTGAACGTTCAACACAGCCATAACTGAAAACCAGTGCAGCTACAAGTGTTGGGAGTCACCTTTCCACCTACAAACAGCAGATTAGAGATATTTTGGTAGGTGTTAAAAGGAACACCTGGTAGCTGTGCTGCACCTACCTGAAGCTGTAGGCTAACTCTGGAAATCAGAAGAGATCTGGTGGAAGATCCAATAAACAAATAAATCTTACCATTTAAATTTTCTTTAATATAAGCTTTTAATAATTATTCTGTTTCTGGTAAAGGTGACTATTCTTGCAGTGGTAAATAGCCTACTTGCATGTAATTCAGATTTGAGCAGCTCCAAGAGAGCCTCCTTAATGTCATGGGTACCCTGCTTTGGACATAAACAGCTCTTTGCCTTGTTACATTTGGTGCAGTTACCTGTAAAGACGATAAGGATGTCAGGAAGTGGAGTAGAAGAAAAATGTACAGAGTATAACTGAGATTATTTCCCTTTAATTGCATAAATTTGTAAATATTTCTTCTCTAAAAAGGCAGCAAACATCACCAAGTGATCCAGAGTGATCTATACATTATGTTGTCCCCAACATTAGGCACAAAAGGATAAAAATCCCATATAATATGTAATCTCATTAACGCTTATGTGAAGCAAACACAAATTAATTCCTTTTACTTTATATTCAACTGTAAAATACAATTGTAGGGAATATGCTTAAACTGATATAAAGCCTTTACCAGAAGAGGTTTCTCTTTGCAGCATTGTCTCTGACTAATGAGCCTAAGAAGAGAAAAGCCTGAAAAAGAGGAAAGCAAAGCTAAGTTTCCAGCTATTATCTTTGCAGAGTTGACATACACAGGCTCATTATTGCATTATGTTTTATTCAACAAAATCACTTTAATGTTGCAGCTTAAATTGAATTCACTAAAGCATCTCTTGCCTAATGTGTCTCAAGTGTCTGCTTGCTGTTTGCATTTTCTTCAGAATTATGGCAGGGAATCTTTGGAAACAGCAAAATTATATGCAATCCACAAAACAATATGGCTGTAATGGGGTAATCGGCCTTCAGCATAATTAAAGAACCATTCCCTCATCAAAGTAATTCTGCAAGAGACCTAGAGGCTGTATTGTACAAATCATCCACTTAGTAAAATTCTTTATCTGATTTGCATTTAAAACCTAGTTATGCAAATAGGCCTGCTCAGTGGATCACAAGGAATGTAATGACTTAAAAAACCCTGTAGTGATTAAACAAACCTGCTTCTTCCCCATAAATCACAGGGTGTGATTCACCTAGAAATATTTCAATTCACCTTTTATTCACCTAGAAATATTTCAATTCATCTTTTATTCACCTAGAAATGTTTCAATCTGTTGTAAAAGGCCTTCTGCAAAACAGAAGCTTTGATGAAGAAGCAAAGGAGTTGCTTTGATGTGTACACACAGTCCTGTGTGGCATCCACTCTGGACATGCCAGTTCCACTTCCCTGATTCCCAAATCATCCCAGAATAAGGGAAGAGGCAAATGCCCTTTCTTATCTGATGATTTGTGCCAGAGCAGAGGAATTCCAGTTCCCATTTTGAACTGCAAGCTTGATTCCCAGTTCAAACTAAAGCAAAAGGCAGTGAAAGGTGGCAGTCAGTGAGAATTAGCAATGTGCCATGGAAAAGACTCATTTTAAGAAGGTTCAAGTCCACTTGTGGCAGATGGGAAAGTCCTTTTTCTTAGGCAAGCTTTACTCTTGAGCATGAACACAGAGATAAGTCTCTAAAATCAACATATAAGGTTTGCAGTCTTTATTTTGTTTTGCTGCCGTTCTGTAGCTGCCAATGCTTTTAGTTCATGTAACCTTCAGACAAAATGTATCTTTAGTTTCTTTCATTATTTGCAATATCTACACACAGTACTCCTGTAGTATTTTTGCTAGCAGGGATAGCCCACTAAATCACACTAATCTTTCTCTTAAACATCATTTCAGCAGATGAACCAACGCACTTTAGACAAAAGAGTTTATGAGGCTGAGCAAGGAAGCATTATGAATGTCTCCTTCATTCAAACTGTTTCATTTATACAAATAAACCTTCTGTTCTTACTCCTCCTGGACATGCCACGATAGTCAGAGTATCTCCTGCCTAACAAAACTGGGGATGGGAATTTGGGCATTCACAGCTGTTTGGGCCAGATCATGAATGACTGCCCTGTGACATTGTCTGATGTGTGAGCCACAAGAAATGGCTCTTTGAAAAATCACTGAGAAGACCACTGAACTTAGGAATATTGGCTATATTTTTTAGTTTGGGGAAAATGAGCTATTGTAAACTCTTCAAATTCCTCCCAGACTTTACAAGGTGTATTTTAATGGAGTGGGACCGGGGAGATTTTCTGGTACCCAAGTATCCTGGGTTGATGCTGAATTGTATCCCCATTTGTCTGTTTAGCTTAGAAATAAGTTTTGTACCTTTAAAA
>VYXF01003832.1:303599-314040 GCA_013397295.1 Polioptila caerulea | reverse complement strand
CAAGGAAATTTTTTTTCCCAAACCACTTGGGGGGAAGGACCGGGTGGATTTTCTTCTAGAGAGACCCCATGTGAAGGTCTCTTCCCAAATTTGCCCTAAACCAGGACACCAGGTATGGAGTCAGAGGTGACATTTCCTCTCCAAACCCGGTGTTTCCTGCAGGCAGCCAGGCAGGATGGCCAGAGCTGTGGGATCTGGCCTTGGGGTGCCAGCGGCAGGAAAACTCCTCTGGCTGTTAAAAGATCCATGGCTGTGCTTCAGAAGCAATGAGAAGATTTTTCCTTTCTGGGGAATATCATGGGCTTCCTCAGCCTGAAAACTCTGAAAGATACAGGAGGAGAAAGACCAACTGAAGGAAAGATGTGTCTTTGCAAGAGAAAAACAGGCACCAGAGAATATTATTTTCAAAATATCATTTATTCTGTTTCAAACCTTACTGCTGGAAGAGGTCATAAGAAGAGACCATTCATAGTACAGCTCTAGACTCACAGTTTATTTAAAATAAATAAATCTATTTGCCTGAATAAACCTTTAGTGACTGCTGCCCTTTGGTGCTCTCCTTGCAAAACATGAGGCAGATGGATCTGACAGCATTAGGGATGGCTAATGGTAAGATAATGTTGATATCACTGAGTTCTAAAGTGCAAATTGCACTGTTTTTAATTCTGACTTCTTTCAAACAGACCAAACTCCCTTCTGCAAGCAGTAACCTCTGAGGCCAATGACCCTCCTATCTAGGGGTACCTGCAGTTTAAAATCTGCATTTCACCACAGCTGAGTTACAAAATCCTATTGTGCACTTTTAAACTACAGTTCTCCACTGTAAAAATTTGTTTTCTTTTGGGATCAGTATTTCTGGATCTCATCATAATTCCAAATGATTTCTTTAGTGGAGCAAATGTATTCTATTTTTCAATGCTTTAACTGAGCAAAAAGTAGGTAAATAAACATAATTGGTCTGTAGAGTTGACCCACATTGGATGTATTGCTGAGATTGGAACCAAAGTTTGCCATTCCCTGTTTAACACACAAAAAAAATACCCTTCCCACAGTCCATGCTTTGAAGAACACACAACAGGCTCTCATCACCTAAGATGATTTGTCTCATGTATCTCTCTTGTTCAAGCCTTTGCATTTCCCTTCTTCCTCAGCCTCAGATTTTCATCAGTGATGTGAAAACTGGTAGTGTTAAAACATAGTGAAGCTGTGTTTGTGGATATGTGCATCCATTAATTGAATATATTTTGAGTTTTTTCACTGGGTTGGTGAGAGCTGTCCCTCACTGTCTGCAAAGGTGTAATTTGACAAACCTGGCATGACTACAGTTATACTGTAGGAATAATTCTTCCCTCTTGTCCAAATTGTGTGTGAAGTTATTTGGGTTGAGTTTAGTAATTAAAGTCTTCCTTCAAGTGAAGGTAAAATAAATCAGAAATAAGTATTGAAGGAACTATTTTTAGTATTAATTCTTCATACCAGTTCAGTGACATGAGAAAATATTTATTGTAAGGACATCACAGCATAATAGCTGCTGGCTTTCAACATTCTTTTATATTCTGTAACTCATCCCTACTTTCTAGAAATACATTTTTCTCAGAACAGTTAAATATTTTTCTTTTAAATTCAGAGCGCAACTGCTTTTGCCTATGTATCTACATATAAAGGTGCCATGAATTTTTTCCTAAAAACATCCTCAAATACAATACATGGTGATGGGTGTCCATGAAAAAAGAGTTTCATATTCCAGGGGAAGTGCAGAAACTCAAAGTATTAAACCATTTTGGTAGAAAAAGCATTCTGCTTGTCTTTACCATGTAAGAGCAATTCAAGGAAACACAAAACCAGAGGGATTTCTCTTGCTTCCTTCCCTTCCTTTGATGTGAAGCACGTTGTCTGTAACCTTAAAAATGTTTCCTAAAAGCATTAGAGAAATATCTAATTCCAAGGAGATAAACTCTCAGTGAAGTGACAGTGAGACAAATGCACTGTGATTTTTAGAACACCTGATTTCCCCTGGAATGTCTGAGAGTGCTGCTGGCATCAGCAAAAGGAATAAAAGGGGTGTTCTTCCAACCCTGATTTTGCTTCCTTCTTTTATCTCAAGATTGCAAGAGGCCATGGCAGGGAAGTGTCTCCCAGCACTGCAGCAAAATGTCTGTTTTGGAGGGAAGGTTTCACAGCAGAGGACAAGCCTGCAAGTCCATGCAGGAGAATGGGAAAAGGCCCTCTGGAAAAGGAAAATGTTTCTCTGGAGGAGTGACAAGGCTGAGGGAAGAACATCTGTTGGGAATTTTTCACAGTGCTGCTGGTTTATAGAGGAATGAAGCCAGACTTGGCTTGAGATAATCTCAATAGTCAAGAGCAGATTGAAAGAGCTTTTTTGCTACCTGTAATCCCTTGTCCCACACACAGTTAGAAAGAAAAAGCACACGAGAAGCCCCTCCCTCAAATACACAAACCACTCCCCATTCCCAGCCAAAAATTATTCTGGGCCCAAGCAGAGCAGAAGTTTGAGGGGAATATCCTACTGAGATCTACAAAATAGGAAGGATCTCAGCAGGGCACTTCTGGGCTACACATAGGACATAATTCAGATTTGCCTTTACATTTGCTGCAATCTCAACATTTGTTTTTGGGATGGTCTGGGCCCTGTGCAGATCTCCCAGCTCCCCCATGTCCCCTGAGCAGGCTGGGTGGGCAGGGCTCAGGTCAGAGGTGTGTGCTCAGCTCCTGGGCCTCCCAGGAGAACTTGGAGNTATATTATTATATTATTAAATTAAATTGTGCATTTTGAACTGGCTTACACTGGCATAATACAAATAGCACACAAATGCCCACATCTGCCAGACTGGGGTGCATAATAATGGTTTTCTTTAGCTTTAAAAGATGTAAGATACAGAAACCAGAAAAGCAGCAAACATTTCCCAGGAGGATGNTGATGTGGTTCTTGAGAGGAAATCCTGTTGGACATGAGGTGTGACCAGCCCCAGCCTCTGATTTTATTTCCTTATTGGCTTACCCAGGTGTTGCCTGTCTTCAAATTAGATTATTTAGTGCAGGGGGAGGGGGGACATTGGGCTGTGATTTACAAACAGTCCTGGGCTGAGGTGGGCATAAGAGACTGAAGGGGTGNGGTAAGTTCACACCTCTGCCTGTATTGTTCTTGGATGTCAAATGCAATGTAAACTTTGCCTTGCATCCTTGGAATTTTGTGTCTCTAAAATCCAAAGAGCAGCTCATGAGGAAATCCAGGAATAGGATGGAATTTATCTGTTTTGGTTTTATGGGTCTACTTTGAACAGGCTTGTCAAGCCTTGTACAGCTTTGCAATGCCCCTCTCTTGTGCTATAACCAGCAATTATCTGGTTTTTTAAACTTCAGCATTGGTAAAATTTTTGGGGTTTTTTTGTTGATTTTTTTTAATATGTTTTGTTTTATTTTGTCTTTGTTGTTGTTGTGGTCTCTTTTTTTTTTTTCCCTAACAGAGGGAGCCTTCTAAGATGTAATAAATAACTTGAAACTGAAGTAATCTTCTTTCCTCCAGTGCTAAACACATACCTGGAACAGGGAATGCAGAATGCTAGGCATGGGCTAATTTAGCATGTAGAAATTTTAATTAACTATTGATTTGGGGAATTCGTGTGCTGAGTTTAATCAAGTTGGATGAGGGTAGATAAATTCAGTCAGTTTGTTTGAATTTGGGATATATAAAACAGAGGCAGGGTATCTGTATGTTAGAAGTAAAACTTCCTGCTAGAGGCAACCAATATCTTCCTTGGGGCTTGGAGTTCAAACTACAACTCCCCTTCAGTTTATTGGAGCCTCTCAATGATAAAATTTTATCTGGCAAAAAAGATTTTCATCTTTAAAAAGTGAGTTTTGTATTAGAATCTCTGCACATAACAGAATATATTCTGGAGATGATGCACTTTTACTTTTCACCAAGGAATGGAAGATGATCCTGCCAGGGTTGGCTGAGGTCTCAGGGTTAGCTGTTGAGTAGGGGAAAGGTCCAGCTACCCTTGAAAGTGGGAGTTTCTTTGTTCACAGTGAGGAAAATACTCTGCCAAAGATGCAGTTCCCTACAGGATGACTGGGAGAAAAGTTGTCTTGTATTATCATTTGAAAATCTCACCAATTATTCCAAATTAATGATTCTAAAGCATTTAAAAGAATCTAATAATGGACCTGTAAGTCTATTTAGAAATGGTACCACAAATAAAGTGTAAATCCTACTGCTTTTCTCTTCAGTCTCCCTGTGAGAACTTAGTCAATGTGGTACTAATGAAATGACTCTTTGCTCTGGTGATACCAATTATCCCATGGTCTAGGACATTGCACCATTAAAGTTTCTGATATTCTGAATGATAATCCTATTAACTGAATCCCTGAGGAGCCATATCCTGCCCTGGTGTGTTCATCCTCCATGTATTTCAGGAAAGTTATTGTTCCCCTCTGTGATTATTTAGTCAAGGTATTACACAATCAGGCTTTAATTGTTTCTTCTGGAGAAATCCCTTTAGCCCAATTTGTGGCTTAAGTATTTGTGCTTATTGACCAAAGTGCATCTTCAGTACAAATGAACCCTGTTCTTGCTAGCAAGATTTAAACCAACAGAGCAGCTTTCAAGTGTTTAATGTGAACTTTTCCTTAGCCCTCGTGTTGGCTCAGTTCCACACCCACCTGATGATCCTTCTCAATTTTTTGCTGGTTTTTCCATGGCCCAAATCTGCTGTGCTCTGTGTCACACTACTGACTGCTATTGTTGCTCTTCTACTCTTAGAGGCCCTTAGCTCCCATTTGGAAATGCTTTTTCCTGACATTAGTGGAGTTTGTGTAGGATAGAAGCAGAAATGCATTGCAGGGGCTGAAAGGAAGCAGCAGCATGAGTAGTGTGGTGGATCACCAGGGTGATCTGCAGCTCCTGCTGGGCTGTTTGAAATTGCTCCAATACTGTAGGAGACTGTAGGGTGCTGTCAGAGAGTGGGTGGGTTCGATGGACGGGTACCAGAGATCTCTAAAGCCAGGTCCTGGAATTTACAGTTTATTGCAAAGGATGTGAGTACAAGGGCCCTGCTTGGAGCTGCCAGCCTCAGCTCAGAGCAGCCCAAGAGAGAAAGAGATAAGGGCAGAGCAGAGTAGATAAGAGCAGCAAGAGGGGTGAACAAGGAAGGAGAAGAGCAGGGGAAGAGCAGAACAAAAGGAGTGCGGAAGAGCGGGAGTAAAGCAGGGGTAAGAGCAAGGAGGAAGAGTAAGAGAGGAAAGAAAGAGAGAGAGTAAGAGAGTGAAGTTTCCATTACAAAGCCATAAATCCTTTTCTGTGTTGAATTAAATTATAATATAATATAATTCCTACTAACCAACCCAGTACAGAATACAAATCCTACAGCATTTCCATACAGCCCATAAGAATCCTTACATTACCATGCTTATCTGTAAGCAGAGGGTCTTGTTTAGACAAGAGGGGGTTCCATTCATGCCAGATGTTCCATTGTCTTTCAGTTGTTCAGTAACTGAGGTTTGGTATGTCAAAGGTTGCTTTCATTTCAATCTCGCTTACAGTTTCCATACTCTCAAAATCTTTTGTCAAGCAATCATATTTATAAGGCTTTCCTGTTTCATCCTCCCCAACACAACACCTTCTTGGGCAGGGCACCTTGGGGCCAGGGTCAGGTCTGCAACCAGATAAGGAACCCCCAGTTATATTACAGAATTTGGCCTTTACAAATCTCTTTTCATGCCCCAGTAATATGCTAAACTACTTGAAATACTTCTTTTTTCAAAGGAGACATGGGATTAGATGACCCCAAAGCCTCCTTTCCAACACCCTTCTCTGTGTTTTTTTAATCAAAATGCTTTAAGCTAACACCATTCAAGACTGTGATAGTTTTGCACATCTATAATAAAATAATATTTAAATATGGAGAAAGAAGTAGCAGATCTATCAAAACATATGATAGGAAGATAAAATTTAGTATTTTTTTAAGATAAGTTTACACAGCACTTTAGTAGCTATGTAGAAAACTTCTTTTTTGAGATTTGGATTCTGGTTTCTGCTTTGGTGTTTGCCTGGAATGATTAACAGTCTCTTAACTTATGTTTCAGTTTCTCTGTGTATAATTGCAGATGGGTTTCAAGAGTCCATGTGTTTCTACTGATACAAAAATGTGCACTGTAAAACTTAAAAACAAAGGATACTATGTAAGAAAATAATAGAAGAAATTCGAGCAGAAATGAACAAATATACAGAGGTGGATGAGCTGTAGTAGAAGCTGGTGGGCTGTATTTGTAAATTGTGCTGTTAACAGATGGATTTCTGTTACTTGAATCACCTTCATGAGATGCTAGAACCTTTTCATCAGGCCTTGGCAGATCTGTTGGGCTGTACCCTCAACAGCAGAGGGATATTTCAGTGCCTCTGTGACCTCTCAGAAAAGATCATCTCTGAGGAAAATCATCCAGGACATGCTGTGTATTGAGAACAAGTGGTGACATGTGTCTCTTCAAACATGTAAACACTACAGATCTGTTAAAAAAAATTAAACCCCTCTATGTATTTATAAAAGCTGAAATGTGGAGCATTCAGTCTTCATTAAAAGATTTTAAGTAATAGCTTTCAACTTGGTGCCTAAACTTAATGGTTTGCCTAGGTGGTACAGAAATGGTCCATCAAAACAGAACAGCTGATGTTGTGCATGTGTTATTCCAGCTGCTGGAGGAGCCAGCATTATTATTAAATTGAATGGTTTCCCTCCAGGATTTCAAACTCTTTAACATTTAATGACTTCCTCGTGTGGTTTGTACCACAAAGGTACAGCTGCTTAAACACACCTGAGAAATAAAGGGGAGACCTTTAAAGCTGGGAGATGCAGAGGCTGTATCTCAATTTTGAACAGATCATTCAGGCTTGGTTAAAATGCAATGAATACAAGTGGCTGTGATGTAGAACATGCTGGCAGAGCTCAGCAAAGCACATTTCTGTGTGTGAAACTCAGGCATTGTGGTGGTGCTCCAAGCACACCTGCCTCCCTGGGGCCAGGCAGGTTTGGGCCAGAGGTTTAGTATTGCTATCTATTAATTTCTGAAAACATTCACTAAGGTTTTAAATGCACATTTTTATTCCTTATCTGGAACAGAACCAAAACTATCTGTGTTATAACAACATCTGGTCGTTAGTGTGTGACCAATTCAGTAAATTACAAAGAATTGTGTAACTTTCAGTGGAACTATGGAAGGAAAACGTTGCATGTGTCTCAGCATGGTGTCTTTAGCACATTCCATTTTACTGGAATGTAATTTAAACATCAGTCTCCCTGAGTCCATTACCAACCAGCTGCTTTTTAATCTGAATCCAGCTTCATCACCAAGCCCTTTGAACACAGAGATGCAGGAGTGCACTGGTCAGCACTAATGCAGCTCAGGTGCTTGTGAGTGCTCAGGTGTGGTGGCTTTGGCTCCAGCCCTGAGCTCAGGAGTTCAAAGCACGATTTTTCCAGTCAGCCATCTGTGACTGTCCTTTCCCTTCCCCAGGGGGACATCCCCTCTCTCCCCAGTTATCTGCATTCCCTGATGGAGGTCCTGCCACAGAACCCAGAGCCCAACCTTGACACAGCCATAAAGCCAGGTTTGATCTGCAGGATGCCTCGTGGTGTGGCAGCACAAAGGAGATAATCACTCTGCCCCTTTTATCCCAGCAGGTGCCCGAGGGTGAATCCAGGTAGGCCCAGGGATTTCATCTGAACTGTGCAAAGCCTGGCACAACGGCAGCCTTTAATATTTGTAATTCCTTGGTCTCTTCTCTCCCCCAGCAGAATTCCTTTAGGGCCCATACAGTGTCCAGAGCTGTCTGGCTCCTTGGCATTGATGTGCAGAGGACATTACAGGGCTTGCTTTACCTGGGTCCGAGTTGGAAATGAAATAGAAATGGAATATGCCTCCTTTACTGTAGCTGTTAGTTCCACAGAGGTATGGCAGGATTATTTTGTCCCCTTTCACTTCCTAACAATGATTAAGGTACCCTTCCCTTTGCTCCTGTATTGTAGAGGATGCCAGATTGATTTATTTCCATAAATGAACACAAGAAATTGTAATTCTGTTGCTTTCAGAAACACGTTCTTGATGTTTAGGGCATTAATTAAGTGAAGGCTTGTGATTACACAGCACCAATATTCATGTGAGAGACAGGAAAGGAGCATGAGATGTGAAATGTCTTTGTATTCCAGGTTTGTTTTTTTCCTCTAGCCTTCCCACCTTTCACTTCAGTGTATATTTAAAATTATTTATTTCACCACAACTGCATTCTGAACATAAGACATCAATGAAATAAGCGATACTAAGAATGATCAATGGGCACTTAAGGGGATTAAGAGTCTTTTACCTGAAATACTGGACTCATTTTGAGGCTGATATGAGCAGATCTGCATTGCTCTGTTCTTTTGCTCTCAGGCAGGTTTAAAAGCAAAAGTCTAATAGCAGATAGCTAGGTGTTAGTTTGCCACCAAAACCTGTATTTTATTTTTTGGATTAGATACTTTCTGGGGTAGTTATCTTGAAATTTCTGCTCTCTCCATTACAAATTGTTTATTCAGCACTTAGACTTCTGAGATAATGAGTGTCTAAACAAAACGAGAGAGAGCCTTGCCTTTCCTGCTTGATAACAGGAGGAGACAAATGGCTTCCCTATGTTTTTTAGACACTGAATGGGTTTCTATAATTGTGTGGTAAAATGCTTTGATGGATCGGGACATATCTTGTGACCCCATATAAAGCTGCACCCTCATCAGTCACGAGATGCTCTCACAAAAGGCACAGACAGCTTCATTCTGCCTCATGACTGAAGGAAATGGGATCTCTTCCTTTCAGGAGTGATGCTTGGAGGAAAGTGAGCTTGCTGAAAACTGATTGGGATTGCATTTTATTTCCTGTGGAGTACCTGTGATAACAACTTATCTCCTGCTGTGGATCTTGGTCTTTTTTGGTGGCTCGGGTGGTAACAGACACCCAGAGTTACACTTTATTTTCCTCCTTTGGTGATGATGTGAAGATTGCTGTCTTTTACCAATTAATGCTGTAGCCCAGTTATTCCTACTTCTTTTGCTTTTAGATTGACCTAAACTGATGATTTTTCTTTTGGACTTTACCAACTATGCACTTGGTTAAAGGGTTTATTGACATGTTTGGATTTGACCTGACTCCTCCTGCAGCACAAAGAATATTGCTTTTGGCTGGTAGAGCCATTTATTGTGTGGTGGGTTCTGGTGATATCTGCTGGCCCCAGTTATCCCATGCAATCACGGAATTATTGTGAGCTGCAAGATGCGACCAAGGTTCTGTTGGAAGAAGTTTTTAAAGCATGAAGCCTGGCAGCCTCCTTCAGAAGGATATGCAGAGGGATGGGGATGTGATGCATGGGCAAAGCAAGACCTACCAAGTGTGAGCAGGAAACAAAGCTTTCTGAAGGAGGGTTTGGCTGAGGCTGTGCTGAAGGGAGTGAGGTAAGGAGGAGACAGAACAGCAGAGGGTGTGAGATGAAGATGTTGGGTGAGCTGCAGAATATTCAGGTGACAGTCACCATTGGAGGAGCGGCTGAATGGTACAGCAGCTCCTTTGTCTCTTGCAACCATCTCATTTGCACCCTTGTCTTCTGCTCCTCCTCCAGCCAGTATAATCTGCAGTATTTTGATGATAATGTCAGATTTTCAGCTGACTATCTCCCTGAAATCACTGATAACGTTCCTCTTGACTCTCCTGATCAAGAGCTCATTGTTAGCTGGACCGGTAGAGGGAAAAAGAACAAAACCCCTGGCGTGTTTAGCGAGAGCCGATTGCTGAATTGTTCGGCTGCTTGTTGGGATATGTCAGGAGCTTCCCTGCAGCCCTGGGCTTTGTCAGCGCTCACAGATGTGTCAGTGAATCGGGGACATACCTGTTATGAATAAAATCTCAACATTTCCTCATGTTGATGTTATCTGTTTTAATGGTAAAAGTTAAAGTTCACAATTTCTGTAATGTGTTGTGTCATCCCAGTATGTTCCAACCCCAATTACCCAAAAAGCTGTAAAACCCCCTGTTACATCCCTGGTTTATCAATCCTGCTATCCCCTACCCCCAGTGTTTCTGTAATCCCTTTTTTACCCTCATCCCACCGGGTAAAAACTGCCCCTGCCCTCACAAACCGGCGGGGAAAATGGCGGGAAAAACGGCGGTGGGAAAAACAGTGATGGGAAAAACAGTGACGGGAAAAACGGCGAAGGAGGAAAAAAAGGCAACGGGGAGAAAAACGGAACATGCAAATTAACACCGAAAAGCCTCAATTTGAAAAGAGATACTCCTAGAACAACGAGCCCAAGCCAAAGTTTGCAAAACCAACTGCAGGATTTTGTCAGGAAAAGGCAGAACTGTGTCTCTATGGAACTTTTAAAAGATTTGCCCTGACCAGAGT